>JAEMWC010000010.1:2315000-2332500 GCA_016490735.1 Pachyseris speciosa
AAGTACATTTCTCCGTGTGAATTTGCTAAGTTAACGCTGGTTTTGTTCCTGCTATCGAGAGCTATTTTTCGTGGGTTTTACTTAACGTATGCTCAGGTTCAAATTGCAACAAAACTATACAATCATGGCGACCAACTGACGAGGTTTTTAGACGAAACTAGTTTTGTAGTCGCATACGCAAATTAGTGTGTTGAAAGTAGTAGTAGGAGGTGGGTCGAATGAATACCACCTCCAAAAACACAACGAAATAACACTCCTCGCTTCGCTCGTTGTGTTTTTCCCGGTTGTATTCATTCGACCCACCTCCTACTACTCACACACAAAAAACATGTAAACACAAAAAATAACACCCCCAAAAGTCAACAACACCCAAACCAAAGCAAACACACCAAAACCAAAACAACCAAACACCGGGGGTCGGCCAATTGAAGAGAAGGGGGTATGGTGCAAAAGCGATGACTACCCCGACAGGCCCATTAGAAAAAGGGGTTTATGGGGCAAGACCGATGGACGACGGAAGGTTCACCGTAATAATGGACGATCAACCCGTTCCCATCGCCAGTGTAAGCATTGACCCCATATAAAAAGAAGCTTTACTTAAAGAAATTAAAAATTGGTTAAAACGCGAAAATTGGATTTTATCTGGTTATAAAAACTTAGAGTATATTTATTACTTAATTTCTAACGGGGTTAATCCTTGGAAGTTTATTAAGAAAAAAAAAATTAAGACCTTATAAACGCTTATTTTATTATTTTACACCGCGCCCAAATTAAAACAACCCCATACTGGCAGGGGGTGTTAAAAAAATCTAAATAACATCGCGGCAATTAAATACCGGCGCCTGCAGGAAGATGGCTCTGGAACTTTTTTGTCCCAAACCCTACAGAGGGGAGCCTCTTTTTTACTTTTTATGTGCCAACAAAATTTCCTTTGTTGGCGCCAAAAAAGCCGCCAAAGTTGTGGTTAGCGACTTTCTCCGAGAATCAACTCGTGACAAACGAAAAAACACAATGTGTAGGATATACAAGCGAGAGGAGAAACATATACTTAAAGAAAAACACAAACCTCTGTATCCTTTTGACACCCAACTGTTCTGGTTTCTGATGAGTAATGCCAGACGCCGACAAACCTTTATTGAACACTACACCAAACATGCGTGCACGGCCTTTTAGAGAAATGTGCAGTATGGTATAGCCATGACCACAGCTGACATACTTCGCTACAATGTCAGAATGGCATTGATTGAGGAGATAGACAGACGGTTGGGAAAAACGAAAAACAAAAATCGCCGGTGCGCCGATCAACAACTTCGTTATGTGCGTGATCTTTTAAGTCAAGACACGGCGCCCTGGCAACACATAAAGAAAACAAAAGATTACTATCTTATTGACGAATGTGCCTACTTAGTTTGGTGGTAAGATATGAAATAACATCAGAAGAGAAAGAATTTATGGATAAATGGTTAACAGATGAAGGATTTTATGACACCGTCAATTGAACAAACACGCTCAAAAGTATAATGGACCTCTTGGAAAGAGTCAATCAACTTCCGCCCGAGATTCAATAAAAAATCCACCGCTTCCACGCAAAAAACCAACTGAAAGAAAGAGAAAAAAAGCGCTGGCGATGGGTTCACGAAGAATTGTTGCGTCCTTTATTTAATTTTGTTTGGCCGCTGTTTTTTGCCACACGTGAACAGAGTGGTGACCCATATTAAACAACGGCGCCTCATTATAAATGGATCTGCTGGCAACAGTCAACCAGCTCCCGCCAGAGTTGAAGGAAATTATCCTTCGCGAATTAATTAAATCGAAAATTCAGGGCAAAAAAGGGAGGGTTGGGCTGAAGTACACAGAGAACTTAATTCTTTTTTCGAAGACGTACCTTTTTGTGAAATCGAAGGTTGCTATACCATGATTACAGAATGTGGAAAATGCTACTACTGCCGGCGCAACCGCTATTGTCTTGCCTGTATGATGAAAAACAGGGAGCACCAGTTGTGTTTATGGGACGAGGTTGAGGATTTAGACGAAAGATGGAAGACAGATATATACCCATGGTTACCACATTATTGCTGGCAATGTATTGGTGGGTGGTGCCCATCGCAATCAAAATACAAGGATGGCCAAAAACTTTGGAAAGAGTAGTTGCTGACGAATTTCAGCGAGTCGTAGACGAATTCAAACGCGACGATTTGCTACAACCAAACCAAGTTTTTGCTTCGTGTTAATCGCGTTGCGGGCCAACGCGTGCCCCCATTGTCTCTTGTTCCACGGAATCGCGTCAAGCGCTTTGACCATTTTTCGATCAGCAACATGTTTACATTTTTTTCATTCTCGCCATACTTTTGTGCGCGAAAACCACAACTGCTGTAATCAACATCGTGCTGCCTTGTAACCGCATCAGTGGGGCCGGTGGGCGGTTGGAACACTTCGAGTATTTCCCCAGTCTCAGGATCAAAATCCAGCTGGTGGTGCAAGGGATTGTAAGGCCCGGTGTAGTTGTGTCCAGGAAGGGTCCATCCACCTTTCGGCGCAGGCAGTTTGCCAATCAAACGATGGACATCAACCCCCCTCCCATAATAGTTCTGCATGGTTTTCGTCAAAACATTTCCGTAACCACGTTTGCTGGAAAGAGCATTGCCTAAAGAAACCAAAAACTTAGTTTTTTTTCTCAAGTTCGGTTGGGTAAGCATAAAACAAACTCCCCTACCCAGCGCCGTATCCTTTTCATTTTATCCATGAGCCGTAGCTGCGCGGTCCACCCTGTTTCTTGTAATTCGCGTATTGTCGCTTGTATTCGGCAACCATCGCGCGCCCTCTTTTTCCGCACCTTCAGGTCCTTTAAAAAGTTTGGGATTAGAAATAACATCCCAAAGTTTCTTGAAATCAACGAAGGGGTAAGGAATAGGAACTCCACGCCCCACCTTGTCCAGATCGGGCCTGTCGGTTTTGTAACGTATGTTGGGGCGCACCTTTGTGGAAATTTGGTCCAACAGCTCGCTACCAGCCTTTTCCAACACAGGAGTGGCCTTGCGGAGCCCGTAGTTAATGGCCCTTTTCTGGAGCTGTGGGTTGCGCAGCGCCTCAGAAGCATAATAGCGCCCAGCCTCCACCCCCTTTTTCGCGAGATACGGAACCCCGTGCTGCAAAGTGAAGTCGAGCGCAGTACCCACAAGATCGGTTAAAACACCAGAGCCCTCTGCATGAGAGGGCCCCGTCAGTTTCCCGACCTCGGTTTCCTCGGCTGTGTTGTTTTTCGTGGTTTTCTTGGCTTGCTTGGCTTCGCGGTTGTTCCCCCCATTTGGTAAAAGTCGTGTTTTCGTTATCCCACAAACCGCACACTTGGCTTTCCCCATTTTTCGTCCGTTTTTGGCCATGACAACCGTTTCAGACCCCGGCACGTTCGGGGTTCTGCGTTTGTCTCGCACACAATACCAATCAGCCATTGGTTATATCAAGAAAGTAATTTTTCACAACCCGTTCCTTGTGATGCACATCGGGAGAAAACCTTTTCAGAATGTCTGTGTAACTCACACCTCTGTTGCGTTCATTGAGGAAAAGCAGGCAGAAGTACCCACACCTCACTCTTCCAACCCACTGGATTTGGTTGTCATTCCGAAGAAAGGTTTTGTGGCCCAGCTTTTGCATTTCCTGCTCCCACTCATCCGGCGGCGGCAGCCCAAAGGAGTCAAAATATTCCATGTCCTTTCCCTTCCAACAGCAAACCCAATGTGTTCCCAATTTTCCGAAATCATCCAGGTTGATTATGCAGGGTGAATGGTGCAGGGGTTTGGCCTCGTTGCGTGAGAAGATGCCTTTGAGTGGGATGCCGAGATATTTGCACCGATTTTCCAAGTCAATGTTGGAAAGGGGCACATCCTTGAACTTTATATTTTTTTTACCTCGGCCGAACATCGGGCGTTCCCAATCCTCCCAACTCCCCCAAACAGGTGGCGGCCTAATTTGCATTCCTTGGCCCGAGGGAGGAGGAGGAGGGGGTGGAGGCTGCCGAGAGGGTGGGGGGGGGGGGGGCTGCCCAGCGGCGCGACCACACTTGCATCCCGCCCCCCAACATCTTTTTGACAAGGTTAATGGCTAAAGGAACCCCGATGGCAGCCAGCATGCCGAGAAACCCACCGCACTGCGCGGTGCCACCACCACGGACCATAACCCTGCCGACAAGATAGTTTTCCAAAAACCTTTTCTGGTCGGGGGACAACATTTGGGTGAGTTTGCACAGTTGCACCTCCTGGGGGCCGAAACCATTTCCGAAAATCTTTTTTAAAAGTTTCTCCGCACCGAAGCTGAGACCAGCCATTCCCAAAGCCTTGGCAGCAGTGGGAAGCAAAGGTCGGGCCAGACTGAGCGCCGTGGAAAAAAGGTTGCCGCCGCGCTGTGCGGTTTTGCTGATCTGCGTCTTGCTCATTTTGACATCGGCGCCGCAATTTTCGCTGGCGGCCTTTCTCATTCGGTTGATTTGAGTGGCAGTCAAAAGTAGGTCGTCGCCATGCCCAATTTGTTCGGATTTGACGCGCAGAGTCACAGCCGCCTTCCCAACAAAAGCCTTTCGGAGACTTTTCTTTTGTCCGCCCGTCAGCGTAAGCTTGAACGGATGATACACCGTTGCCATCTTATATGAAGAGAAAGAATTATTTAAGCCACAACCAGCTCGTTTCCGATTTGTGAGATCACAAGTTCCTCCTCATTCAGGACAGCGACGTAGATGGTGTAGCTCTGGGCGTTGGCAGCTTTGTTCAATCGGTAATGCAAAATCAACCGCTTAGGGTCGCCTGTTACACTTTCTTTGACCGCCCTGAGGTCGAAGTAAAGGACAGGGTAAAGCGTTGAGTAGTTGGCCACATTCAGCTGGGTCCCCGTGTTGTAATCACTTTTCCTGTACCTGTACTGGATGAGGTCGCGTTGGATGCGTGGTTGGTCATCACCTTCATAATCGAGTTCGGGGTCATAATCTCCCCCATATTGAAACCGGCAGGTGGACAATTTCGCCGAATTGTCCCCATCGAGATCGAAGGTGTCGAAGCTGTAGGGGTTAAATTGCAGAGCGTTTTGTTTCCGCGTCTGTTGGAAGAAAACAAAGACGTGTTTGGGGTTTTTCACGCCGGCGGTGATTGTCCACTGTCCGCTGGCATCTCCTCTACTGCTGCTGTTGTACAGCGTTTCTTTCAAGTAGGTCCACGTTGCGGGTTTCATAAACCTTTCATTGACAAGTTTCTGCCCTTCTGGGGACAGCTGCAGTCTTGGAACCCACAATTCAAACTTTCGGACCACAATTCGCCGCCCGGTGCCGTCATTCTGAAAGATCATTTCATTGTCGTCCTGCAGCACAACCTCAAACTCAAGCTGCATCGGAGGTAAGAGTTTGTCCGCCAGCTCTTCGAAGAAAGAGTAGCGGGTGAGGGGGATGACGGTCTTGACCGTGGCGCCACCCCGCGAAAGGAGGTGCCTTGCGTGAATTCCGACGTTTGTGAAGGGGGTTGCGGGATTTGTCACAGTTGTGTTGTCGTTGTCCAGATACCAAAACTCGTCCTTGGCCACAGTTCGCGCATAATCGTCAGGATATTCCACCAGGTTTTTGACGAAAATCACCTTGTGGAGGCCGGTCGCTTCGTAAACAGGTTTCCCCGACTTCACAGTCAGGTTTTTGATCAGCGAGAAAGACCTATTGATCGGGGCCGTTTGTGCGTTGTTCGCGATGTTCGCTCCGTCCGCGAGAGCTTCGAAGGTGTATTCAACATGAAAATAGGCGTTGTACCAGTCGCGGAAGACGTCCCTGTCTTTCACAAAGAACTTCAGCCCGGTTTTGTTTTGGTGCTGCCCGTTGCCCGGCAGTGTGAGTGGAATTTCCAGGTTCACCCGCTCGTAATCCAACTTTTCGACAAAGCGCGGCGACTGAAACGTTGTCGGTATATTCATAACAAAAAAATTTCAAAGTTGGTTTGCCAAAATTCGGCTCAACTTCAGCATTGCGTCAGATGGGGGTGGTGCTTGCGCCCTTACCTTTGGAGTGGAGGCGCGCGCGAGGCGGCGCTTCCGCAATATTTGTCGAATCTTGTCGCTCCCCTTTTCAGCCACAACCTGGCCCACCTTTTGGTGGTCTGTTTTGCGACTTGGGTTGCGCCCTTTTTGAGCTCCTTTCCAAGGGCAACGAGAGTGTCGCGGACAACCCCCGAGCCTTTGTGTTTGAAGCGATAGCGTCAAAAGACTTTGTCCACTCGTTGGGAAAAATCATTTTGCTATACCTTGGCAAGAATTTTCATTCTTCTTCGATCGTCAAACTCAAAGCCATAGCCATCCCGTTGAGGGTGATGGGGTTGTCTCGCCCGTCTGTGACCCGTATCTACACAGAATCAAACCGAATTTTGTTGACGGGATGGAACTCAAGTCGACGAGGTTCTTCTTTGAAAGGGAAACCGATCCGGAGATCTGCGGTGGACAAGCTGTACAAAACGTCGCTTGGCACGTCGTTCGTCCGCCGCGTCACCAAATCGCAATGAATAAAAACCCAGTCGACACCCCGGGTGATGTTCGGAATCACATCTCCAACAAAAGTGGTGCGGTCCTTCAGAACCTTTTTCTTGAAGCCAAGCAAACTGGCAAACTCCCCGACAGAGAGGTCTATTTCGTAATCTTTTGCCACCAAAAACACGATCCGGTAAATAGTTAAGTCAAAATACAAATTGAAGATGCGCTCTTTGTCTGCAGCCGTCGGATCAGCGAGCCCTGTGTGAGCCTGCAAGTAACGATTGATGGTGGTGTAATCATACATCCCATCAGGAAAAGTTTCCCAATCGCCGGTTTTTTTCCTCCACTTCAGTTGGTTGTTACCGAAAGCTTCTGTACTACGAGTAGCTCATGGTGATCAGCCTGTTCAACGCCGCTTTGTAATTTTCCCTGGCTGCAACTCAATCGAAGGATTGAAGAAAATTGTGAAATTCTCGGGTTTTTGAACACCCCCGTTGTTCTGCAGCTTTGCAAGGCGCGAGTCGAGCAACAGGTTGAAAGTCATCGCGATATATAATTGCGGATAATTTCTTGACTTTGCAGCTCATTCAAAACACCCCGTTTGACAAGTTTTGGGAACAAAGAAACAACCTGGCTCCGAAGTTTCGTCGAAGTATTGCCGGCTCTGATCGAACCAAGCTTCACATACAACTGGTCGATCATTTTTTCGGCGGCGGCCAGAAAAAGCCAGAACCTTCCGTTTCCCACTCTTGCTCCTCCTCTTCTGGCCCCTCGATCGAAGGCCGGCGAGACAATACGGCTTGTTCCCAATCAGTGATGGGCCGAGCTCTTGTTTTTTTTTTTTTTGAGGGGTTTGTTTCAACGCCCTTTTCCCTGCTTGCAGCTGCTGTGCGAAACCCCCCGCCGCTTTTGTCTGTTTTCAAGAATTTCAGCTTTTTGCCGTTCAAGATCCGCCAAAGGTAGGCCGTGCAACGGTGAGTTGGGGTCTTTCACTGTTTCTTCAGCAGGGTTCAGTTTTTGTTTCATTTTCGCGATGAGGCTGCTGAGCGAGCGCAGCCTGTTCGATTCGGCGCGTTTTTCGAGAAACTCCGGCGACACTTCTGGCTGTTCCCATGTTGGGCGCGGAGGTGGAGGTGGCGGGCCGGCTGCCTTCTCTTCTTCTTCGGGCGGCAGGAGGGGAAGCTCTTCTTAGGGTGGTGGGAGGGGAAACTCTTCTTCTTCCTCGATTGGTGATGGGGGAGGGGTTGGGGCCTCCGCCCTGAAATCCTCCCACCCAAACGGGTTGACTCGGTCGAACTCGTCCATGCCGTAGTCCGGGCCAGGCTCTTCTGCCTCTGGTGTGGGCTCCAGACCTTTGTCCAACCGGGTTGTGATCGGTTTGAAAAGCTTTTCCGCCTCGACCTGGCCAAACTCCTTGGCAATTTTGTGTGTTTTGTATTTCCGGCGGATTTCGTCCTCCTGCCTTTCGACCTCAGCCTCAGCTTCTGCCCTTTGTTGACACTTCTTCACGGACATTGATATAGGAAATGAAAATTCCGAACTACGATCCAGACTTTTTCGCCACAAATAATTTCCGGCAGGAACATCCGGCATGCCCGACGACGTTTTTCGGATGTTGATCTGCGGGCCGAGCAATTCGGGCAAGACGAATATCCTGCTTCACATGCTCTACGAGCTGTTGGTGTTCGACAAAGCCTTTTTGTTTTCAAGAATCTTCACCAAAACAAGTACCAAGCGCTTTTGCGCGACTTTGCTAAAACCATCGACCCCGAGGTGGGGTACGAGGTCATCGAAGCGCCCGGCGACAAAATAATTCCGCTGGAAAAACTCCCATCTGACAACCAAAAAATAGTCGTGTTCGACGACTTGGTTTGCGAAAAGAACCAAAACGATATCATTAACTATTTTATCAACGGCAGCCACAGGAACTGCAGCGTCATTTACCTGACCCAAACCTACTACAAGGTCCCAAAAAACATCCGGGACAACTGCAGCCATTTCTGCCTTTTCAGCTTCCCCCCCCAGGGAGAACAAACGCATCGCCGACGAGCTGGGTGTGCCCTCAGACCTGCTGGACAAAGTCACCAATGAGAAGTATTCTTTCTTTTACAATGACAAACCGCGAAAGCTGATGAAGAAAAACTTCGACGAACCGATCTCATGACACTCTACTGTTGGATCATATTTTCTTCTTCTTCTTCTTCTTCTTCTTCTTCTTCTTCTTCTCCTTCTCCTTCTCCTTCTCCTTCTTCTTCTTCTTCTTCTTCTTCTTCTTCCTCGACGGTTTCAGATATTGCCCTGAATTTTTCGACCTCGAGTTTACTAAGCGACGGTTACAATTCTGTCATTACTTCTTCGACGGCTTATTTCAGAGCTGAGTAGTACAACGCTCTGTATTCTGACGGTAAGTTTTGAATATAATAGTAGGGGTTAATTCCATTCATCACAAAAGATGTTAACTCTGACAAAACTCGTTCTAAGGTATTATAATGTTTTATGCCGACTTTTTTGTCAAAACCCCTGTGTGGTGGTAAATTATCGATTGAATCATTGAATTTATGAGGATTCCAGTTTTTTTGAAAATGTTGTTGAGAAAGATGTTCGAATCTCTCAAGCAATGGTCAACTCCAGTTGCCATTCATGACCACACCACCCTTTTCTCTAATTGGCTGACAAACCCCGGAAATTAATGAAAAAATTTCGACGAAGATATACAGAACCGAAATGGGAGCGTTCAACAATCCAGAAAGCGGAGCACCAAAACGCACAGCCCCAGGAACCCCAGGACCTGCTGGGCCGCCGGGCCCACAAGGCCCGCACGGGCGAAAAAGCGATCCTGGCCCGCAAGGCCCTGCGGGGCCACAGGGGCCCATTGGCCCGCACGGCCCCCAGGGGCCTCAAGGTCCGCAAGGCCCGAAAGGCGACCGCGGGGACGCCGGTCCGCAAGGGGTGCAAAGGTTCCAAAGGCGATGCCGGCTCCCGCGGGGCGGAAGGACCACGCGGCATCCAATGACTCAGAGGACCACAAGGGGCAAAAGGTCCGCAAGGCCCGCAAGGTCCGATAAGCTCGGGCGACTTCAAAAGAGACGGCAGCATCGCTATGACGGGCAACCTCGACATTGGGCGAAACCTTGTTACCAACATGGTTTACCCAAAGGACGACCTCGACGCCACGAACAAAAGCTATGTCGACTCCGAAATCGCGCTTTGTTTGAAACGGGACGGAAGCGATCCGGCGCTGGGCGATCTGGATATGGGCGGGTGGGCCATTGAAAATTTAAAAGACGTCGATTCCAGCACCCCCGCTGAAAACGCCTTCAACAAAAAGTACGTGGACCAAGGGTTTCAAACCAAACTCGACGCGATCGCACAAAAAGACCTGAATATGAACAATAACGCCATCACAAATCTTGCCCCACCTTCATCCGCGAATAACCCGGCGACCAAAAGATATGTTGACGAGTATTTCGTTCGAAGAGATGGTTCGAGTGCGTTGTATGGGGATCTGTCGATGGCCAACCACAAAATCGAAAATGTCGGGGCTCCAGCAGCCGACAAAGACGCTGCGAACAAAATTTATGTTGGCCAAGCACCTTTTCTTCCACTTGCTGGTGGACAAATGGCAGGAGCACTTGACATACACGACAACGAACTTGTGAATGTGAAAGACCCTGTGAACGCTGGCGATGGTGTCAACAAGAAATATGTCGACGCAACTCACATGGACGCTTCCGGCCCGCAACCCAACCCCTTCAAATATTTAATGGGTAATGTCAATGAATCGTCAAGTGAAAACAACATCCGCGTCAAAGGAATTCAGAGGTTTCCAAAATTCCACACCCAACCAACAAAAATGCCTACAATTTCACACTTATTGACGGCAAAGACGGAACTGAACAATATCGTTCCCGAATCGGTTTTACTCTTTTCAGACTTCCAAAGGGTTATTACAATTAGGTTGTTGAGTTTTTACCGCCCAGAAATGAGAAACGTCAGTGTCTTTGCAAATGCAGACACCCTGACCTTTTCAACCCACCTCGTTAACGGCCGGCTACGTCAAAATGGTGTTGCACTTCGAAAAACGACAGGTTGGTCAAGGAGAATATCTTTATCTTGATCTGCATGGGAAAACCGCGCACGCTAACCCCACTGGCCACTTCGTCTACGGTGTCAATGGAACAATCGCAAATGTTTCTTTTACGGTGTATGACCAGGTTTTCGTCATAAAAGACGGGCGAATGGTGTTGCAAACTGACATGGATGTCATGGGGCATATGTTGATGAACCACGAAAAAGGGGGGTTGTCTTTTAACTCTAACGGCGGGGGAATCGACCTGCATGACGATCTTAACACCAGTGGATACTTCGTAGTGGGGAAAAATGGGGGCGGGTTCGAAGTTGATGATAATGGTAGAACAAAAATGCATGGTGGTTTGGATTTGAATGGACATGAGATTCACGAGGTTCTTCGTTTTCAAGGGGGGAAGATCGTGTTGTTGAAAGACTTGAATTTAAATAATCTTGGGGTTTACAACGAGGGATGAGTCTTCTATCACACTTTCCCCCCGGCGTCGTTTGGGCAACCCCTTTCCGTCTTTCATTCTATAACTTTCTTTGCTTTATTACCCCCTCGCCCTCTCCCACACGATTTATCGTTCGTTATCGGGTTTCGCGCGGGTTCTCAACAACTCTCGGCGACAAGGTACTCAATAACCCAAGGTCAGATTGGTTTTGCCTCCGCAACAAGGGCTTTAATCCCACGAAATGCAACTTCAGTTGTTTTAAGTATGGGTGGTCTTGCCCAGAACCAACCAATACAAATGAGTGTTGATTTCACAGTGTAAAATTTCTCCTTTTTTATACCATATCCACCAAATGGGGGGCCAAACAGAAAGCCGCGCTCTCCCCCTGTCAATATTTTTTACTTCAACCACATCGACCCGACTCTTCCGAAGGACACCGTCGATATGTTGAAGCGCCTTTTCGCTTTTTACCACAAGAAACATTGGGGCTACGAAAAGCTTTTCCGAACGTTTCAGTGCAGAAACCTGCTTTGCAACATGGTTGCGGGAAAAGCTGTTTTGATTGGAGCTGTCGCGGGAGGGGTTACTCTCCAACCTGCTGTTATTGTCAGTCTGACTGCTTTCGGCGCTGTGGTCAAAATTGTCGCGACGGCGAAGAAGTACGACAGAAAAGCCGAAAAGGCCAGCTTCGGTCGAGTGGAGTACAAAAAAATATTGGACGCCATCCGGTTCCTTCTCCGGGGAGAACCTTTCGATGCAAAGGAGTTTCTAGACAGGCTGAAAATGATCGACGACTTCGTATCCGACAACTGCATGGAAATTCCCCACAAACTGCAACTAAAGTACACCAAAATTAACATTTCACCACTAACTAAACTCTTTCCCACCACTCGTCAAACAATTGTTTTGCCTTCTCTCTTGTTTTTGGTTCAATCATTTCGAAATCGAAGGCAAGTTTTTTGAGAATTTTATGTTTGTCCCAGTCGGGCACATCTGTCTGGTGAAAGTAATAAAACAGAAAACAAACATAATTTACAGATTTTGAGTAAATGTTTCGTCGAAATTCATGAATAACATGACATAAAAAATACCATCTGTGGGGGTTGGTGGCATTAATAAGTTCTACAATTCCACACTTTTTCAAAACTTTCCGGGTGTCGTGGTATGGAGCTGGGTTAACCGCCGACCTTAGCTGTTCTCCTGGTTTCCCAGTCACAACCTTTTCTTCAACTTTTTTACATTGGCTGCAATCCCATGTGTTATCTTTTTGTTTCATTGTTTTCCCACAACACTGTGGAAAGGCGACTTCTAACTGCACGCCCGCTTCGTCTTTGGGTATTTCACGTGGTTCGGGTTCGTGACACCGACTACACATCAACCCAAAATCAACATAGTCTTTTATCATTCTCCCACCACACCTCGCCATCTTTCCCACTGTGGTATATGTTAAAATGGAAAAGCGCCTTGCAAAAATTTATTATAGCCCGCAACGTTATTGGAAAGGGTTCGCCGCGGTGATAAGGCTGGCCCAAGCTGCAAAGGTTTCGGAACCTGTGGCCAAACAATGGTTGCAAAGGCAGGCGCTTTGGCAAGTCTTTCTTCCCGCGCCACGGCGAATTCCTCGACCAAAGTTTGACGTGCCAACACCCAACGCGGTGCACCAAGCTGACCTGCTCTTCATGCCGCACGACAGGGTGGGGCGCAAAACTTTCAAATACGCGCTGGCTGTGGTCGACGTGGCCAGCCGCTTCAAGGCAGCAGAGCCTCTGGCCACAAAAAATTCCGGCGAAGTGGCACAGGCCTTCCAAAGGATTTACAAACGCGGACCTCTCCGATGGCCAAAGCTGCTGCAAGTGGATCCGGGGCGGGAGTTCATAGGTGCCGTTTCCAGTGATATGGAGAAGCATGGAACGAATATCTGCCGTGGACATGTGGAAATGTACCGCGACCAGGCGATTGCGGAACGTTTTAACCGTACTCTTGCTGTGCGTCTGTTCAGACAACAGTACGCAGTCGAAATGCGGCTGCCAGAAGGAGAACGGGCTGTTGCGTGTGTGGTGAGGCTTCCCAGAGTTGTTGCTGCTCTGAACAACCAAACCATCCGGTTGATAGGATTGAAACCTGCAGATGCGATCCGAAAACAATCTGTTTTTGCACGGCCAGCAACTCCGTATTCCAGACCTGTTGGAATGGCCGAAAAAGTCCTCCCTGCGGGTGTGGAAGTGCGCTACTTGTTTCAAACTGGCGAATTGGAAGGTGGTACGAGAAGGGCCACAGATCCTGTTTGGTCTTTGAAGGTGTTAGAGATTGTGAGGGCCGTGGTGAAGCCCCACCAACCTGTGATGTATTGGCTTTCCGATGGGCCAAAACGCAGCTTCGTGCGAGAAGAGTTGATGGTTGTTCCACCAAATACCGAGCTCTCTCCTCCCAGGCCTGGTTAGATGTGGTATTCGATTGGTTCGGTGTGGGTTCCATCTGGTAACACCCATCTCTTGTCGTAGAAGGCGCTCAGGCCCAACTTCTGCTGCACATAAGTCACCATCCTTCCCTCTCTCATCCGGAAACCCTTGTTTGTTGCCATGTCTTTGTGTCCCTTGAGTGCCGCCTTGAAACGTTCCCAAGTGATTTTGTTTTCCCTCTGGTTCATTCCTTTCGTGCTAAACTTGCTTTTACCCCCTTCTGTGTCCACGAAGTAACATTTCCAGCAGAGCGCAATCATTCTGTCTCCCTCACACTCCAGCTTGAACAGCCCTGGGGTGCGGCTGCTCCACTAGTCCGACGCAAGCCACTGATTTCTTTTTGCCTCGAATTGTTCTCTCAGCTCTGGTTTCACAACATCTTCCAACCTTTCACCAGAGATCGCCATGTAGTTGCTGTCTGTGTCCATCTGAATTAACTCGAAGTCGCGGCGGTCCACGAACCTGTCCAGGAAGTCGTAGTAGAACTCTAGCATTCGAAGTTTGGCCAGCTGGTACACCGAAATGCCGACCTGGAAGTGCCTTTCAATTGAAATCTTATGCTTCCGGCTTTCCAGCTGGTACGCATCTCCGATTTCCTCGAGATCTGTGAAAAAAGCACTTCGCAACGCTCTGTCGACAACCTTTTCGTCCTTCGTGAAGGCGGTGTTTGTTTGGCGCTCCACAGCGTCAATCATCTTTCCATAAGCGCTGTTTCCCAAGAGTTTGAACACATCTGCCAACAGCGCCTTGCTTTTGTCTGTGTTCCCTGTTCGGCGGGCTTCTGTTACTTGCTCCACAAACCAGGTGAAGATCTTCTTTGGCTTGTAATTAATTGTTCGATGGACCGCGGTGATTTCCCTTCCGTGGTCGATGTACCAACATTTTTTCAGCTGACAGGGCTCCCACAAGTTTTCTTCCGTCGCCGCGGTTTCTGCCGGTTCGTTTCAGATAATTCATCATGTGGTCTGGCACGGCCCTTTCTGGCACCTGCTTGTTGATGAAGAAGGGGCACATCTCCTCGAACAAAGGGACCAGCGCTTCTGGCACTTTCACATCAACTTCTGCGAAACCAAACCACGTTCCCTTCCGCAGATTTCTAATCAAGTTGGGGACTGATCTGACTTTTTGTGCTTCAGGGACGTGGGTGATTGTTTCTTTCCCACAGGGCATCTCTTGGAGTATGGTTGATAAATACAAGGCATTCGCATCGTATCCCAAAATTTTCCAGCAAGGTTTGGGCTCGTCAACTTGGTGGGACCTTATTTTTGTCACTCCGACTTCGTGGTGGCGGGTAAACACAAGGCTCGGCCCGCCGACCACCGCCCCTTTCAACATATCATAAGCCTCTTTGCAAGGGCTCCACAACTCTGCTCCACGTTCAATCGCACCTCGCAGCAGGTAATGCTGGCTAACTCCTGGAATGCTGACTGCGTCTTTCAGAATGTCGATCCCTTTTCCGGTGTAGAAGGCTCGCATTTTGTCCAACGCTTCGAGCCCCGGCCCAACATCCAGATTTGTTGTAGTAGCGCAGCCAGTCCGCAAAGGTCTTCATCCCCCTTTCTTCGAACAGACGAACACAACCTCTCCATTCCTCCGGCGTCAACACCCACTCTTCCTTCAAAGATGAATTACCATTCGGGGTGGTCTGGCAAACCAGGGAAGTTAAGCTTGTCTGGGCTATCGAACCACTCGTAGGGAAACCATGACTTGGTATTTTCACAACCATACGCCTTCACCCATTTGTCGTAACTGGTGCCTGGCCCCAAATAGTTAATTATGTCAAGAAAGCGAAATCCAGGTGGAAGCATATACATCACTTTGTTTGCGTTTTTGGCTACTTTCACGTGTTTTGATCTGTCAGCGAAGAAACCCGCCAAATGCTCTTTCACAAGATTCAAATCATAACGACCAGAGTTAAAACCAAGCACGGGAACGTCATTGCACCACCCCGCAACCAAAGCTTGTTGTTTCTTTGGGAGCAGGTGAAATGTTTCTGGGTGGAAAACCGTTCTGACCTCATCCCGGATTCTTTTCCCCCGCCGCACAACCTCTTCCACAAACTTGCAAATCAGCTCTTTTGGGTCTCTGTGGCAGATGTGTGTCGGTTCGCGGTCAAGCAGATTGGTTTGTACACGTTTTGGATGTGGAGTGTGGGTGTTGGATCCTTCCTCGCTGTTTTGTCTCCGTATGCCTCGAAGTCGAAGATGATTGCGTATGGGTACGTTCTTGTGAACACTGGGGGGAGGGGTTCTTGTGTTTTTTAAACTTGGCATGCCCACAATTCGACAACCACAAACTCCGATTCCCGCAGCTTTCTTGTTCGGGTAAGAGTTGCTTGATACAGCTCTTCTCTTGTTTTCCCCGCGTTTGCTATTTTTGTGCCTCGATCGGGGAAACAACGCGGACAGCCGTGCCTGTAACAACCGTGGTACTGGAAAACTGTTTTGCTCTGAATGTGGAATCCATCTACTGAATGACCCAAGAGATATGGTTCCCCTCCATGCCCACAACGTGCGTGGTGAATGTGAATACGTCTTTGGCGGGCTTGTCTTACAAGCCAACGAATCGATTCGGGAGAGGTTTTTGATTGGGGAAAGAAAGCCTTCTCAAACGCGGTTTGTGGTTTTTCGATTTTTCGGTTGGGACAGACTACCACAGTTTCTCCTCGAGAACAGGTTGCGATGTGTCGTTGCAAATGACATGCTTTTGTCAATCTTGCTTGGCAGTGGGGGCAAATGTAGTTTGCCCCAAAGTTTCAATCTTCTTCACAACAAACGCGTGCCCCTCGAACACATCGATTGTGAGAATGTTTGTGAGTTTTGGGTTGGGGTTTCGAAGGAGCCGCCAATTTATTTCCTCGCCTTGTCTTTCGGGCTCATAAACGCGAATTCCCAACCAAAGCTGAAACGGGTTTTTCGTGATTGAAATGCTGTTCGACTTTGTCAAGGTCGTCAAGTGAAGTTTTCTCACAGTCGTGTGGAAGGCTTTCAAGTTTGAGAAAACCCTGCGCCAGTTCGCGAGCTTTTTGAGTGCTCCAAAAGCAAAGGTTGTCTTGATATGTGTCCAAGCACACTATTGCTCCGTGACGCCCGCGCGCCAAGCCGCGCAGCCAATCCGGCAAGGGCCCTGTTCCCAACAGGGGTTGCCTGGTGAACACAAGCTTAATCCAGATGTCGGAGAAGGCCTCAAACACCCACCGTGTGTCTGGTCTTCTTATGGCCCCTCCTACTTGTCCCAACCGTTGCGCCTCCTTTTCTTGCAGCCAGTCTTCAGCATCAGAACGGTGGTTAATCCAACGGGAGTACTCTTGACGATTATCATAATTTATAAAATATTTAAGATAGTACGCGCCCACTCATTGGTCAATAGGTGTGTTTTAGATGAGAGTATGTAAACACGGTTGTGACGTCACGCTGTTTGTGTTTCCCGGTACAATTTGAAAACATTTCAAAGCTTTCGCAAGACTCATAAAGCAATTTCAAGTACAAATATCAAGGAAATGAAAAAAAAAAAGAATTGCCAAATTTCGATTTGGGGTTTAGCTATCTCTTCCCCCATGAGCCCGAGGAAACAAAGCAAAAGAAAAACCACAGCGCTTTCCCTGCCTCGATGATCGTGAGCTACACGACCTACAGCGAAGCTAAGAGGACAAAATATGCAACAAAATAGGCAGTAAACGTTTTTCAAGGTAATTTTTGCATTAAGCACTACAACAAAATTCTCTATAAGACATTCTTTATTTTAAAAAATGTACACGAAAACATACACCAAACTAACCTTAATATATGCTACAGACTGTAAAATGCTTAACTTTGCGCGGCCGATCGGTTGCCGTGTTTTGGCTGTCAAATTAGCGTAAAATGTATTTTCTCTGAGACCTTCTCAGCTTAAAAATATACTACAACCTGGATCCGCTGCTTGGGCTATGACTCCTATCCAGCAAAACTTTACAAGGCACGATGAGCGATTCAACTTCTCAACCTTGTTCTCGGGCTGTCAATTCGGGCAAGTTCACGCCACTTTCAGAAGCGG
>JAEMWC010000010.1:2335000-2340000 GCA_016490735.1 Pachyseris speciosa
CCAAGGGCGCCTATGCTTTGTCGCATAAAAATTGGCATAAAATCTACATTAAATCAAACGGCTGATTCTTAACGATATCCAAAAAAGGAAATTTAATTTAGTCATAGTTTACAATTTTTGAAAACGCGGTCACCCTGGGCTGTTGAAGACGGTTTTTTGTCTTCAAATCACGGGCTCGAAAAGTCCAGGTAATCATGGCACGTTGCGGGCCAAATCTACAAACTTCCAGGGTCTCGTTTTCATTCCTAAAACGGACAAATTACTTCCTTGGCACTTAAAATAAAAAGGAAAAACATAAATCGATGTTTAGGTAGCCTCAGAATGGAAGATCAAGGTGAACGGAGCCCTCAAACATTTCTTGTGAATAATTTTTCCTTCCCTCAAACGCGACGAAAACAAGGCGATCGGTGCCCTTTCAAGAGAGTTTTGAATACAGATAGCGGATTTAAAGCAGCTGCCTGGACTTTAGAAAACAAAAATGGCAATGCTTTTAGCTCGATAGGCAAAGCCACAGCCGATAAAATAACTGCAAAATTTGTGGGAAAAACTCACGCTTTCGCTTTTGCGTGAATAATTAATTCGAACACGCGTTCACGCAGCGAATCGCGTCTGTGAAATTTCGAACATTTTTTGTGCTTTTAGATAAGTTTTTTTTTTTGCCTCTTCTTGAATGAAAATTTATTGTTATTGAACTTCCTGTCGCGTTTCTTTCATTTGGTTGCCTTCATTTGAGAGTTTTAGTGCACGCTGGATTTGGATTTCTGTACATTTACGGCGACCCCCGTGATTTGTTTGTTTAGTATATTCGCTTCCCTCAAATATATTTTTATTGAGTCTTGTTCAGCTTCTACGGAACTACTGGGGATAGAGCTAAGTTGGTACTAAATTTACACAGTTGAAAAACGATTTATTTCAAAATAATTGCCTTGTTTTTGTCGTCTTTTTGATGTACAACGTTCCTCTTTCTCTCGCTGCGTTGTAAAATTTCGTCGGGCGGCGAAACAATTATCCGATTTCTTCTTTTTGAATTCGTTTTACGTGTGTTTTTCGCCGAGGACTTCGGTATAAGAATCGAAGGAATCCTTTTAAAGAGAAACTTTTTTAACATGCTATTCTTGTTCTTGAGACGTCTTATAAAACGCAGTGAATAAACTTACGTTTTACAAGAGATTGATGTAAAGATAGTTTTGAAATATGTTCGCTTTGATTCTCGATAAAAGTTCACTCTCAAGTGCAGTGGTCGCTCATAAATACGTCTCTCAAAAAATCCACTCTTAAGTTTTCGCACATGAAGTAGTCTCTCGTAAAGGTTGTAGAAGTTTTCGTTCCCCCAAAAGTTATAATCTTTGTCTGGAATGCCTTCGATTGCCTCGAGTAAAGTTACTATGTGCACTTCGAGAAATTTGTCACAGCGGAAAGCGGGGCCCTGGAAACGAGACTTTGAAAAAACGAAAGGAACAAACATCATTTTATGACCGGTTCCAGCCTTCGGCTGGCCCCGGTAATTACTGATTAATCAAACTCTTAGAAGTCGTGGGCGGAATGCATTGTGATACTGTAAATTATATTTCTCTTAGTGCCACTATCACGTACGATAATTGTATTTCAAGCTTCTTAGATGAGCTTTTGCATTGAATAATGGCAAACACTTACCAGCACAGTCAATGCATCCTCGAATAACACCTTCCTTGACATAACCTGAAAAGTCTCGATATATAATGTTCGCCGACCCACAGTGAGTCGTGCCAAGTGAATACGGTTCCTCGCCACATGTTTCACTATCTTGATTGCTAGTGCATCTAACTGCATCATCTTCTTGACACTGTTGACACTTAACGGGACCAGTAACTGTCAGCAGAGCAAATAACAAACTTGTTTGTTAAAGGGCTTAAACTTCAACAATATTTTGTAAGACGCAAATTTCAGAACGGTACCTTTTGGTGTAAACACAGTAATTCCTTGTTTTGATAGGCCGAGGGTTGGCGCTTGGACGTTACAATTGCTGCCATTACAACACTCGATCTTGCATTGTAGCAAAGTCTGCCATTTGTCACCTTTTAGGAAGCCACCAAGCATAAAACACGCTGCCTTTTTGTCTACAAATTGAAATGAATGACGACAATCAATTATACAATGGACAATGTAAAGTACGCGTTTCGATTGATCCAGGTGACTTTGCGTGTTAAGTGTAGGCGTACGAATGACTTCTGAGCCACAGAAAGTAAACAAAAAACAAAAAACGGGGTATAAAACAAATAGATTCCACTTGGCAGTGAGTGTATCCTCTGATAACGCACAGAGGACGCGTCAAAACGTGGTAAGATCATCATTCATGCAACTTGCCCGCGGCTCGTGTAGCGTACTTCTTTGTTTTTACCATCTTATGACATCATCCGTGCGTTATCTAAAACACAAGCACTGCCAAATGGAATTTATTTGTTGAAAATAGGTACATGAATAAATGAATGAACGCACGAACGAACGAGCGAATGAACGCATGCGTGCATGACTGACCGACTGTAGGAAGGAAGGAAGGAAGGAAGCAAGAAAGGATTAAGGGAGGAAGAAAGGAAGGAAGGAAGGAAGCAAGAAAGGATTAAGGGAGGAACGAAACAGGATCTCTGACGTTTTCAAATGAAGCGTGTCTGAGGGCGCTGGATTTTGACATTTTCTTCCCAGCTTTTTGACAACTTCCTGTCAGATTTTCAAACATGCACATGCAAGTTTGAGCGGCGTTTTTCCTCTCGTGCTTGAGTTTCTGCCTTCAATAAAATTAAAGCTTTTAGAAAACAATTTCCCTCGCAAACCCGTACACTATAAAATTACCAAAGCCAGCCCAAACATCTAATGTTGATTGTTACCGGCTCAAACAAAAATAAAAAAATAAATAAAATAAAAATAAAAAATGGAGAATTAATCAATATTAGACGGCGAAACTTCGTTGTTTACAGTCTTTGCTCGAAGATCTCTAACTTTTCAAATGAACCGTGAAGCGCGGTAGTTCTTCTTTCTGTCAGAATTTAAGACGTGCACATGCATTTGACCGGCTTTTTCCGCCTCGATTTCAATAAAATTTAAGCCTTTAAAAAAAAATACCGATACCGCTAGTTTCTTCTCTTGTTGTCTTTAGTTTGTTACAATTTTTCTATGCTTAAATGCGGAACGTAGCACAGGGTGAACTATAATGACTTTAACATTGTCATACATGGAGGGGTGGACGTACGGTCGTACGGCCGTACGGTGGCCAAACCCAAATTTTCTCGAACTTATGGGTTACATTATTTTCTTAACAATGGTGCTCCGCTAATACAGAAAATAGGTAATGATATTTGAAAAGACAAATTTCATCGGATTACAGCACCCGTGTTTATTTGAGTGTTACTTTACATGGGCAACTTTATATTTCGTTTTGCCATTAACCGTTTGCCATTAATCTTGTGATTGCTTTGTTAGTTTCATCAACCAGTATACACGAAGTTTGCAAGTTTTGTGCACTGATTACTTAACTGGTTCGATGTTCTGGTCAAGTGATAAGATAATGGCCGCCTACAGAAAGGGACGGCAAGAGGTTTCAGCTTATTTACCTAAAACCCTTTGAGGTATTTTTTTTTTCAAAACATTGAATTGGGATTGCGTGATGGATATCCCCCAAAATCTTCAAAACTGATAAAACTCACGTGACCCTTTTTTATGTATTTTATTGTATATTATGGTTATTATAACCGCCTTCAACTTTTAAACAAACGTTAACTTACCCACACAGTCACTACATCCTCGAAAGAAGCCATAATAGACAGTTTGACCAGAAGAGCTTTGATATTTTATAGCAGCTGAAGCACACTGAGTAGTGCCGAGTGAACGGCTATCCCTGGCACAAGTTTGGTTTTTCTGCGTTGAGGTGCAATGAGGTTCATCTCTTTCGAGGCAGGAATTACACTGTAATAGATCTCCAGCTGCCAAAATAGGATGAGATACAGCGGATTTTAAAGTTTTATTTCAATGCGCTTATGTCGTCAAAGATTATGACAGATAGATTTGACATGTTTTGTCCATGTTGAAATTCCATACAAACAGTATATGGAATTTGAGCATAGAGTAAACATTCACGCACTTTGTAAAATTTACAATTCTCGTTGAATGCGTTTTTAGGTTGGTCTTCTTTGTGAAACTTGCTTTGTAACTAATAAATTATGGGTATTTTTTTTGCAACATTTTATATTTATTTATTCTATTGTTATTTCTTTATGAAACTCGAAAGCACCGATTCAAAATATATACAAGACATGAGGATCTTTAAAAATGCATGTTATTTGCCCGCCGGGAAGTTCGTATTGGGAAAAACTGTGCCAGCGGTCTTGAGTATGGCCTAAGGCCGCAGGCCGAGAGCCATACTCGAGACCGAGGGCACAGTTGCCGGCAAATAACGTGTTTATTTATTTATTTTTTTTCGCGGAAAAACTGGTTATTAGGCGGACTAATCAATCTAGGACGGACAAACTCCGTTTATGACGCGCGAATTTGCACGGACGATTTATTCGGTGAAAAACAAAATACTACAAAACAAAAGTTTTCAAATTTTTCGCCTTACCGCGGCAAAAATTGATCCTCTTTAAGGGCACTTTAAGGTCAGAAACCTGAACTGTATTAGATGTAAGTTTACCTTGCAGAGTTTTAACGTCTTCTAGTATTATGCAGCTGAAGACATTGTACAGTGACGCTATAGCGTGAAAACTTCGCCTTAACACAAAGGCATAATTATAACTTCAACGATAAGAGAAAACTCGTTCCTTCTTGAATTAAAGTAACTTAACAAAACGCCGATTTAAGAATTGAAAAAGTATAAAATGCAAAGCAAAGAAACCATTAAACGCAGTAAAATTTGGTAAAGCTCGTATAACTACGGTTATCGCTACAACAACGAACAACAACAAGCCCAAAATTTGTACAAAACCGACTGACGGAATGTACATAAATTAAAATACAAGCGTGTGCTTTCTTGT
>JAEMWC010000010.1:2345000-2380000 GCA_016490735.1 Pachyseris speciosa
CACTTTCTTTCTCTTACCGTAACGCCGTTTATAGTAATTTAGTCCCTGGTTTATATTGTTAACATCTTACAAGCTAAACAAATTGAAATAATCGCGAAAGAGTTACAAAAACGAGAATTTATATTTTGAAACGACTTTTTCGGCCGTCGTCGTTGCGAAAGCTCCCTTTTATGACCAAACGACTACATTTGCAATGTACGAAATACCAAAAATTGCACCAAACTGTTGAGTAAATAATATTATTACACTTGGCGGCCATATTTTTACACTTGGCGTATTTTTACACTTGGCGTACTTTTACACTTGGCGTACTTTTACACTTGGCGCCCAACCGCCACGTCATTATTTATAAACCATGAAATTTTGCAAGGGCCGCTAAATTCATTATTTATAAACCATGAAATTTTCCAACCGCGGCTAAAGTCATGATTTATAAATCATGGAATTTGCCAAGCGCCGCTAAATTCATTATTTATAAACCATGAAATTTGCCAAACGCCGCTAAAATCATGATTTATAAACCATGGAATTTGCCAAGCGCCGCTAAATTCATTATTTATAAACCATGAAATTTTGCAAGCGCCGCTAAAGTCATGATTTATAAATCATGGAATTTGCCAAGCGCCGCTAAATTCATTATTTATAAACCATGAAATTTTGCAAGCGCCGCTAAAGTCATGATTTATAAACCATGGAATTTGCGAGGCGCCGCTAAATTCATTATTTATAAACCATGAAATTTTGCAAGCGCCGCTAAAGTCATGATTTATAAACCATGGAATTTGCTAGGCGCCGCTAAATTCATTATTTATAAACCATGAAATTTTGCAAGCGCCGCTAAAGTCATGATTTATAAACCATGAAATTTTGCAAGCGCTGCTAAAGTCATGATTTATAAACCATGGAATTTGCTAAGCGCCGCTAAATTCATTATTTTATAAACCATGAAATTTTGCAAGCGCCGCTAAAGTCATGATTTATAAACCATGGAATTTGCTAGGCGCCGCTAAAGTCATTATTTATAAACCATGAAATTTTGCAAGCGCCGCTAAAGTCATGATTTATAAACCATGGAATTTGCTAGGCGCCGCTAAATTCATTATTTATAAACCATGAAATTTTGCAAGCGCCGCTAAAGTCATGATTTATAAACCATGGAATTTGCCAAGCGCCGCGAAATTCATGATTTATAAACCATGAAATTTTGCAAGCGCTGCTAAAGTCATTATTTATAAATAATGACATTTGCCAAGCGCTTAAGTCATTATTTATAAATAATGACATTCATGCAGCACAGCAAAAGGCATTATATATAAATCATAGAATTATGCTCATGGCCTGAAATTTCATTATTTATAAATAATAAATTTGCACAACTGGCAAACTTCATTATTTATAAATAACAGATTTACGACTGCTTTGCCTAACTTCATGATATATAAATAATTTTGTAAGACATAGCTTTATTTATAAATAAGGAAAAAAACGGCATGAATTTAGTCTAAATAATAAATTTACAAACGGCGCCCCATAAGGGGCGAGGTAAAATCTATAAAATGCAAACCGTCTCCAATTGTTCAAGGAGGCTTCAAAACTCCCATAGATCAGAGGTGACCGTGCGTCTCGAGGATGAACGGGTCATGGAAATTTTAGGAAGAAAGAATGAAGAAGTTAGCTATCTCCTTGGGGAGATGGATCAATACGAAGACCAGTCGAAAGACATTTTGAACTCAATTCTTAAAGAAGAACTGTCAGATAGTGACTCCGTGGCGTTGATAGAGGAGCTATGAGCACACGAGGTTTTGGTATTGAAATCAAAGTTCTGTAAAACAACAACAATCGATGAAATAATATTTGATCTAAAGAATCATTAGAGAAGACACAATTGCAAGTACCTTTAGTATCTGAGTATCTCAAGCTCTTTTTTTATTTTTGTTTCAATCTCGCACAAATAGACTTTTCTTTTTCTTTCTTTCTTTCTTTCTTTTTCTTTTTTTTTCTTTTTTTTATCCTGTACTGTAATATAATTGCCTCTGTTTCAATAGACTGGCCTGCCACGACTAGCTTACCTGCAGGTCAGTCTAAATTGTAATATTTCTATTCATTTTAGCCTTTTTAGCCTTTACGAACCTTATGAACCTCTGTGAATAGTGTGATTTAAATTAACATCGACGTAAATTAAAATACATTAAATTAACGCGTTAATAAAGTGCATCGCTAATTTCCTATAATAAGGTAATTTGCCAGAAATGATCAAAACAGATGGGGAAGGTAATTATACTTTGTCGTAGAATTACAGACGTTAGAGCAATTAACTAAATTTCAACAACAAGAGAGGTTGAAAAACAATTCGAAATTTGAAATAAATGTCTTTCACAAGTTACAACTCGGGAAGTTTGTGACTCCTTCCCTACCCCATCCCGGCCCTCCCAAGTTTCAAAACAACGTTGAAATAAGGAACGTCCTGGATACTACATACAATCCATATAACGTAACGATACCTGGATGATTTTTAGTCCTTTTCGTTTCATGTTAGTTTATTACTCGGGCTAGTAGAAAGCCCGAGGTTTAAAATGGGCTTCATTTTTCGTCGTCATATTTCATCCGCAAAAGGCACTTCCGGCGTTTCTGCGCAAGCGCGAACTATAAATAACAACTCACAATAGCAAGAATGATGCCTGTTGTCACGTATCGGAAAACGAACGACTAATATGTTGAGAGAAGTGTCTATACGAATTTTTGCAAGTTCAACAGCGAGAAGAATACTTTTAACATCGAACTCCATATGTTTTGAATTAGACTGCCGTGTTTCCCCGTGGCGGCTCTATACTAATCTAATTTTGAGTGGTACATTTTGTTGAATAACTCAAGTACGGGATATCATACACCCTTGAGACTTTAACAGGTAGTTTATTTACTATTTTCCCACAATATCTCAATTTCTGGACATTAGTTTTTTAATGATAAATGCAATTGCGAAAAGAAGCCTTGAAAAAAAATTGGGACTTCAACGGAGTTTGAACTGAAGGGGGGGTGGGGGGTGGGGGGGAGGGTTGAAATGAATCATATATGAACTGCGGAAATGAAACCAAATGAAGAATGATCCTCTAACCAACTGAGCTATGAAGCCACTGACCAAATTTTTTTCAGGCTTCTTTTCGCAATTGCATAAATTGCGTTCACAACTGCGAGGATCATTCTTCATTTGATTTGAGATTATTTTTTCTCCACACATTTCACCGAGACGTCTATGCGAAAAAAACCCTACATCGTTTGATAAGCGTTTCCTTTCTCAAACACATAGCAGAAATATTCATCGAGGCGAAAACAAGTGTGCTTAGTTTTTTTTTTTGCAATAAATAACCTATTTTTACCTCATAAGCTATGCTGAACCTCAGTGGTCTAGAGGTCATTGTTACTGTCCCTAATGTAAACAAACCAGGTTCAACTTCTACTAGTGGCACCCATCGCGGGCTTTTTTCTTCTTCTTTTATAAATATTTTTTACAACTGTTATTATTATTGTTCTCAATGGTTGAGCTGTAAAGCAATTTTGTAATTTTAAAAGGATATATGTTGATCTGATAGGGGTCTACGGATATACACTGCAAAAAATAGACTCCAACACAAGCTAAGCGCAATGCGTCCGATGTAAGAAAGACAGACTTCTCTCTATTCTTTGGTTTAGCGCTAAATTAGGGATACAATACTGTTTTTTGCAAGCCCGAGTTTAGGCTAATTGTATCCTCTTGTTTTCAGTAAGACTGGAGCAAATACTTACCAGCACAGTCAAAGCATCCTCGCAAAACTGAACCGATTTTCACATTTCCCAAGAAGTCACGATATGTAATTGCCGCCGACCCACAGTGAGTTGAGCCAAGTGAATCCGCGCCCGCGTCACAACTTGAAGTATATGGCTTTATAATGCACTTGGATGCATCATCAGCAAAACACGTTTGACACTGAGTTGGACCGGTAACTGTGAGAAGATTAAAGGAACAACCAAATATATCCTTACAACGTTTTGAAATCTCATAAAGTTGGATTGGTTATTAGTATGAAATTAAAGTTCTGCTGCCTGTAAAGACGCTTTGAACACTGTGTAAAGGATGTGTTGGTCTAGGGAATTTTAACGAGTTAGCATCAGAATTTAACGGGATTAGTATTGGTTTTAGTAATTTAATATAAGGTTTTTTGTATGTCAACACGCCCTCCATGAAAATTCCGAGTGTTCTTCGAGCTGGCGTGTTTCTCTTTCGATTTGAACATTTTAACCCATTGGCTTCCGGACATTTAGCCCAAAATAGCGTTTTCAAGGTAGTCGAGTCATTCTCTGGTCAGCAATAGGAAGCTAAAAATTTTTTTTTTGGCAGCTAAAACTTACCACAAAACCGTTCACAGGTCGTGCACTACGTGGCCTTCAGATACAGATGCAAAACATTCTCGTCCCCAGAGCCACTCGTCCTAAAGTGTCGTTGACGAGTAGCACTGGACGCGCCAAAAAATTCGAATTTTTCATTGGCTAATAAAAGCTTAGCCTGCATGCAGACGTCTCCTATTTCCTTTGTTGAACGCGGAAAAGGGACGTCTGCGAAACAGCGTCGCTAATTAATCGTGTTCTGGTATCCCGCTGTTTGATTTTAAATAAATAATGAAACATTATCCATGGAAGTCTGGCCAACACAACATTTTCCCCACGCTTTCCGGCTATTCAGTCAGCCCGTCACTCGGCCACTGAACCTTGACTTGCACCAGTCTTATGTTCATTTTCAGACTCTTCAGCTACTCGCTTATTGATTGTAGCCCTAACAGGAGAATTGGGAATTACGCGTGTAGAATGCGTGGGGAAGACCTTGACGAGTGTTGCAGATAGTGTTAGCGAGGAGCCATGATCGTTCGGCGAAGAGGAACCAGATTCGTCTAAGAGAATTCGTTTCTCAGGAGAAGCCGATGCTCCTGCTTTAAACTATTGCGACGATAATCTTCGAAAATCTCCTCGTCGATTTTTCTCAAGTTGTTGCCGCTTATGTAGTTTCGTGAGACACTGTTTACACTGAAATATAAGTTTATATTGAATGCACAGTGAACTGAAGAGAAAGAATTTCTTCGTAAACATTAAATGGTCTGTGGCCTTGCACATGATTTCTGTCGCTCAACTTTTCGATGGCTGAAAAACACAGTCAACATTGTATGTTTTGATCCGTTTCTTAATGGAAAACCCCGCTAAATTTGGGCGGCATAATGCATGCATAGATAAAGACCAATCAGAATTTGCTCGAACTATCTGGCTGCCAATCACAGTTCTTTCCCAAAGTCCTGGGAGAACAGCAGGATACTGGAACACGATTGGCGACGCTGTTTTGCAGACGTCCCTTTTCCGCGTGCAACAAAGGAAATAGGAGACGTCTGCACGCAGGCTAATAAAAGCTGAATGCACACCAAGAATTAAGTGATGAATTACTGCACACTTCCTGTCATTCTCGTCCCCTGAGCCACTCGTTTGCACTTACTGTTACGAGTGAGATTTATTTTGCACAAATCAACAAGGGAATTTGACAATCTCACCAATTGATCGAATTACGTCTTGATTACCTTAACTTGCTTATAAACCTTCAAGCCAACACGTAGTGCCCTCAACTTTTCAATTTGGTCGGGAATAAGCAAATTCAGTGGCGAAACTACAAGAAGACAACTGCTTTCAACCGTATAAAGATCAATGGTCCACCACGAACGACAGAAGTTACAATATCAGCGATTTTCGAAACCCCGTGGGCAAAATACACAGCCAGTCTCGTTTTTGTACAGCTACTGCATGCAAGGCAGGTTGTTGTTCCCTTTTCCTATAGTAGTCAATAAAATTAGTCTCTTTCAAAGCTTCGCCGAATCAGCTTTCAAGTTAATTTTATGGTTATGCTAATCTCAAAGTAATTTGTCATAACACTCGTCGTATTAAGTCTTTTTTCCCTTACAAAAAAAAGATCGCTTCAATCGCTCTCAAAAATCAAAGATTGTATATAAAGCTACTTGTTGGGATTGTGATGCCTTTTACATTGGCAAAACAAAGCGTCGTTTACATGACCGGAAGACCGAACATTTCAGAGCTCTTACTCAGACAGGCCACGCTTCCGTCGTTGCTGATCACACAATCTAAACTAGTCACAACATCAAATGGGATCACTTTGAAGTTTTGGCAAATGGACGATCCGATTTACATTGTAAGATAAAAGAGACGTTATTGATAAGGGACTTAGAACCTGCCCCGGCTAAATGATAACGTTGGCAGTGTAAAACACTGGTTTTATTAAATTGGCCGGATGTTATTGTTTATATTAGTAGTATATTTTTAACCCCTGTACCAGTACTTCGCTTTAAGTTTTACATTCGACCAAATTCTTATAACTGTCACTTCTGAAGATATACGAAAGGTCAAGTTCAATGAATTCAAGTTCTTAAAACATGCGTGGTTCGTTTGTCATGTTTATATCCGCAGTTTATAACTGCATTCTTGGCTATATGACATGCGCTAACGGATGTCCGTGATTTACGGACATCCGGTAATTGCTGCTACCAGAGCCCTCCGTTTCTCTGACCACGTGACCAAAAGAAAAAAGGCTCTGGGGACGAGAATGGACACAGTCCCCCCAAGCTCATGGTGGGTACCGTATCACGCAATATAAACAAGATGGCTGCAAATTATAAGGATTTGTATGGGAAACCCGGTTATCGGTTCTAGTTAATAGATATACGAAAAACTTCGCAATAAAAAAGCCTTAGCTTACATCCAAGGTGTGTTGCTTGCTATCTGTGTGGTTATTTTACCGATCTATCGCGATTTGAGCGATTTATGTGCTTCCGGTGTTTCCACTCTTAAGAGAAAGGACAAGGTGATACAGACCATCGTGACAGCCCTTCCAAGTGAAGCCCAAAATTCCACGAAAAAATATCCCACGGCAACAATTCTGACGCAGAATAAAAGGAAAAAGATTTGCCTTTCATTTCCACTCTCTAAAAGCCCCGCGAACGACGCCAGCCGGCAGTTTGTTTCCCAAAAGAAACGGTAAAACGATTGTCGACGTGCGTGTACAAGTTTACCACGACACAAAGACCGTTGAAATCGGCTTTATACACCTTTGTCACGCTTCCGCCATATTGGATTCATAACGAGGCTAGCCGTGCATCATTTCCAAGATGGCACACTACCATTGTTGTGTACCAAACTGCAACAACGACAAGCGCAAGCAAAGCGATGAAGAGTTAGGATTTTATAACTTTCCAACAGAAGAAAAACTACGAAAGGCATGGATAATAGCCATTCGGCGTGACGAGGGTCCATTTTTCAAGGTATGAACCGTAGAAATAAAATCCATAACTACGAACTGTCTTCTTTCACTCCATGATAAAACTGAAATTAAATTATACGACATTTTAACATCAAGCTTACTCAAATTCTTGAAGCTTAATTCTATATAGAACGTAAAAGTTTCAATATCAGTTTTTTTTAACGATGACTGAGCTTATCAATACGTTTGCGGAGTCAACGGAGGTCATTTTTAACTTCATTAAATTCGCTGCTAGTCAGTGTAAAGGCTCTCCATATAATTCAATCTCTGATCATAATTTTTTTGGCTTGCCATGGTATACAGATACAAAAGGACTCTACACTAGTGTGTTCAGAACATTTTAAACCAGAAGAAATTGAAAGAACATTGGTTGGAAAGAAACGGATAAAGAAGCAAGTAGTACCATCAATATTTGCATGGTCTAAACCTAAACAAGAGCGATCAGAGAATTTGTATCAGCGAAGAAAAAGGCTTCGAACTGACACACAAACGCCCTTGAGCAGTGACGTGGAGGTCGGTAATGACAGTAATGACAGGGCTGGATCTGCTTCCCCAGTACGATCATCAGCGGAACCCAGCAAAGAAGAAGATCTTCGTAATCGGATAGCAGAACTTGAGGGAAAGATAGCAGTTATGTCCCTGGACAAATTTGGATTAGAAAGATTTTCCAGTAACCCAGAACAAATCCAGTTTTACACAGGATTCAGTTCTTATGAGCTATTAACATCTGTGTTCAGTTGGTTGGAGCCTTATGCAAAGAGCATGACCACATGGTCTCAAGTTCAGCGCATTAGTATATCCCCAGTCGCTTTTAAAGGCAAAACCGGGGACCCCAGTACAAAGTGTGCTTTACCACTAATTGATCAGTTTTTTTTATTTTTAGTGCGTGTTAAGCAAGGCTTTCCTGTTGAAGACTTGGCTGTAAGATTTAAAGTTAGTCCCAGTACCGTTAGTAGGGTATTTTTGACATGGGCTAATTTTCTTTACTTTATGCTGGGTCAGATACCCATTTGGCCCACAAAGGCTCAGGTAAAGGCCAACATGCCTGATTGTTTCAAGCGAACATACCCAAACACTTGTGTTATATTGGACTGCACAGAAATTAGGGTGCAGACCCCAAGTTCTAAAGTTCTAAATTCTGAATTTTATTCCTCATATAAGAGCCACACCACTTATAAAGGCCTAGTAGGTATTTCCCCAAATGGTGCAGTGACCTTTGTGAGTTCTTTGTTCCAAGGAAGTATGTCAGATAAAGAGATTACTCGTCAAAGTGGAATTCTCAACTTGTTAGAAGAAGGCACTGAAGTAATGGCAGATAAGGGGTTTTTAATTGAAGACCTTTTGAAAAAAGTAAATGCAACATTGGTGATTCCTCCTTTTTTAGGAAAAAGCAAGGGTTGTAATGTTTCAGGAGGTAAGCAGTTCACAGCTTCAGAGGTTTCTAACACTCAAGAAATTGCCAGACTTCGTATACATGTTGAGAGAGCTATAAGGAGAATTAAGGAATACCATTTCTTTGACAGAGTTCAGCCTCTTGTTTTAGGTGGTTCAGTAAATCAGGTCTGGGGTGTTTGCTGCTTTCTTACAAATCTAAAAGGACCATTATATTGACATTACAAATCAGCTTTCATATTTTGTATTGTGGTCTGAAGGTCTAGAATAATTGTGATAATATTCGTCATTACAGGGTTGTAAGGAATGGGTGAGTGGTTGAGAGCTTGGCCAATGCCATGCTTACTTTTATGTCAGCTCTTATTTACAAAGGTTGCAGACAGGCTGTGTTGGCATGATGTTTCCTTATTGAAAACGTTTTGGATCCCTTTTTCTCTCCTTCAACCCCCTGCCCCCTCCCACTAAATAATGACTGCCCCCAAAACTGATCACTTGTTCGAAAGTCATGTGACAGTGAACTATTCCTTTAATATTTTCTGGTATAGGTTTTTTCCACATATTTTCTCAAAAGTTTCTTCATCCTTCTTTGCATCCGAGCATGTACATCTGGAAGTTGTTTGGAACAGTTGATACTTCTGGTGGGCATTGATTGGCTGCGGTCTGAGAGAACCTGCTCGCAGGCTATATCACTGTCAGCATTTCATTAATTTGTGAACCATAAATTCAAAATAAAAGTTATCCAACTTGTCCTTCATGGTTGTTAGCATTTCACTGTCTGATCTGATTCTTTCTAAGTGATAGTCATTCTTGCACCACACAAAAAAGTCAACCCAGGTCGTCTCCGAGAGAAGTAGAGGTCCATTCACCTGGTAGTAGTAACTGTGACTTTTTTTCAGTCTTAGTGCACCATTAACTTCTTTTAGGTAAGGCAATTCAACAACAGAGTCAGACAAAGAGCATTTTATTTCTAGCGTGCCCCATGGATTTGCCTCACTCGGATCGTAAACTCTGCGGTCAGGGGAACATGCTAAATGGGGACATGAAGGATTAATAATAATGCCACATGGGTAAACATTTAGATGCGTAATTTCGGCGTAGCTCGTGGCTGCATTTTCCTCATTCTCAACTCCATATTTCATTGCGGCTGTTTGAATTGTTTTCTTCATGAAGCGCTCAGCAAGTAACTCGAAATCTTTTTTTCGGCAACAGACATCCTTGAACTTACTTGCTGTTAATCTTTGCGCCCGGAGCTCATGCCACATTGAGTCGTCTGCCTGGTTCCGAGTCTCTTTTTCGTACAAATTTGCTTGATCGAGAGACAGTTGTAAGCCATCTATGAAGTTCTGCTGTGACATGGTCAGCACAGTGGAGTAAGCTTGGTTTACAGGAGGTAAGGTAAATATAGGAGGATCAGCTGCTTCAATGTTTACGTGTACTTTAGGCCTATTAGACGGTTTGACTCTTTGTTGATATGAAAGCATAGACCCTTTAGAGACATCTCCAAACTTACAGCTTACTTTACTGACATCTTTGCTCGCGGGTAAGGCACTATGTAGCTGTATTGATGGAAAATTCTCGATTGCAGTCCTTAAATTTTCGACAACAGATAAGTCCCCTATCACATTAGGAATAGGATTATAGAGATTGGAACGAATTCCATCTGACCGCTTTGAAGATGAAGTCGGCATTTTTACTTTTTGAATTGTAAGTTCTTGTACCTCCCCTGGATTTATTCCTTGAGATCTGTTTGGTACATTCCACGTTTGGGGTAAAGACGTTTTGGAAATGGCAGGAGGGACAGTCTTAAGACCAAGTGCCTGATAGTGAGCTAGAAGATGAAGTAAACCTATTATGTGATTGCATTTGCCCATGCCTGCTTCACATCCACATTGAGCTGAGAGCACCTTGGTTGCAGGGGCCGCTGCTAATGTGACCTACACGGAAAATTGCATTAAACGGTATAAGTACGACATTTATGTGAGTCAAATTCCACATAAAACTTGATAATCGACAAAGACGCTAACTTCATCACCCTACCTGTAATCTCCATGGTTCGTCGTTTTTCCTTTGTGATTTGTAACTTCGTGCCTTGACAACAGCCTCGTTTTTGCCGGAAGATTTTACTGTGAAAATGATTTTCGCTGTTACAAACAATACATATGTTAACTTACAGAGATTTTAGTCCACGTTTTGCTAATACAAACCTTCCACGTCGAATATGTATCCTTCGCAAAAATTACTATAACCTCGAATCAAAACTTTCTTTGGTACTTTTGCTTCTTGTTTTGCCCATTCTTCGACAAATCGTAAGCTTATTTCGGGTACATTTTGTAAGGATTTGCTCCAGCACGACGGTTCACACGATGCAGTCGCCATCTTTGCATGGCTACTTATGCACGGCTAGCCTCGTTTGGAATCCAATATGGCGGAAGCGTGACAAAGGAGTATAACCTCGTCGCGTACAAAAGCATGGACTTACAGGGGTGGTGGGCGGCGACGAGGTTACCAAGCCGATTTCAACGGTCGTTGTGTCGTGGTAAACTTGTACTCGCACGTCGACAATCGTTTTACCGTTTCTTTTGGGAAACAAACTGCCGGCTGGCGTCACTCACGAGGCTGCTATTGGCCTTTTAGAGAGTTAAAATGAAAGGCAAACCTTTTTCCTTGGGAATTTATGGGAATTTTTGCGTTCACTCTGCTTGTTTTTGATTTTTTTTTTTTTGGCCGTTTTCTCCCGCTCCCTTGAGTGAATTATGCTCAATCTGGTATGGTTTGAAAGATCTCTTTATTCTGTGCAAGTTAGGGGACGAAAATACCCTTGTTCGTTAACTGATGACGTCAAAAGCGGCGGAAGGGACGTAAGTCTGTAAGGGCCCATGGGGGCGCATTGAATTTAAGAGGGTTATTATAAATAAAGTATTACCTACCTACCTACATTCGATTTAATTTCCTAACATTTCTTAGAATCAGAATATAGAGAAGATACCTGAATGACGATAAAATCTGAGCTGTTATCGATATATTGGGTTTGCAATTACATGTTTAGGCGGTGATGTGCTACTCGCTGCAGCTCAGTATGTGAGACGGTTAACTTACTATCTTTCGTCAAAACTGCATCCAAGCAAGGAAAATATTATCAATTGGCAACATTTTGAATTACCGTTTGGTGTAAACACAGTTATCCCTGGTGTTGATGGGCCGATGGTCGGGACTTGGTCGTTACAGTTGCTGTCATTACAACACTCGATCTCGCATTGTAGCAGGATTCTCTGCGACTTTTCGGCTCTTAGATAACCACCAAGCTTGAAACACGCTGCCTTTTTGTCTAAAACAAATGACGAAGGTAAATAAAGAAGACGGAACATGTCCAAGCTTCCAGATGAAATCTACATATCAATTATGGTGGTTCGAGACCTACCACCATTAGGAGACCTACCATTAGGGGCTTAGAAAAAACTGGTGGAATAAATGTGCATACAGTGCAACCTGCGTTCAGGAAACATCTTCGGGACCAGGGCAAGTGTCCCCAGAATAGAGGTGTCCCTTGTATTGATAGGTTGAGCCGTTGTCGTTAGTAATTAACTATTTTTGTTGTTGTTGTTGTTGTTGTTGTTGTAAATTCCGTATTGATATTCTATGGCCACGAAAACGCTTCAGTAAAATGGTTGAAAGGAAAAATTGAAAGCACTGTTTTTGCAAGGTTAACTGAAGACAAAATGTCACAGCGTCACACGCTATGTATTAGACTTTGAACTGCCACTGACACGGGCTTCGTCGCTCGCAAGTCAAATCGCCTTTGGCGCTTTCACTTCGGAAACAGCTGGAAACCGTGAAATCAGAGGAATTTTGTTGCCTCTGGTAACAAGGTTATGTATCATTTATTGTTGAACAGTATTAAAAAGGTCATGTTTTCAAAGCTGTCATCACTTGTGATTAATGTACACTTCATGGGCACCCAATGGCAAGTTTCGGTAGATATCTGTTCGCTGGAGAGTACTTCGCCTCAGGCTTTCGACGTCGATTAAAGAGTGCACTCGGATTTTCTTAACTGAAACGTGGCCTAAAACATTTGCAATGAGGAAACCATAGCCCCTGAGGTTTTCGGAAAGGTAGTATTTGCTATTTTTGGCAGTTAAAATTTCGTAAAGAAAATACTTCCCTAGAAAGTTATTGGAAAATTCATTTTAGCTAGCATTTTCTCAAAGGAAGATTTTGATCCCTAACATTTTCGGGCAATTAAAATTTCAGCTAGGGAATCCGAACAGATGAACTTCTTCTAGCTAATGAAAACATCTCTTTAAACAGACTTCAAACACTATAAATTTCAGCTAAGGAAACCGAATAGATAAAATTATTCTAGCTAACTAAATCATCACTTCAAACAGACTTCATACACCATAAGGTACTTTCAACAGCTTTTGTTTGATTTGGCTGGTTGGGTGCCCCTGAATGTTATCAACCCTCTTTGGTTGACAGTCGTGTTCCAAGAGGGAACGGTGTCCCCTTCATGGAGGTAGAGACAGACCAGGGCTTCAGGACACAGAAAAAGTGTCTCCGTCCCCTGAATAAAAGTGTTCTTTCAATGGAGGTAACGGGTGTAAAGATTATATGAACATTTTTCAGGGACACCTTACAACAGGTTTCGGTAGATATCTGTTCGGTGGAGAATAATTCGCCAAGGGTTTTCGGCATCGAAGTTAAAGAGTGAACTGAACGTTGCTTGAAAGATTCGAGATTGCCGTGAAAGCATAGCTCCTGAGGTTTTCGGACAGGTCGTAATTGCTCTTTTTGGCAGTCAAAAACGCCAGCTAGCATTTTCGAAAAGTTCCCTAGAAAGGTATTTCAGCTTGTAGATTTTGTTCCCTAACATTTTCGGGCAATTAAAATTTCAGCTAGGGAATCCGAACAGATGAAGTTCTTCCAACTTATGAAAACATCACTTTAAACAGACTTCAAACACCATAAGGTACTTAAAGACCCATTATCACCCTTGATGCATCGCGCGCCGCGATCGTTAATTCTGGAATTTCGCGTATCGCGAAATAATTACTCAGACTCCGAAGCCCTTCTTTTATCGCATCGTAAACAAATCTCTAAATTTATGGCCGTAAATATGTTCTCTGTTTATTCTTCTTCATTTTCCTTGTATTATTTTTGGAACAATTTGTATGTATGTAAATTTTGGCCCGTGTAAAGTCAAAAGAGTCAGTATGGCAGTAGTCGGTTGCGGTAACTTCGCAGCGTTGTTTTATATCAAAGTGAGAATCAAGGACGATTTACAGAGACTCGATGTTCAAGTTTGGTGCTTTTTACCTCGGAGCTTTCAAGCCGAATTCGCTGAGCTTGTTGGAGCCGACTTACTGCGATTTGGAAACTGATTTGATGGCGAGTATTAAAAATTTTACTTGGCTGGACAACTCTTTTCCGCATGTTTGATGTTTTACCTCAAGGTCAGTTTGTGTGATGGGTTCTGGCGGCTTTGGTCCACTTTTTAGTGTTTTTAATTCGATTTGTCGGCTATGTCTTTTTATCGACTGCCATTTTTATGCCCCATCGGGCATTTTAGCTTAAGGTAATTCCCCTGAAAAGGATGTACTATTAAGATTTTTTTCAGACTTGGCACAATTGATAGTCACGCATAGGACATTGAAAAAATGTAATAAAAAGATGGGGTCACCGTGCTTGTTTTAGCCCTGCATACTCGTTGTTCTAAGTGTTTTTACGGAGTTGTGCGAGAAACGTTCGAAGCATGAACAACTGAAGAAAGCTGTTATTATGTAGCAAAAACTATGAATAGTAGTGAAAACTAGAGCCTAATTGTTTTTCTGGGCTATATTCTTTTAGTATTGTGATTTCAAATTACCCGATCTTGCAAATAATGAGAGGAAATTGGACCACTTCGTCATCATCTCAAACTCCTTCCTGGCTCCAAACGCAAAGTTTCACCCCATTTATATATAAATAATCCAACTTCTACTATTAAACTTTTTTTCTCCTTAAAATATGTTTTTCGTGTGCCTATTACAAGTACATTACACCAATAAAAAAGGGGGGTCACCGTGCTCGTTTCTTTACAACACCACGACAAAGGGAAATTTTCACCTGAAAAAGCTCAATGTCAAGGCAAATTCGCAATGTATCTAGTGTACGCGCGCACAAGCGCGCGCTAAATGACGCCATAAATTAGGCGCAGTAAGGATGCGCCATGCAATTAAGAGGAATCACCTTAAAGTTCAGTTTGCAGTTTGCCTAAACTGCGTGAAAATTAATTTCTCTTTCTCGCCGAGATGTCCGTGATCGGTGAGGACTACATCGCTTTCGTTTTCTCCCGTGTTTTAATTCGGAGCTCAAAGTTTTCCTCCTTTTGTCAAGCCGCATGGTCGACTGTATTGTCAACACAATGTAAAGCAAAAGGACAGGATAATTGAATGAGAACGTACGGGTATTTTTCTTACGCAAATTAGAAACCATTACCCGACAACATGTACAGTAGCTGCCAACAATAAATGTTTTCTTGTGGATATTTTGTCACCATCCTCGCCACATAATCAGGGAGTTTTATCAATAACGGATCGTTCAATACTTTGCTGTTTTGATTTTAAACCTGTGAACGGATTGTTCGCGGTTTTAATGAAGAAATATGAAGAAATATGCAAGTTGAATTTGTCGTCATTTGTTTTGCCAAACCGTGCACAAGCGACAACTCGGCGCGATGAACCAGATCAAAAGCCCGATAAAATTAATTGACCAATCAGAGGCGTCATTTAACAATACCGCCATTTCAAAACAAAAACAAACGACCGCATTGGATCAAGGGTGATAATGGGCCTTTAAATACGCCTTTTTACACCTTTTGGTTGATTTGGCTCGTTGGGTGCCCCTGATATTTTTCGGGACCAAAGTTTGTGTTTCCTGAATAGAAGTGTCCCAAAGGAGAGGTTCCACTGTAATTTTGGCGTGTTCAAAACTTGCTACAATTTTCAAGCAATGTTTACTTACCAGTGCAGTCAATACATCCTCGAAACAATCCATAACTGACATCTTTACGATAATATTCACGGTATTTTATAGCAGCTGAAGCACAATGAGTTGTGCCGAGTGAAGTTAAATCCGTTGCGCAAGTTTGGTTTTGCTGCATCGTGATGCAATTGGATTCATCAGATCCCAGGCAGATATTACAATGTTTTGGATTTGCAGCTGTGAAAATGGATAAATAGCACATAAATGTGTTGAAAGTTTGGTAAGGCCTAGTATTCTGGTTAAAATAAATGAAGAAAAGAAAGCTACAAGCTGTTGTAAGAGGGCAGCAAAGAGTTTATACGTGACGCGTAATGAGGGCAAAAATTATGAATGCAAGTGACGTGTGATTTGTCTCTGGAGATATGCGGGACTCGTGAATTATATTTGTTACTTTCGTGAAAATGCCAAAATTTCTTATCGCATCGCATTGCATCCTAAACGGTTAACCATCGGCGCTGTCTGAAAGCAACAGACTTACAGACGGACCCAACGGTCAATCATTGTGGCGTACTCTAGGTACCACAACGAAGGTCAACATCACAGAGTGACCGTTAAGGGATCTCGAAACCTTTTGGGATTTACTTCTCATTTATCACCACATCTGCTTGAGCCGGTGACTTTCCATTTGAAAAAGAAATCACAAGTCACTGAATTCATTACTTGCATCTGTGCGCAGCTCTGGAACAATCTGCCTTCAAGAGTGAAACTGGCCAGCAACGTGCCCATTTCAAGAGTGAACTGAAAAAAAATAGACTTTAAACTTTTTGCGCATTTTTATGCCACCAGTATTTTATAAGGTTTTCTGATTTTATTGTATGTTGAGACCATTCTTTGTATTGATGTTTAGTGAATAGTTATGTAGGTTTTGTAGTTAATAGTATATTAATAGATTATAGTAATTTTTAAGTTTTAGATTTTTAACTTTGTAACATACGTAAATTTTTATATTTTAAGAATAAACGTACATATTTCGAACGAGCTTGTATAACTCCTAGACATTACGTGTTTAAATGAAGTATTGACGGAGTGTATTGCATTGCATTGCATTTTATTGTATTGTATTATAGCACTGATAGATTTGTAAATATACAGCTGAATATAAACTGGAAAACACATTGATAACTGTCGATCTTTTCACATATTCTTTCTAATTAACGCAAAAGTGGATTCGAATTTAACTACAGCAATTAAAGCACACAGCAGGCTTTGATTTGCCCCTCAGAATAATAATAATAATAATAATAATAATAATAATAATAATAATCACTTTATTTAAGTCTCAAATCTATTTAGCATAGCACAGATGCTATACTAATTGGGGAGACTAAATCAAATCAAATGTTGATTTTTGGGGAGAGGGGAAAACCGGAGTACCGGGAGAAAAACCTCTCGGAGCAGAGTAGAGAACCAACAAACTCAGCCCACTTATGACGCCGAGTCCGGGAATCGAACCCGGGCCACATTGGTGGAAGGCGAGCGCTCTCACCATTACGCCAACCCTGCTCCCCACCGTATCACCGAATCGCATCAGTCCGAGGACTCAAATTTCAAAATTTTGCAGAGGCAGCATGCTCCCGGACCCCCCTAGATACTCCCGCCTTCAGCGGTCGTTTATCCCAGCCGGCTTCCTAGTCCTATATCCACCCCTGTTTTTTCGAGTCACTGTCGCCTCAGTAAAACCTCTCTGCACTGAAAAGAACGTGAAAAGCCTGTTTTGACGGATGGGATTTCGCCCTAATGATAGAATCAATACCATCGTGTTGCGTAACCAGTCTGCCCCATCGCCTGATGAAGCGCTAGCAGTAAAGACGAAACGTAGTTACTATTTAATTATTGCATCTGCCGAGATGAACAAATTCCACATATGACTCTGGTCTCTTGGCTCCTTGTTTCCGATGCAAGACAAGGTGAAAGCTGGGGTCTGTGGTCATTTCAATTCGTGACTCGTGAAAGTTTGTTAAAAGTATACGTGATGCGGAAATTTTCTTAAAATTCGTGCGGGACACGGGATCACGACCACCCCTTTGCTACCCTCTTGTTGTAACGCCGTAAAGGCGATTGTTTCTCCCTTCATCGTCTGACAGACAATGTGAAGCAGGCCTTTAGTAATGCACTTAATAAGTATGACTAGCTCTCCTACTATAATAACACTCTATTCGAATTTGACAACCAATTTATTATTCTTTTGTTTGTATGTGAATTACCACCCTTTGCCTCGTTAACATGTACAAAATACAAAAGAATCTTGAATTGAAAATGAGGCAAAGAGGCCTAATTAACTTGCATATAAAAATATAAATTAGCCGCCATTTTGGAAGAAGGTGTATACTAGGAATAAAGTCATTCGAACAAAGTCACTAGAGGAAATTAAATGGAAACCGGTTTCCGTGTGTTTACACTTTATTTGTAAGATTAGAGAGCTATTCATGATTACTATACTCACCAACAACGTTTGCAGTGAATAAGATGATCGCAACCAATAGCTTCATTTCTGTCAGTTCCTGAAGGAGATTCTTTGGCACTGATGCGGAAAAAAGGCTGAATTAAAAATGGCAAAACGTCCGTAACATTTATTGAATTTACACTTTGCCTCGAGGGATATTGATAACTTGCATGACATAAGAAAATAATCAAGAATTGAATAAAAATGAAGCGTAATAGATCACAACCTCAGTTAGACATGTCCCGCTGTACGAAAAAGTCGGTATTTTGCTTTTGTGGTAACCTATATATTGTGACGTAAAAGAAAATAATCTAAAAGAAACATGCACGCGGCCACAGCGGAAAGGTTCTGCATGGGTTAAACTGTTAGCAATGAAGCTTAAAGTTGTGCAGAGAATGATCGATTTTCCATTGTTCCATACTCCTGTTTGATATTTGTAATACTCGTACGAGACTTCGTTGAAGTTAGCATATCGCGCATTTCGCCAATGCCCAGTTTAACTTCAAAGGATGAAAGGTCAGCGCAGAGCTCTTTGGCTTCATCCATCTTTTAACCGAAAGGAACTGAAAGAAATGCTTAGAATGGCATTTGTCATAGAAAGAGTTAAACATTTGCCCTAAAAGAAAGCCATGTTACAATTAACTAGAGTCGACTGAAATTGACATGCGTGAGTAATTTTCTGTTTCTTCACTTCATGGGATGTTGATTTTCTGCATATAGACCAATAGGACGACCCGAATGAAACAAGTTACGAATACGTGCTTTAAGGGCATGCGTTACTCACTACCCTGCGAAAGAAAAAAAAAACATAAATAAGCATATAAACTGAAATTTCTGTAGAGGCGTCATTAAAAACTTCATTTCAACAAACGCCTTTCATCTTCGTTGGAATGCAGAAACTATATTTTGATCCTAAGATGAAAATGAGATATCAACAAGGTCACTAACCAACTCGTTTTCACTACAAAACAAATGGTTAAACGTAAAACTTGTATATGAAAAAAGAAAAAAAAACCAATTAACCACTTTTGTAAACATCCGAGAGTGATGAACAGCTCTATGTCGGAGGCCATTCTTTTGCGCGCGCCTGCGTGTTTCGCACAATTTGCTATCCCTAAGCTGAGAACAATAACAGAGACTGCTCGTAGTCTACTGACACCCTTGACAGTCAACATTGGCTTACAGAAACGAAAGAACTGGTAGTTTTTGTAATACAGAAAGCTTAGTTTGTGACCTAACGCGAAAATCAACTATTCCAAACAAACGTGCAATAGTAAGCAATTCGTGACTCTTATTTAAAAATTCCGCCACGTTTCAAGTGATTGCCTGGGTCTAAAAATTAGTTACTCAGTGCAATGATAAGCCAACCGTGAGTGGTAGATTTTATCTACAAAATGGTTTTTAGCCTTTGAGCTTTATTAAAGCAAGCAAACAGAGAAAGAGTTTTTACAAAAGCACGTGGGAACAAAGGCCTTGAGGAATGGGAAAAGCAAACGTCGCAAATCTTCATGGGAACTCTACTGCAAAGCATATACAACCGCTATAAAGCAACCAATTGACAACATATAACGTGAAAAGTTCATTAATAATACGCAAAAAGCAAACCGAAAAGCCAAAAATAGCCCAGGGATTGTTATTGGAATTCCCGTTGCTATACAAGTTAATGGAGAGAAAGGTAAACAAATTTGTATGAATTTGTAGATACTTGTATGGTGAAAAGCTTATCTTTGTTCTTGGTCTTGGCCTCTTGGAACCGAAGAAATTCATTTAAATTCCCCGTTTGATGGATGTATGCGGTAAACTGAGCGGGCCGTCCTGTAGAAATACTCGATGAGCAATAAATCGTGTTCCGATTACTGTCCGCAAATACTGGCAGTTGAAATTATGTGCCGAACAAGCGTTTTCGCCAAACGGAATGTCTTGTACCAGGTCATGTTACGCTTTCAAATGACCACACATGCCAACGAAACATGCACATTACTTTGGATAGTCAATTACACCGAAGTCTCAATTGCATCCTGTCATGATTGTTATGTAATTATGTAGTTGTCAAAGGTAGTTTACTTAATTAACCAATCAATCACACCGTTTATATCAGGTTACAGTTTTGTCCTTAAAGGTTTAGACACGATAGAATAAATCCATTCTTCTATCCAAACTTCTGGTCTGATGTTAACATGGTGTCAGAAGTGGGATCTCTCTAAAATGGATAAATTAGACCCTCCAGAGCCACTCTCTTTTGAAGGAAACGTACGAGAAAACTGGAGAAGATGGAAACAAGAGTTTGAGTTATACCTAGAAGGCACTGAGAGTGATGGAAAATCCGAAAAAGTTAAATCATCTATCCTACTCACTTGTATTGGAAAAAGGGCTCGTAAAATTTACAACACCTTCACCTTCCCGACCGAGGAAGACAAGATGAAAGTCAGCCCGATCCTAAGTAAATTCACAGCGTACTGCAATCCTCGAAAGAACACAACCTTTCTACGTTATCAGTTCTTCTCCTACAACCAACAAGATGGACAGCCTTTTGATGATTTTGTTACTGAACTGAAGAAACGTGCTGACGAATGCGCTTTTGCCAGCCTGAAAGACTCCCTGATAACTGATAGGATTGTGTGCGGAACGACTGACAACAAACTTCGTGAGCATTACCTACAAGAAACAGATCTCAAGTTGGAGAAGGCCATTTTACTTGGTCGCGCTGCTGAGGAATCGAGAAAACATGCTGAAGAACTCAAACCTACTCCAGTTGATATGGTCGGCAAAGGCGCGACACCAGAGTACTTTCCTAACTGCAAATTTTGCGGTCGTGGACATAATCGTGGAAATTGCCCAGCATATGGAAAGCTATGCAACGATTGTGGTGCTCCAAATCACTTCGCACAATGCTGCCTTACAAAAAAACGCAGATCCAACCCTCCACAAGCACGCAACAGGCCGATTCGTGAAATCACTCGCCACCCCGACCTCAGAGAGGATGAATGGGAGAATTTTGTCGGTGCGATAATTGTGGAAAGCCTAGGGGAAGAGAAAGATGTCAACGAAACGACTCTACACTCAAACAATCCAGAAGATGAGATACTGGAATGGTCTGTCATTTTGGAATCAAATGGAACCAACATCAACTACAAACTCGACACAGGCAGTCAAGTTAATATTCTTCCAAAAAAGGAATACACTAAACTCATCCACAAACCTAAGCTACATCCAGCAAAAGTGAAGCTCACCGCCTACAATGGCACCGACATACCAGTCGTCGGCAAGTGCATCGTCACTCTGAAGAACGGACATCAAGAATACAAAGTTCTCTTCATCGTGGCAGAAATGGATTCTGTCCCACTCCTAGGACTGAACACTTGCAAGAAACTCAATCTCATTAACCGTGTAATGACTGTAGATTGTGAGTACTCTAGTTTAATTAATGAGTATAGCGATTGCTTTGGTGAAATAGGTAGTTTATCTTAAGTTCATCACCTAACCATAGATGGGAATTTCACCCCTGTCATACAACCGCCTAGGAAAGTTCCCTTTGCCTTGCGTGAGAAATTGAAAGATGAGCTTGACCGCATGATGCGCCTCGGCATTATAGATAAGGTTGACAGGCCCACTGATTGGGTTTCTAATCTCGTGATCGTTGAGAAACCTAATGTAAAACTGCGTGTGTGCCTTGACCCTCGAGATCTCAATCAAGCGATAAAGAGGCAACACTACCAACTACCCACTGCCGAAGATATTCTTTCTCAAATGGCCGGCGCGAAGTACTTCTCAAAATTAGATGCGTCTTCGGGTTACTGGCAATTAAAGCTTGACGAAGAAAGTTCAAAACTGCTCGCTTTTCACACACCGTTCGGTCGCTACAAATTTAAGCGGCTTCCGTTTGGCGTTAACTGCGCATCGGAAATCTTTCAAGCCGAAGTGACAGAAATCTTAGAGGGATTAGAGGGATGTGCAAACGCACAAGACGACATTGTGGTCTGGGGCGACACAAAAGATAACCATGATCGGCGGCTCAAGAATGTTCTCTCACGGACTCGCTTTTCCGGCCTTAAATTGAATAGATCGAAGTGTATTTTTGGATCTAACCAAATAACGTATCTCGGTCAACTCTTGACCTCCGAAGGCGTAAAAGCTGATCCACGGAAAGTATCAGCAATTCTCGACATGCCCGCCCCGGAGAATAAGTCCGACCTTCAGAGATTTCTCGGCATGGTCACATACCTAGGAAAATTTGTGCCCAACCTTTCAGAGGTTTCTGCTCCGCTTAGAGTATTGTTGGAAAAAGACATAGTATGGTCTTTTGATACTCCACAGCAACAGGCATTCCAAGAATTGAAATTGATAATAACCAACGCCCCGGTCCTCAAGTACCTCGACCCAAAACTGCCAATCAAGGTATCATCTGACGCAAGCAAGAGTGGTCTCGGTGCCGCTCTAGAGCAAAAACATGGCGATAACTGGTATCCAGTCGCATTTGCAAGTCGATCAGTGACCTCGTCGGAAACCAACTATGCCCAAATTGAAAAGGAGATTCTCAGTATAGTTTTTGCCTGCGAGCGTTTCAATGATTTTCTCTACGGTCAGCGTTTCTTAGTCGAAAACGACCACAAGCCTTTGAAAGATATCTTTCAAAAACCAGTGCTCAAATCTCCTCCTCGAATTCAACGATTCCTACTTCGCCTACAGAAGTACCAGTTCACAATGAACTACACTCCCGGAAAGGACATGGTGGTCACAGACACGCTAAGTCGTGCATATCTCAATAACACATCAACACCTGAAATTGATACCTCTGACATGACACGCTATGTTCATTTCGTAATATCGAATCTTCCGATTAGTGATGACAAGCTTCTCGAGTTTCAACGCGAAACCTCACGCGATCCTGCTTTAGAGAAACTCCGGGAGTATACAAAAAACGGATGGCCCCAGGAGAAGAAAGATGTTGATTCTCTTGTACATCCATACCACAAATATCGCGATGAAATCACTGCTGCAAATGGTCTGCTTCTGCGAAACGAGCGCATCATCGTTCCTACTACAATGCGCCAAGAAATGCGTACAAAAATACACGCAGGCCACCTGGGTATTGAAAAATCTAAAGCGCGAGCAAGAGAAGTTCTCTTTTGGCCAGGCATGTCAACTGAAATAACAGATATGATAGGAAATTGTAGCATCTGTTTAGAATATAGAAACAAGCAACAAAAAGAGCATTTAATTCCTCACGAAATTCCCGATCAACCCTGGATAAAAATTGGTGTTGATCTGTTTAACTTAAAGAATAAGAATTATCTTCTAGTAGTAGACTACCACTCCAAGTTTTTTGAGGTTTGCTTGTTAGCAGACACCTTAAGTTCAACTATTGTAACTCACATAAAATCAATTTTTGCACGTCAAGGAATACCAAAGATTGTAGTTTCTGACAATGGTCCACAATTTTCCTCCTATGGTTTCGCCACGTTTGCAAAGCAGTGGGATTTCAAACATGTCACTTCAAGTCCCACATATCCACAAAGCAATGGCATGGCTGAACGAACTGTGCAGACAGTCAAAAATCTCATCAGAAAAACACTGCAAGATGGTGAAGACCCATATTTGGCGCTCCTCAATTTTCGCACATCTCCTACGGTGGAAAGTGGTCCTTCACCAGCTTTCAAGCTCATGCAACGGAACCCAAGAACCCTACTACCATCTGCAAAGCCATACCGCGTCAAAGCCCCTAACTATTCATCAGCATACTACAATCAAAGTGCAAAGTCCCTACCAAGCCTAAGCGCACACGATACTGTCAGAATCCAGAACGGAACCTCGTGGGCTACCAAAGGCAAAGTCATTGAACCACTTGAATATCCACCTCGGTCCTACACCGTCGAAACTGAAAGCGGACACAGACTTCGCAGGAACAGGCGTGACCTACTACGCACCAAAGAGGAGTTTACTCCATCTCCAGACATCGGCATCGCTCAGCCTTCAACAAGCACATCCGTAGAACAAGATCAACACTCCACTGACCCGCATTCCACCTATGGTGAGGAGTCACAGCCAACACCCGCTCCAATATACACACGATCCGGTCGACAAGTGATCAGACCGATCCGATTTAAGGACTTTGTATGAACACATGGTTATGCAATATTATAAACCTCATAGTCGTATACTATATATATACAACATGTATTCAACTGTTATAGGAAAAGAGGGATGTCATGATTGTTATGTAATTATGTAGTTGTCAAAGGTAGTTTACTTAATTAACCAATCAACCACACCGTTTATATCAGGTTACAGTTTTGTACTTAAAGGTTTAGACACGATAGAATAAATCCATTCTTCTATCCAAACTTCTGGTCTGATCTTAACACATCCTAAGTGTACTCACCTTGCTTTGCATCTGAAGGATGCGGGAAACACAGTCAGCTTTTAAAGGATATCGATCAGAGACTGCTTGCTATCGTCGATGTAACTTACTCGTCAAATGATCTGTCGCGGAAGTTCATATGGATTAAATTGAGACTTGCGGCGCATGCGGTTTTATTAGCTTAATGACGTCATCATTTCCCGAGGCTCAATAATTTCCTTGTAACCTGAAACTTCGAAACTTAGGTGAAAGTGAACGAAAGTAAATAGAGTTAGTTCGACCCAAACCACCTATTGCCTCCCTATTGCCCCCTTTTTTTTACGTGTGGTTGTCTTATCTGGTGTGCAGTTTGCGTGGCTAGTGCCAAGGGGAGGGAAAGAGAAGACTCGCGATCATCATCATCATCAAAAATTTTCAAAATTCTTGAGAAATGTCAGAGCAAACTTGAGTGTTTACTTTTTGAAATGCTCTTGATTAAGAAGATAAAACCGAAGCTCAATACCCAAAGTGACTCTACTCGCGCGAAACTCTTTGTGTGACTGACTAGACTCTCGTGATATTATTTCATTATTCACTCTTTTCATTTACGTACACACCTATTTCTGTATATATATAATGTCACTGACGTTAATGTCTCCACATTCGACAATAGGGAGTTTAAGCAAATCGCTACGGCAGGCGATACTACGGCTGTCGCGGCCGAGGAGGTCTTGGCTGAATACGTTGCCGTAGTCCTTTAAGTTTAAGTTTAAGCAACACGAAATCAAAGGCAGTACGGCAGCTGTGAAGTTTACGCTCAAGTTAGTTTCTTACAGCGTTCACCAGTTAAATTTGGAGAATAAATTCCTTCAAAGGAGCAAGGAATTTCACTTATTTTGTTATGGCGAGGGTTTTTGCGGAGGCGTTGATAAACTTCTAGCATTGATATTCTCAAATAGGATTAAAAATGATTTCGCAGTCTAGAACAGCAACGCGAAAGTAATAAAAAAAGACTTAAATTATAATTTTGATATTCACAGCCCCTACTGATTAAACAGAAGCAGAGACTCCCGGTATGATCTATGAGACCAATAATTACAAAATTATTGACAAATCGCGTGGAAACCATTATTTATTTAAGACGGAATGAGTTTGCGGAATGGCATGTGGCATGACCTGCGGAATGGCATAATTATGCAGAATATAATATATGCAGATTGACTCAAAGAAATGAATTAACTGAAAGCGCGCTCTTTTCTTTCTGTAGTTAATAATTCTACAGTTAATAATCTTGGAACACGCGATTATTGATCATGTCTGACAGCCTAATTGATAGTTAATAACCGCAGGCGGGTTGCCGAACTAAGTCACAACAAAATATTGAAAATAAATTGGTCAGAATTTTATTGACAAATATTTCAGTGTTGAGTACTGCTATCTGGTCGAAACTCTTGTGATTGCGTTACATTGAGAGGGTGACATTACAAAATCGGATAGGGCAGAGTTTTTTGACAGTCTGTTCATGTTTTTAGGTGAAACGAGAATTGTAAAAGCAGGTAGTGAGAATAAATGAATTGAATCGAAGTGACTAAAAGGAATCTTTCGTGAGTTTGACTGTACCCCACAAGTTCGGCGCATCTCCACGGGACTTGCTTTGATTTAAATATTTTACAAATGGACCTACTCTTGAGGTGATTAAATTTCTCTTGAGTCAGCTGTTGAGTCATACTCGGAGACCCAGGGGCAGAGAGTCGGGTTGGGGCGAAGATTCAGGACGAGCGAAAGTTTACAAGACTCATCAGGCAGCCGCTAAAGATGAAAAATGGCTGAAAACTTAGCAAAACTCGCAAGCAAACCGAACTTGGGCCATTTTTGTTGCTTCACGGATAAAAAATAGCTACGTCAAAATGACGTTTTCAGAAACCCTGCGCCTGCAGTGCCTTAGGACAGCACCACTTTTCCCTGGTAGTTTCAAATAAAGAGTCACAAATTGCTATTCATCGTTTATAGGTGGAAAATCACTCCGAAAACGTAAAAACAGCTGGTAGTCAATGGGTTAATAAGTATGACTAGTTCTCCTACTGTAATTACACTCTATTCGAATTTGGCAACCAATTTATTATTCTTTTGTTTGCATGTCAATTACCACCCTTTGCCTCGTCAACATGTACAAAATACAAAAGAATCTTGAATTGAAAATGAGGTAAAGAGGCCTAATTAACTTGCATATAAAAATATAAATTGGCCGCCATTTTGGAAGAAGGTGTATACCAGGAATAAAGTCATTCGAAAAAAGTCACTGATTGGCTGTATTTTCTATAGCATGGAATAAAACATTGCGGGAGGCATGCTGGTGTTTTGCTTTTGTGGTGACCTATATATTGTGAAGTAAAAGAAATTAATCTAAAAGAAACATGCACGCGGCCACAGCGGAAAGGTTCTGCATGGGTTAAACTGTTAGCAATGAAGCTTAAGGTTGTGCAGAGAATGATCGATTTTCCATTGTTCCATACTCCTGTTTGATATTTGTAATACTCGTACGAGACTTCGTTGAAGTTAGCATATCGCGCATTTCGCCAATGCCCAGTTTAACTTCAAAGGAAATTAAGGTCAGCGCAGAGCTCCGTTTGGCTTCATCCATTTTTTAATCGAAAGGAACTGAAAGAAATGCTTAGAATGGCATTTGTCATAGAAAGAGTTAAACATTTGCCTAAAAGAAAGCCATGTTACAATTAACTAGAGTCGACTGAAATTGACATGCGTGAGTAATTTTCTGTTTCTTCACTTCATGGGATGTTGATTTTCTGCATATAGACCAATAGGACGACCCGAATGAAACAAGTTACGAATACGTGCTTTAAGGGCATGCGTTACTCACTACCCTGCGAAAGAAAAAAAAAACATAAATAAGCATATAAACTGAAATTTCTGTAGAGGCGTCATTAAAAACTTCATTTCAACAAACGCCTTTCATCTTCGTTGGAATGCAGAAACTATATTTTGATCCTAAGATGAAAATGAGATATCAACAAGGTCACTAACCAACTCGTTTTCACTACAAAACAAATGGTTAAACGTAAAACCTATATATGAAAAAAGAAAAAAAACCAATTAACGACTTTTATAAACATCCGAGAGTGATGAACAGCTCTATGTCGGAGGCCATTCTTTTGCGCGCGCCTGCGTGTTTCGCACAATTTGCTATCCCTAAGCTGAGAACAATAACAGAGACTGCTCGTAGTCTAGTGACACCCTTGACAGTCAACATTGGCGTACAGAAACGAAAGAACTGGTAGTTTTTGTAATACCTGAGAAAGCTTAGTTTGTGACCTAAAGCGAAAATCAACTATTCCAAACAAACGTGCAGTAGTACGCAATTCGTGACTCTAATTTAAAAATTCCGGCACGTTTCAAGTGATTGCCTGGGTCTAAAAATTAGTTACGCAGTGCAATGATATGCCAATTGTGAGTGGTAGATTTTATCTACAAAATGGTTTTCAGCCTTAGAGCTTTATTAAAGCAAGCAAGCAGACAAAGAGTTTTTACTAAAGGACGTGGGAACAGAGGCCTTGAGGAATGGCAAAAGCAAACGTCGCAAATCTTCATGGGAACTCAGCATAAATATATAAAAAAAATTCAGCAACCAAAAATGAAATCCGCGACGTGGCCGTCGGGCGCTATCTTAAGCCCTGGTCGACATATCAAACAAATCGTGTTGGGAGAACATGTTTGACCGTTTACCGCTTCTCTCAAGTTTGAATTGAAATGGTTTTCCATGTTTGATCTAGATCAGACATTTCCATCCGACTGATTTCGCGTTACGAACAAATGTTTGATCGTTCAGCCAACCCTACTGCAAAGCATATACAACCGCTATAAAGCAACCAATTGACAACATATAACGTCAAAAGTTCATTAATAATACGCAAAAAGCAAACCGAAAAGCCAAAAATAGCCCAGGGATCCCGCTGCTATACAATTAAAGTTAATGGAGAGAAAGGTAAACAAATTTGTATGAATTTGTAGATACTTTGTTTTGCTATATGCATTAGTGAGAAGCTTATCTTTTTTCTTGGTCTTGGCCTCTTGGAAGCGAAGGAATTCATTTAAGTTCCCCGTTTGATGGATGTATTATAATAATAATAATCATCTTTATTGAGGAAACTTTTTCATAAAAGATATGGTTTTCAAAAAGGACCTCTGCGGTAAACTGAGCGGGCCGTCCTGTAGAAATACTCGATGAGCAATAAATCGTGTTCCGAATAATGTCCGCAAATTCTGGCAGTTGAAATTATGTGCCGAACAAGCGTTTTCGCCAAACGGAATGTCTTGTATCAGGTCATGTTACGCTTTCAAATGACCACATGCCAACGAAAGATGCACATTACTTTGGATAGTCAATTACACCGAAGTCTCAATTGCATCCTAAGTGTACTCACCTTGCTTTGCATCTGAAGGATGCGGGAAACACAGTCAGCTTTTAAAGGATATCGAGCAGAAACTGCTTGCTGTCGTCGATGTAACTTACTCCTCAAATGATCTGTCGCGGAAGTTCATATGGACTAAATTGAGACTTGCGGCGCATACGGTTTTATTAGCTTAATGACGTCATCATTTCCTGAGGCTCAGTAATTTCCTTGTAACCTGAAACTTCGAAACTTGGGTGAAAGTGAACGAAAGTAAATAGAGTTAATTCGACCCAAACCACCTATTACCTCCCTATGGCCCTCCTTTTTTTTACGTGTGGTTGTCTTATCTGGTGTGCAGTTTGCGTGGCTAGTGCCAAGGGGAGGGAAAGAGAAGACTCGCGATCATCATCATCATCATCATAGGAGCCTCCATGTGCACTGTTCCCTTGAGTGAACGTTTGCGCGTATGTTTCTATTTTTAGAACCATTTTTTTCTGCAGGAGGCTCAAATTTACTGGAAAATCTGTTGCCAGTAAATTCCGCACACAAGCTCCGTAATAAAATTGTGGCCAAAGGTGGGGAGCGCGTTGTCCCGATCCTTCTTTTGGGCATTCTAAACAGTACGTGCGAATTTAGAAAACCGCAGCGTTCTAAAAATAGAAAAGATACGCGCAAAGGTTGACTCAAAGGGATTGTATGGGAGAGTGAAGCTCCTATTTATGGGCTCCTGTCATCATCAAAATTTTTCAAAATTCTTGAGAAATGCCAGAGCAAACTTGAGTGTTTACTTTTTGAAATGCTCCTGATTAAGAAGATAAAACCGAAGCTCAATACCCAAAGTGATTCTACTCGCGCGAAACTCTTTGTGTGACTGACTAGACTCTCGTGATATTATTTCATTATTCACTCTTTTCGTTTACGTACACACCTATTTCTGTATATATATATATATATATATATATATATATATATATATATATATATATATATATATATATATATAATGTCACTTACGTTAATGTCTCCACATTCGACAATAGGGAGTCTAAGCAAATTGCTACGGCAGGCGACACTACGGCTGTCGCGGCCGAGGAAGTCTTGGCTGAATACGGTTTTACGGAGAGACCTTGAAATGGCCTTAGAAAATCCGTAGTCGTGGTTGTCTCTCCATGCCCTTATATTATGACAATCGTGAAAGACCAGGTTAAGTGTTTAAGGTCATTGGGCTAAAATGAAGGCTGTTTTTGAAGAAGTACGGAGGCCGAAATCACAAACCAAAATCAGTTTCCCAATACTTTGACATTGTCTTGCATACAGATGCCATTTTGACGTTGATGTGAGTTTAGATTATGCTTTTGAAATAAGTGATTATCTTGGCTATAGAGTAAGACTCGAATAAGAACTACTCAAGTGTTTTGGAGGGAAAGGAATGGGAAATGGCATGTATTATGTTAAGATGAAAACAGATTTTTTACAAAAATCATCACTCTTATGAGGATATAGACACTTCATGTTTTCCTTACTATTGGTAGAGTTAGGATAATTTTTGAGACCTTAGCAGATTTGTGGCAGATGTTTTGCATGGTAATTGGGGTACGGTATTGACCTGATACCTTTTGTAGCATTACAGGGTTTTCATAGCTCCTAAGAATTAGGCAGTGTGACATGGTATTGCTGAACATCTTGTGCAGTGCACTATGATTAGCCTATTACAGGTGTTTCAGTAAATGATGATGGTAAACTGACTTGTGTTTCGGGAAATTGTTTGTGTTTGAGAAACTGTTTCGTGTTATGGGAAACTGATTTTTGTTTTGGCAAATTGATTTGTGATTGACCCTTTTGGGCCGCTGTAGAAAAGCAAAGTGAAAGACCAACAGATAACAGATGGACAATTAAATTTTAAGAATAATTTTAACTTTTTTGTACCCCCCCTCTGAAACTGAGGGTGTAATTTCATCTTGGGTATACTCATTGGAAATTTCATTTAGTACAAGGTAGGCTTCTCCTGAAGTGCTGGCAGCTTTTTAGATTCCAGTCAGCTACTCTAAAAACCTAATAACAACTCTGAGGCCATACGGCTTGTGACAAATAATCACTACAATATCCAAACAGATTACATTGGAAACTTGAATTTAAAGTTACATCTCACTATCAAGAAAACTTCTGAAAAAACAAAAAATAAATGAAATAACAATCCCTTCTAGTTTTATTTTATTGTTATTTTTTAATTTTTCTTTATCTAAAAGGGGATATCTTACTGAGAAGCTTTTCTCGTTTGAGTGACCATGTTAACATATTTTGTAATTGTATTCAGGTTATGGGTATGGTTTGTGTGTAGTGTTCTTTAATTTGAAACCTACCTGAAAATAATTTAACTAGCCATACCATTGTATCAGCCTAACTGTTTGACTCAGTGAACTGTTCGTTGAGAATAATTTGTCAGCCGTAGGTGGTTATCGAGGGTCTTTCAGCACAAAACACATTTACACTGTGTGAGGAACTGAAGACATGATTCCTTAATGAACTGAAAGCATTCTCTCATGTTTTAAAAATTGTCAAGGAAAAGGGCGATGATAGGAAGAACCCATTTCAAAATTGGTGTGGTCTCATGGGAGAAATCAAGTCCTTTCCTGGTGTACCATTGGCTTAGCAATCACAGCAACTGCAACTGTATCATGCAAAAATGGAATTTAATAATTGTTATATTATGGATACACTTGAGCGTTTATAAAGACAAGAGTGCATACAAGACACTAAACATTCTGCATCAACTTGTGAACAACTTTATCTGAAACTTTGCAACCTAAAAGTTGCAGCACAGTCAAAATAATGTAAATGTTTCCAGCAAGGTTTTGCAAAAGCCCACTCTAAAACATGTTTTAAAAACTTTTTAACTGAGCTCAGCACCACTGTGGTAAAAGAGTTCATGGAAAGCTTGTGCAAATTACCACGCATCTTGCATGTACAGTACAACACAAGTAGCAATTATCACAACTGCAAGGCAATCTGCATATTTTTATGCACACCTTGGGAAGAAAAGCATATTGGCCAACAGATACCAGTCAAAAATATGAAAACCAAAACATTGCAATAGATCACAGTGGAACTGTACACTTTCTCTAAGGACTTTTCGTGGTCTCTCTCGAAATTGAGCTGTAACGGTCGATTGCAAGGTTCGATTTGATCGTGAGCAAAATATTAAACCGCCGAGCTGCGTGCTCATCGCCCGATCGGCAAACTTGTCTGGCCCGTGCAACAGAAATTTCATCGCCCCGAAGAGTTTCAGGAGCGGCCCACTGCCCGTACGTAAACCAGAGAAAAAAGCCCAAACCAATGATCCAGAGAAAGAGACCGAGTTACATGCTATTCTTCGCGTGAAGTTTACGATGCCTGCGGTCGGTCTTCATCTTGATTTTTCTAGTTCCTTACAAGTGATTGTTGCTTGAGTTCAATTTTAATTTGTGGATTTCTGGGTTTTGTGGGTCCCTTGCCACCAAAATGTTCCTCGTAGGATAAATCTGTCGAGCGAACGAGACATGTGGAACCCCTAAAAATGTGGTCGACAGCAGATGTTGGTGTAAGGAGTCACGAAAGGAGTGCGATATATAAGCTGATCGCCGATTGGGCAGAAAAAAATTCCTTGCCAGAAAATTTCCGCCCAAACACGAAGCTGGATTTCAATAGCTTCTGGAACGAGTCCGATAAAGAAATGTTTTCAGGGGCTCTCCCGACTGTCTTGTAAACTTTCGCTCGTCCCGAATGCTTGTCCCGTCCCGACTATCTGCCCCTGGGTCTCCGAGGATACTGTTGAGTTTGCTTTTATAGGATTAGGCCATCCCCCTTTTTTTTCGTTTATTGTCGAATGCGTTTTCTGGTTTTGGGTCGGTCGGTCGGAAAAGGAAACAAAAAACAAAAATAAAATTGGAAAAGGAGTCTGGAGCTAGGAGACCCGGCACTCCTTTGTCATGTTAATGCAGGCAGTCAAAGCAGGCTCGTTGGCTGTTGATGTGGTTCGTGCCGCACTGGATTTGCAAAGTTGCACTACGGGTGTAAAGCTCCCAGGGCGTCGCTAGACATGTTTAAGAAGTTGATGTGGCTTCCAGATCCACAATACAAAGATGCTTCAAAGGAACATTACAAAGCCTTTGAAGATTTGTTTGGCCAAAACAACAGCGAGATTGACCACCCATCTGCAAAGTCAAATGTTGACCGGCGACAAGTCAAAACACCTTACGAAGAAGGAGCGTGTTCGTGATGCAATTGAATGTGTCACCTGCGAGAAATGTAGGTGCATATTTGCTGCCACCAAGGGGGGGCTCTATTAATTCCGTAAGATCATCAGTTAAGCGCCGTTTTCGTTGTCAGGCAAGATGTTTCATGCGCTGACCCGGTCGATAAGCTCTATTACTCATGCCGAAAATTTGAAGAAATTTGCTGTTGGTGTGGCGCCTTGGAGCCAGAGGCAAGAATCAACGACGAGACAAGAGCCATCTACAAGGTCGTGAATCCTGTGTGCCAGGAATGCGCCGATGCCGGCAAGAGACCAGTGGCAAGCTGCAAGAAGAGCCGGATGGCAGGCGGCAGGAACGAATAAAGTAACTCTGCTTAAGTGTTTTCCTATCACACGGACAGCAAGTCTCTCTCGTCGGAGAGTTAAGTGTTCTCTTTAGTTGAAGTATGAAGTAAAAACTAAAAATCTGTAGGGCAAAAAATTTCGTATGTTTCAGATTAAAGTGACAGTTGTTTGAAATAATGTGTCATTGCTTTCTGCGTAACTTGTTTTTTTTTTTTTTTTTTTGAAAACGCGAAAATCTGGGTCGGTCGGACGACAATGAACAGAGGAAAAAAGGGGATGGCCTTAGTCAGTTCAAGAATTATATTTTTCTCGATTTTTGCTCTTCGACGAAGCGACAACGCGAGCACTGAGTTCAATTATTCATATCATATAAATATCATATCAAAGCAGCGCGACCGAAGTGAAACTCTTGTAAAGTTCTGATAACCATAATATAGGGTGCGTTCCCTTGGGGTGATCCGAGTTCGGATCAGTGATCCAAGATCTGTCTGGATCTGTCTGGATCATGGTGCATCAAAGGAACCGGCGAAGCCATGACCAGAGTGGATTCGCCGGTTCCTTTGATGCACCATGATCCAGACAGATCCAGACAGATCCAGACAGATCTTGGATCACTGATCCGAACTCGGATCACCCCAAACGAACGCACCCTAAGCTCTACTAACGAGGCTCCGTTCCTAAATCTCTTACAATCAACCCCGGTCAGAAGCGTATACGCTTCTGCCCCGGTAAAATAAAATTTTATTTAAGCCATTTCAAACCGGCCAAATGGATATCGGTCAGTGTCAATAAAATGCAGACTCAGTGCAGACTGGGTATAAAATGCAGACTGACTCCTAAACCGCCTCTTTCACTGAAATACGCGATAAATTTCAACTTTTCACTTACGCTTGTGTCACGCAACCGCCTGTCTGAGAATTTTTCTGTCGGAGCATTTTACTGACACCTTTCGAAAAGCGCCAACCTTAAAATTATTGATGTGATTGAATGTGTTCTATACTTTTTGCTTGGTTACAAACAACGCGTAACGTGATACATGATACATGATACATGATAACATGAGATTACTTTGAACGTGACTTTGCACGAATTATTTATAGCATGTGAACTATTTCTTGCACGAAAGTTACACAAATACAAAACGCGTAGTCCGTGAAACTCAGAACGCTAAGTACATGTATCTGACAGAAAACAACAGCGCACTTCCAACTAGAGGATTACCCTACATGGGAAAACTAATAATCTTAAAATAATGCATTTTCTTAAAATAAAACATTTTAGCCACAAGAAGAATTTTACGAGGGGCAAACCAACCAATAAAAGTCTAGAATTTTCGACCCGCTGTTATGGTTTACGTACCAGTGAAAAGCGAACAAGCTAAGCAGAAACGGCAAAGCTAGCTAAAGATGTAAGAATAATTTCAAAAACCATTAGTTTTAATACTGCTACTCACCCGGGTTGTAGCGTTCCCAGAGCAAGAGCTG
>JAEMWC010000010.1:2387500-2395000 GCA_016490735.1 Pachyseris speciosa
TTCTTGGAGTACACACGAGCCTTTAGTGTGTATGTCCATGGTATCAGGAGAAAGCTTTGCATAACTATTATATAGTTATGCAACTATTATATAACTATTATAGCAGAGTTCCGCGCGCCAAAGGCGCGCGCGCGGAGCACCATGGTTAAGAAAATATGGTAACCCATCTGCTCGATAAAATTTGGTTTTGGTCACCGTACGTACGTGCCTACGTACGTATGTCCGTACGTACGTCCGCCCCTCTATGTATGCCAAGTGAAAAGTCACACTCGAGATAAACCTGTTCTTTTATACGCATTTTAGGAGGGAATCGTTGGAAAAATAAACCAAAAAAAAAATTGAAGGCAATAAGAGAAGAAACTTATGATCTTTAAGCGGTATCGCCATTGTATTTTCTGAGCCGTAGCAGGACGAAAATTGTTACTGAAGCAATGCCGGTAAAAAGGAAAAAAAACACCTCTTTAAAATGTATGGCCTCTTACAGGAACCTTAAACAAATGCTTAATAACGGAACTGTGAAACTGGAGAGCCTGCTTTATATTTTCGTGAGACACACACAATAAAATATACCATACAAGCGACATTTTTACCGAGGCAAGTGCCTCGGTTCGCCTCATAATAGCTACGGTCCTGATTTTGAGAGCTTAATGTAATTGAAGGCAAAAATTGAAACTCGAGGGGGAAAAGCCGATCAAATGCATGTGCACGTCTCAAAATCTGATAGAAGGCTGTCAAAAACTAGCGCACTTCACACTTCATTGAAAAAGTTAGAAATCTTCGTCCTAAGACTGTAAACAACCCAAGTTTCGCCCTCTAACTTTGATTAAATCTTGAGTTTTTGTTTGTTTGAACCGGTAAGGATCAACGTTTGGAAGTTTTTGCTGGCTGTGTACTTGTCTATGAGGGAAAATTGTTTTTAAAAGTTTTAGTTAAGGCTAATTAACTTGGTAGAAGGCAAAAGCGAAATTATTAAGCTCGAGCGAAAAAAAGCCGATCATATGCACGTGCACGTCTTAAAATCTGACATAGACTTGTCAAAAAGCTGTCAAAAATGTCAAAAACCAGCGCGCTTCACTCCGGCGTCATCATTTGAAAAAGCTTTAGAGACCTAAACCGAAAGCGGCCTGTAAACGACAATTAAGTTTCGCCGTCTATAAACATGTCGTCTTAATTTGTTGAGCCGATGAGAATCAGTGTTTGGATGTTAAGAACAGCGAAATGGGTTGACTGGCTGACTGGCTTTGATAAATTTTATAGTGGACGGGTCTGCGAGATTGAGAGAAATTCTCGTGTGGTTTTGGAAAACGCTTTCTTCGTTAACTGGATTATGTTTTGCCACTGAGAATCATTAATTGAAGAGGGTTCTTCGGAAGACATGGCAATTAACAGTCAAGCTATCAAAGCACTTTAGGGTTTTGTGTCAACCAAGGAAAGATTTTGTGGGAAATGGCGCTATTTATTCAGCTCTGTCGCGTTCCGAGTGATTGCTGCCTGTCCAAGCATACTTATATATTTAAAATACATGTCTTTTCTTTATTTTTAAATGCCGCCTAGTAATATTTAATTCCCGTGGGGGAATCTCTATTCCTCATAAGCTTTGCTTCTCGGAGATTTCCCCGCCACAGTCCCTCCGTCAAAGTTGTATGTTCACTTTAAATTTAATATTAATTAGCTATTTATTATCTTTTCTATTCTATTTGTAATGTATTCTATGTGGCAAGGTCTTTTCTACGGACATTTAAGTTAAAATTGCTTACCAATCGTTCTAGCTTAATACAAAATATTTTTGTTACTTGTCTAATTTCTCCACCTGCTCCAAGAATCTTCGAAGAAACATTATTCGTATCGTGCTTTGTTTTCTTTGTACTTAATCAGTACAAGTTATTTTTATTACTAGCTAGTCTTGTTTAATGTCTCCACCTTCTCCTTCTTCGAACAAACATTCACATCGTACTTTGTTTGCTTGCAGGGTTTTGTTAACTTTTTGATCCGCTTTGAATTCCTTTACGTTTTCATCTAAAAGTAGTTTGGACACAATAATGTCTGTCTAGTTTTTGCAAACGTTTGCTATCGAAAACTCTTCGTTTTCCCTGCTGCTGCTCAATTATTTTGGACACAAATTAAACTGGCCCAAGGAAAGCCAGGCGAAGTTGTTCGGTGACAGTGTGCAGCTCCAATTTTTAATAGGCTTGGCCCGGCTAAATATATATTTGGTCTTCAGGTTTTCTTTTTTTAATCGCTACATAACAGACTAGAATAGTATTGAAGTCCTATCTATTAAGAACTTATATTATTTGTGTCAATTTTAAATCAGATGTAACTTGTGAGTGACAAGTATGTAATTTAATTAGGTTAGCTTTGGGTTGTATTTAAATTTTACTATTTTTAGTGTCAATCTCAAATCAGGGGTGACTTGTACGAGACAAGTATTTGGTTTAATTTAATTAGGTTAGCTTTGGGCCGCGTTTGAATTTCACGTCTTAGTTTTTAGTATGTTTAATATTAGATAATATTCTTTGTATGGGAATTTAGTTTCTCCCGATTATTCTCCAGTCATACAATATTTTGGTTTTGTATCAACTTACTTGTCTTCGCATGAAAAAGAATTATTAAAGTTAATTTTAAAATTAAACTGAAAGTAAGCTCTTTCTCATCAATGTACACATCCTTTGGACTTCCTTCTCCTGCATACAGTTTTTCAATTAACTTTATTAGTAGCTGGTCACACCTGCAATCTTGTGGGATGTTTGGATGACATTTGGCATTAATGTTTAATGGGATTTCTGATGTTTGATGAAGTATATTGTGTAATTTCTAATGTACATTGAGAAATGTGAGACTAGTCCTTACCTATCTTGCAAAATAGAAAGTCAAGTTAAGATGGCTAACACTGATTTTCAGCACTTTTGCTTTGATGAATAATTACCGTAAATCCTCATACTACATTGTTAATTACCTTGATAGTGGTATTAAACAGATGCCGAATATTTTATTATCAAGTTGTTTGGTCTTGCTCTCGACTGGCCAGAAGAACAGCTGGATTTATTTTTGAAAACACTGTAGGTGCATTGATTGATGAGCTTAAAGCTAGTAAGCAGTTTTTTTGTGATAGTAAGGTCAAGAAGTAACTGATGAAAAGGAATATCTTGGTCTTAATTCATATCATCTAAATATTTTTATTGATTTTCATGGATCTTTCTTTCATAATTTTTTTGAGGCATACATATATCCAGACGATATACAATTTCCGACTGTCTCATGGGAGACTGTGGATAATTGAAATTGCATTCATTCTGAAGCGATGATCGATCTGAATCACTATATAAATGATGTGATACTGATTCAAAGGAGCAATCACCAACAGGCTTCTCCACCAATATCTAGTGACCCGAAACCATAACTAAGTAGCCTACAGTTGAACAGGGAAACAGATCTGTCCTTAGGTATTGCTCTAAAGGCCCTGGCAAACGAGGAAACATTGTAGCAGACATATTGTTGCGGACACCAATGTTTCCCTGTTTGCCCGCACGCGCAACATTTGTTGCGGACACAATTTGTGTCCGAGACAAAAAAATGTTTCTGATTTTTACCAGAAACATTCTGTGTTCGCAACAAATGTTGCGCGCGGGCAAACAGGGAAACATTTGTGTCTACAACAAATTAACATACAATAGGGCCGTTTACGCGAGAGAAAATAAGCCGCGGCTTACTCTGGCCACGGCTTACATAAGACGCGAACACTCCGTATAAATGGTACAAAATCTACGTTCACGGCTTTCTCGAGCTGCGGCTTATCCTGGCCTAGGAGTTTTTTCTCGTATAAATGGTTCCTTTCGCGTCTTATGTAAGCCGCGGCTTATTTTCTCTCGTATAAACGGCCCTAATGCGTCCGCAACTTTGTGTCCTCGTTTGCCAGGTCCTTAAGTTGTTGAGTATGTTTGGTTTTAAAAATTTATAGATGCAAACTAGCGTTGTAGGTTTTTTTTTTACACAAAGTATTAAACATTATTTAAAAAAAACCCCAAATACCTCAATATTATTATTTTGCTTTTTTAACAACTCCAAACACAATTTGCAAAGGAATTGTATTACCTTATTCAATAGAAAGCTTGTTTTTAGGAGGGGTGGGGGTCTAAATCCGTAAAGGGGGTTCATATCTGCTAGCAGTTCTGGACTAGGGGCTCCAAATCTGATCCACAAGGAGATCTGGGCTGGAGAGTGCAAATCCGCAGGCGGTCCAAATCCACTGTACCACTGGCTCAGATCAGCTTTCTATACTATTTTCTACAGCATTGCATCTATAGCTTTTTTTTTTGCCCATGGTTCCACTCATAGTCGAGGGGTAGCTATCCTGATACACAAGGTTTTTGACTTCAAATTCAAATCTTCTCGATCTGACGAAGAAGGGAGGTACTTGATCTTAGAGGCAAGCACTCAGGATGCTTCCTTTCTTTTAGTAAATATCTATGCACCTAATGTTGTTACTAAGCAATCTTCGTTCTTCCTAACACTGTCTGACCTCATTTCTGAACAGGGACCAAGTGCTTCGGATTGTAAAATTCTTCTTGGAGGGGATTTTAACGTAACTCTAGATCCTGCACTAGACTGCTCTGGGGGGAACCCGTCTTTAAAAGAATCCGTTAAGTTTTTAGAGCATATTTTGATGGAAAACCTTTAGTGGATATTTGGAGAATCCGCAACCCGGACAATAAAAAATTTACTTAGAGACAGAAAAACCCAATTATTCAAAGACGTTTAGATTATTGGTTCATAAACGATTTGTTACAGGAAGACGTAGTCAAAATCGAAATTGTAACCACTATTAAAACAGATCATTAGGCGGTTACACTTGAGATCGATAGCCTAGATGATAAACAACGAGGACCGTCCTTTTGGAAGTTTAATAATAGCCTTCTGGAGGAGCCTGTTTTTGTTCAAAGCTTGCGTGAAAAATTCCCAAATTGTTTTCAAGAAATCAATTTTTGTGATGATACAAGAGTTAAATGAGATTGGATGAAATACAAAATTCGCCAAGAAAGTATCTTGTACAGCAAATCAAAAGCAAAAGAAAGGCGAAAGAAACTCCAGACCATTGAAAACAAGCTTAAAATATGCGAAAAGGAATTAGCAGAATCATCAACACAGGAAAACGTCGTTAAGCTTGAAGTGCTTAAGCCTAAATAAATACGAAAGGGAATATGACTATATTGTAAGAGGCTCGATCATTCGTTCCCGGGCAACATGGTTTGATCAAGGGGAAAGGAATAGCAAGTATTTTCTCAACTTAGAAAACAATAACAAAAGAAGAAGCTGTATTAGAAAACTTCTGCAAGAAAATGGAGAGGAGTGCACAAACCCCAACACCATTTTCAACGAAATTCGCTCTTACTACTCGAACCTTTACGACGAAAATCGGAAATAGAAATAAATGTATCAACCTGTCCTTTCCTGGGGAATGGTTCTTTTATCCCTACATTAAATGACGACCAGCGCGACCTATGCGAGGGACAGCTGAAATATTCAGAATGCTATAAAGTTCTATTTACATTTGATTATAATAATAAAACCCCTCGAAACGACGGGCTTACAGTAGAATTTTACAAATTCTTTTGGCCAGAAATTGGTACGCTTCTTGTTGACTCATTAAACTATGCTTACTTTCATGGGGAATTATCTAATACAGAAAAGCAAGCTGTAATAACATTAGTCGAGAAAAAGGATAAAGACAGAAGATTGATAAAAAATTGGAGACCAATATCCCTCCTAAACGTAGACGTGAAAATTGGGCCAAAAGCTATCGCAAAAAGACTTGAAATGGCATTGCCAGATATCATTCATTATGATCAAAATGCCTTTGTTAAGGGAGGGACTATATTTGACGCAACCCGAACAATAAGTGATGTGATGGATTTTACGAAAGCAAGAGACTACAAAGGTATTATGATTGCTATAGATTTTGAGAAAGCCTTTGACTCCGTAAATTTGAATTTTCTATCAAAATCACTGGAATCTTTTGGGTTTGGAGAGCCTTTCAGGACATGGATTAAAACATTCTACAACAACATATCGAGTTCTGTGACAAATAATGGTTTTTTAACCCCTTCTTTTAACCTCAAAAGGGGTGTCCGCCAAGGTGATTTACTTTCGCCATCCCTTTTTATCATTGTGCTTGAACTGCCTGCTATCTCTGTGCGAATTAACACCCAAATAAGAGGTATTACGGTAGATGGAAATGAACTGAAGTTAGTTATATTTGCAGATGATATGACATCATTTGTCCGTGACATGAAGTCACACCTCACCCTTTTCAATTCCATTAATTTTTTTAGTACATAATCGGGCTTGTGTAGAAATCATGACAAAACGGAAATTCTTTTACTTGGTAATATGGAAATAAAAGCCTCGGAACTAGGGGTAAAAGGGATAAGTATGGTGGTTAAAATCCTCGGTGTCCACTTTCACCTATAATTAATGAATTTTGAAACTATCGAGAAATCCCTGAGAGAATCTTTGAAAGGCTGGAGTTGGAGAGGTCTTACGCTGTTAGGAAGAATAAAAGTAATCAAGTCATTCGCTATACCAAAAATTTTGTATCGAGCATCTCTTCTCTCGACCAAGAAAGACTTCATTAAAAAACTTAATAATCTCCTATATTCATTTGTTTGGAAGGGTAAGGATAAAATTAAGCGAAATGCACTGATAAACTCCCTTGAGAAAGGGGGGTTAAAAATGCCAGACATCGAGTCCATGATTAAAGCTTAAAGAGTACTCTGTATTAAGAAATTTCTAGAAACCAACCCTGCAGGGTGGAAATTTTTCTTAGGGTTTTACCTCGAAAAGGTAGGAGGTAAATTCTTGTTCCAATGTAACTTTGATTTTACAAAGTTACCAATAGCTCTACCACATTTTTATAAGGAATGCATTTCAACTTGGTCTTCTTTGAGCGACGACAACCCTTCCACGTTTTCAGATATAGTTAATCAGGTCTTATGGAACAACAGGTTTATATGCATTGATTCCAGATCAGTTTATAGTAAAACGCTTTTTGACGCAGGATTAATAAAAATTGGCAACCTCTATGACGAAAATGGCGAGTTTAAATTGGATAAGGAGCCATGGCGGTCATCTCTCTCACCGGTCGATCACTTCCTAATTTTCCGTCTCCTCAATGCTTTCCCGCAAGAGTGGCATAAATAATTAAAACTAAATAGGGCCTCTATCTATGGAAACACACATTACCAAAATCTAAGTAATTTCTCCCTGTGTGTTGATGGTAAAAAATACCTTTAGAGAAGCTGTTTTCAAAATCATTGTACCACATGTTTGTCTCTAAGATATCTTGTAAACCTACTGCAATGGAAAAATACAAAGCATTTAATACACCTTTCATCTTGATTGGGAGAAGATTTATTTACTGCCTTTTAAAACAACTTTGCACACCAAACTAAGGGAGTTTCAATATAAAATACTGAATAGAATATTATATACAAACGATATGTT
>JAEMWC010000010.1:2397500-2402500 GCA_016490735.1 Pachyseris speciosa
CTGCTACTGGCACTGGCACTGACACCGACACCGACACTGGCACCGACACTGACACCGACACCGACACCGACACTGGCACTGGCACTGGCACTGGCACTGGCACTGGCACTGGCACTGGCACTGGCACTGGCACTGGCACTGGCACTGGCACTGGCAATGTCCCTGTCACTGTCATGCTCAGTGTCACTGTCACTATCACTGTTATTCTGCTACTGGCACTGGCACTGACACCGACAACGACACTGGCACCGACACTGAGACCGACACCGACACCGACACTGGCACTGGCACTGGCACTGGCACTGGCACTGGCACTGGCACTGGCACTGGCACTGGCAATGTCCCTGTCACTGTCATGCTCAGTGTCACTATCACTATCACTGTTATTCTGCTACTGGCACTGGCACTGACACCGACACCGACACTGGCACCGACACTGACACCGACACCGACACCGACACCGACACTGGCACTGGCACTGGCACTAGCACTGGCACTGGCACTGGCACTGGCACTGGCACTGACACTGGCACTGGCACTGGCACTGGCACTGGCACTGGCACTGGCACTGGCACTGGCACTGGCACCGACACTGGCACTGGCACTGGCACTGGCACTGGTACTGGCACTGGCACTGGCACTGGCACCGACACTGGCACTGGCACTGGCACTGGCACTGGCACTGGCACTGGCACTGGCACTGGCACTGGCACTGGCACTGGCACTGGCACTGGCACTGGCACTGGCACTGGCACTGGCACTGGCACGGACACTGGCACTGGCACTGGCACTGGTACTGGCACTGGCACTGGCACCGACACTGGCACTGGCACTGGCACTGGCACTGGCACCGACACTGGCACTGGCACTGGCACTGGCACTGGTACTGGCACTGGTACTGGCACTGGTACTGGCACTGGCACTGGCACTGGCACTGGCACTGGCACTGGCACTGGCACCGACACTGGCACTGGCACTGGCACTGGCACTGGCACTGGCTCTGACACTGGCACTGGCACTGGCACTGGCACTGGCACTGGCACTGGCACTGGCACTGACACTGGCACTGGCACCGACACTGGCACTGGCACTGGCACTGGCACTGGCACTGGCACTGGCACTGGCACTGGCACTGGCACTGGCACTGGCACTGGCACCGACACTGGCACTGGCACTGGCACTGGCACTGGTACTGGCACTGGCACTGGCACCGACACTGGCACTGGCACTGGCACTGGCACTGGCACTGGCACTGGCACTGGTACTGGCACTGGCACTGGCACCGACACTGGCACTGGCACTGGCACTGGCACTGGTACTGGCACTGGTACTTGCACTGGTACTGGCACTGGCACTGGCACTGGCACTGGCACTGGCACCGGCACTGGCACCGACACTGGCACTGGCACTGGCACTGGCACTGGCACTGGCACTGGCACTGGCACTGGCACTGACACTGACACTGGCACTGGCACTGGCACTGGCACTGGCACTGGCTCTGACACTGACACTGGCACTGGCACTGGCACCGACACCGACACTGGCTCTGGCACTGGCACTGGCACTGGCACTGGCACTGGCACTGGCACTGGCACTGGCACTGGCACTGGCACTGGCACTGGCACCGACACTGGCACTGGCACTGGCACTGGCACTGGCACTGGCACTGGCACTGGCACTGGCACTGGCACTGGCACTGGCACTGGCACTGGCACTGGCTCTGACACTGACACTGGCACTGACACTGGCACTGGCACTGGCACTGGCACTGGCACTGGCACTGGCACTGGCACTGGCACTGGCACTGGCACTGGCACTGGCACTGGCACTGGCACCGACACTGGCACTGGCACTGGCACTGGCACTGGCACTGGCACTGGCACTGGCACTGGCACTGGTACTGGCACTGGCACTGGCACTGGCACTGGCACTGGCACTGGCACTGGCACTGGCACTGGCACTGGCACTGGCTCTGACACTGACACTGGCACTGGCACTGATAATGGGAATTTCACTGTCATCGTCATTTTGTTATTGGCATTGGCACTGACGTATATATCCACGAAATGGGTCTAGTTATTGGGGATTCAATATGGATTTGGGACATGAAGACCGTGTCTGGACCTTACGCTAGACCTATTTACGGGGCAAACACACTTACACCTAACATTGTGCACTACAGGGTTGCTTTAGAAAGATCCGCCCATTGAAACAATAATAGCATACAGGAGAATGTAGTATTTATGAAGATGAATAAAGACAAGGCCCGGTATTGGATGCTGCTTCTCGTGCTAGATGAGATACAACATATAAGCAATGGTGACCGCGACCAGTAATGCTCCACTCAGAAAAACGTGCCGTCCTTCGTTCCTGACGGCTGTGCCACCTTGAAGGAAAACAAACACAATGCCATGTATTCAGAGAAATAGAACTTGTATTAATTAGCTTAAAAAGAATCGAGGCTGACTTCAAAACATTCGCAGCAATGATCTTTTTTATATCAAAGCAAAAAGCACCAAATTGCGAATAAACTCCCTTGGTTGTTTAATTATTCCGTAGCCCTGAGGGTAGCGGGATATATATTTTGGCACCCCCTAGTGACTTCAATAGGACATCAATGGAATTTAATGTGAGGCTTCAGTGGAACCTCGATTTACATGTAGCGAAGTGCCAAATCACTAGGGAAATCGGTTCGTTATATCGAGGGTTCGTTATATAGAGGTCCTTTTCCATACATTTTAAAAGGCCAAGCTGCAGAATATCATTCGCTATATCCAGGACGTCATTGTATTGAAGTTCTTTAAATCGAGGTTCCACTGTATATATTACATCTCAAGGTTCGGAGAATCGAGTATTAACGACCAAGTACGTTTTCGTTAGTTCTATATAGGGCCACCTGTTTCGGATTCTCCATTTGGGAAGCTCTATTTCCCATAAACCTCTGCACTGGCACTGGCACTGGCACTGGCACTGGCACTGGCACTGGCTCTGACACTGACACTGGCACTGGCACTGATAATGGGAATTTCACTGTCATCGTCATTTTGTTATTGGCATTGGCACTGACGTATATATCCACGAAATGGGTCTAGTTATTGGGGATTCAATATGGATTTGGGACATGAAGACCGTGTCTGGACCTTACGCTAGACCTATTTACGGGGCAAACACACTTACACCTAACATTGTGCACTACAGGGTTGCTTTAGAAAGATCCGCCCATTGAAACAATAATAGCATACAGGAGAATGTAGTATTTATGAAGATGAATAAAGACAAGGCCCGGTATTGGATGCTGCTTCTCGTGCTAGATGAGATACAACATATAAGCAATGGTGACCGCGACCAGTAATGCTCCACTCAGAAAAACGTGCCGTCCTTCGTTCCTGACGGCTGTGCCACCTTGAAGGAAAACAAACACAATGCCATGTATTCAGAGAAATAGAACTTGTATTAATTAGCTTAAAAAGAATCGAGGCTGACTTCAAAACATTCGCAGCAATGATCTTTTTTATATCAAAGCAAAAAGCACCAAATTGCGAATAAACTCCCTTGGTTGTTTAATTATTCCGTAGCCCTGAGGGTAGCGGGATATATATTTTGGCACCCCCTAGTGACTTCAATAGGACATCAATGGAATTTAATGTGAGGCTTCAGTGGAACCTCGATTTACATGTAGCGAAGTGCCAAATCACTAGGGAAATCGGTTCGTTATATCGAGGGTTCGTTATATAGAGGTCCTTTTCCATACATTTTAAAAGGCCAAGCTGCAGAATATCATTCGCTATATCCAGGACGTCATTGTATTGAAGTTCTTTAAATCGAGGTTCCACTGTATATATTACATCTCAAGGTTCGGAGAATCGAGTATTAACGACCAAGTACGTTTTCGTTAGTTCTATATAGGGCCACCTGTTTCGGATTCTCCATTTGGGAAGCTCTATTTCCCATAAACCTCTGCTCGATTAAAGAGCTTACAATTGTCACCAGTACAACACTCGATTTCACACTTTCAAAGTAAAAAAAATGAATAAGTTATTTCTTTCTCTTTTTTATTTGTTTATTTGTTTATTTTTTTCTTTTAGGTGTGATTCATGGGGTCATGTAGCCTCCTTCGCAGCCGTTGTTTGTGTCGGTCCTATTCTCCCTCCCCACCAACGTCTGCTGAACCGAGCCGGAAATTCCATTCCCATTGGATACTCAGACACAATAGGAATGGAATGTTCGGCTCGGTTCAGCGGGCGTTGGTGGGGAGGGAGAATTCTTGGCTTGCACGTGACGTCAGAAAAAACTAAAATTAAAAATTTTGAGGTTTTACCTTCATCAGGTTAAAGACATTTTAAAGATATATCTGCTTGCTTGTTTTCACCTCGGTAGCATGCCTTGTTTTGAAAATAGAGCAATTTAAATTTAGATTTTTTTTACAAAGCTCGTGGTTGCGTCTGAGAAACATATCACGTACATGAAAAAATCGATTTACGTTGTGTTTTCGAGTTCTGAATAATCAATATGTTAACAGAAGTGTCTAGGCGAATAGTTTGAAGTTTAGTAGAGAGGAAAAATCGTTTGCGAGAGCAAAAGTGAGCTCCAGATGTTTCCAATGGATTTCCGGCCGCCATGTTGGGGTTCCAGAGAGGAACCCCAGCATGGCGTCTCCATACTAAACACTATAATTTTGAGTGGTACCCTTTGGCCAATAACTCGAGTTCGGAGTATCGCACAACCCAGAAACTTTGATACGTTGTTTATTTATTACTCTTCTACACTATCTCAATTTCTTGACTTAATTCATTGAAAGATAAGCGATTTTATTTTTTATTTGCGTGATACTTGCGTGACGTGCAAGCCAAGAATAGGACCGACACAAACAACGGCTGCGAAGAGGCTAGGGGTCATGCAGACTCGTAAGCTTCCATATTCTACATCACACTTGGGTATAAAGTCCCGGCTACACGTTGTAACATTGTTAGAAGAACACGACCCAACATTGTTGTAAGGAC
>JAEMWC010000010.1:2407500-2457500 GCA_016490735.1 Pachyseris speciosa
CTTCTTCAGATGCCCATGTTCTTCATGTACAGCGGAAACTGCTGCCTTTCTAAACGCCGTCGCCTTCACCCTGACAAGTACATTGCCCGTTGCTTTCTGCCAAAATGAGTTCAGCTGCGCCAACCCATGGACGACTGATGACATATCGTTTCCAGTAGAGCTGATGAAGACATGATCATCGCTGCTCGTCCCTGCACCTGGTATTTTGTTTCGCATGACCTTTACGAATGCCTGCAGCCTTGTGTAAATGGTAGGGCTCAAAACCAGATGAGCAGGTCCAAGAGAAGTCAACGTCTTGTGTTTCACCACCATCTGACCTTTATCTGGCGTTGCTTTCGCTAGCTCTCCGAACGTCAAGTTGGCGAGTATTACCAGCCGCGTGATAAGATGATCTCTCACCAAGTAGTGGTCCCTCTGACTTGGCGTCTTGTCGCTAGCCTTCTCCAGGTGTTCTTCGTCATCTTCACTTTGATCTTCTACCTCCTCATCCTCTTCACTGTCATTCTCGTCATCTTGAGGTTTATAATCATCATCATCGCCAGTACCTTCGCTACTCTCATCTTCTGCAAAACAACCAACACTGGTTTTTTTTATGCTGACTTCAACTGTAAGATCACCGTCCTCACCATTCTTGTCTCGTCTTGTCGCTTCCGATGGAGTGACATCACCTCCAGCTGCATCCCGCAGTGAAGAAGTACGCTGCTATCCCTGTAAGCTACCAGGGCTTCGATGTGGAAGTACAGTAGTACAAAAGGGTAAGGGGGTAAGGGTAAGGGGTCGGACCTCGGGGCGGAGCCTCCCCGTATTAAATGTTTTTTAGTAGCCCCCTCCCCCCCTCCCCGGGGATCTTTCTGGTTAGGCGTTTCTCTGTGCTGACGACGATTGTTTAATCATCATCATCGTTACCATTCTTGTCTTGCCTTGTCTCTTCCAATGGACTGATTTCCCTTCCAGCAGCATCCCACGGTGTAAAATGGCTGTTCTCCCCGTAAATTAGCAGGGTTTCGATGTGGTGGTACATCTTGAACGTGGAAGATGCTTCTCCTTCCATTGTTGGGCGATGGAGGAATTGTGTCGTGTTCACTCTGACCATCTTCACTACATAGCACATGGTATTTCCTCTTTGCCGTGCGCCTTTTACTCTGGACTGATGACGACGAACCCCTTTAGTCTGATGTCACCTCTTCTGGGCAATATACCTTGTTACGTATTTGACTTACTTCCATTTTTAAAACTCTGCAAAACTCTAAATTTTCCAATTAGCAAGTCTTTATTTCCATAAGAATATTCCTATCGAAGCTTACAGGATAATATAGTGCACGAATACCGGTTTAAAATAGTATTATCTTGAGTTTCTAACACTTGTTCCTTTTCGTAACGTTATCAAGTTACTAAAAGGAACACTTGTTCCTTTTTGTAACCTTACTAAGTTACTAAAAGGAACACTTGTTCCTTTTCGTAACCTTATTAAGTTACGAAAAGGAACAGATGTTCCTTTTCGTAACCTTTGGTTACAAAAAGGAACATAGGTTCCTTTTCGTAACCAAACACAAGTTACAAAAAGTAACGCAAGTTACAAAAAGGAACAAAACACGTTACAAAAAGGAACATGAATCTACCCATCCACCCACCCATCCATCCACCCACCCACCCGTCCATCCACCCATCCATCCGTCCGTCCATCCATCCATCCATCCATCCATCCATCGATTCATTCATTCATTCATTCATTCATTCATTCATTCGTTCGTTCGTTCGTTCGTTAATTCAAAGAAAGGAAGAACGAAAGACGGGACGAACAAAGAACCAATAGATTAATGACTAAACGAAATCAAAAGCTTGCAACCAATCAGAATTCCCAAATAAGGAATTCAAATTAACTCAAGAGCGATGACCCTGCATACGAACTAGAGTTAAGTATAATATTTATAATAAGTATAACTTTTTTTTTTCTCTCGCGCTACTATATTTCACTGCCTAATATGAGCTGCGAGGTGGGAGGTTTGCTCAATTTCTCTATTTGCTTCTCTTTTAGATGGGCTTCTTCGCACGTCAAAGCAAATATAATGTGGTCGGCGTGTAACAATTAATACCGTTAGTTTAAGGCAGATCATGATCAGTAAATTGATGATGAAAGGTGAATGACTTGATCAGCTAGCTCGAGCTGACAGGACAACAAAAATGTTATTTGATTCTACAAGTTGTTAGGAGCGTCGTCTAAACAATGCCAATGCCACCTAAACAATGCCATGAAAGTAGTTTTACTAGTACGTTGTTTTCGCTTTGAGATAATTTAGGAACCCGAAGGAGCGGTCGACTGATCAATACCACTGATCGTTTATCTCATGTAGACGCTTACTTGCAAGTTGCGGCCAAAATTTCCTTTGAGTAGAAACACTAAATTGCCTGCATTGAGCCCCGATTTTACGAACAAGCTCTAAGAAAGGTGGTTAATTAAATGTCACAGGTACTAAACATTTACTAAACAACACGATAATAGCGGTTAAAGACAAAGCAAGATTAAGCAATGTTTGTTGTATATGCGTACGCACGTAGGCCTCGTGTTGTGTTACGGACGGCCATTTTAGTTAGGGCTGTATTAAAGCTGCTACTGTTTACTTCGTTGTGGCGTTCTCGTCTCTTTAACACTTGCGTGGTGGCAGCGTCATCCAATCTACGCCCCCGAGAGCTAGATTGCCCGAGAGTCCGAGAGTCGTCTCGCTAAACCAAGCATCAACGAGTCAACCTATCCTGTGGTTGAGTGAACTCGGAGCAGCTCATCATCTAAAGGAAAGTATCACATCACTGTTCCTTATCGTTAAAGTATGAATTCTAACAGAGCTCCAAAGCAATGGTCCCTCACGAAGCACGAAACCATTACAACATTCGAAGCCTGGAGGCAGAATCTCCAGTATTCCCTCTCCCTGGACGCCAATTTCGCCCCATTTTTAGCAGACAATTTTTCGTGGCAGAAAAAGTCGTCCACTTCCCCCAGAGAGGACTTACGTCTGATGGAGAAGACGTCCCAATCTCCCGTCGACGTACTGCTAATCAGAAGTACGTGCACCTGGAGCTCATGTTGGGTCAAATAGCAAATTCTTGCCCCGTCATTTCACGTAATACCATCGTGAAAAATTCCACATCTGTCAAGTCCATCTGGCAAGCCATAAGGGCCCACTACGGTTTCCAGTCTACCGGTGCCCACTTTCTCGATTTTGCTAGCATTAAGCTTGATGTCGATGAACGCCCAGAAGATTTGTTCCAGCGGTTAATGTCCTTCATCGAAGATAATCTCCTTATTGCCAATAGCAGCATTACCCATCACGGTGACGTGATTACAGCTGATGAGGAGCTGAGCCCCACACTCGAAAATTTAGTGGTTTTAACATGGTTAAGGCTCATACACCCCGATCTCCCTGGTCTCGTAAAGCAGCGTTATGGCACAGAGTTAAGGTCAAGGACACTGGCCTCCTTAAAACCGGAAATTTCACAGGCTTTAGACTCCCTCCTCGAAGAGATTCGCTCCAGCGCTGACTCCAAAGTCCTACGTACCACCGCCGCAAGGTTCAGACAGTTTCCTCCTCGCCCTTCTTACAAATCGCCTCCTCAGCCACGGGCTCCCATCAAGCGACCAAAGTCTTGTCCATTATGTAAACAGGCAGGGCGCAATGACCAGCACTTCCTAAGCGCTTGCTCGTATTTACCTCCGGAGGACCGTACATATCTTTCTCGTTCTCGTCTCACTTCTGCCCTTGACGATGAGGACCCTGACTACGCCGAGTATATACCCTCACCTTTTCTCAACGAAGACGACCACACTCTGTACGCCTCTGCACGTACAGTTTCACGTCGCGTCAGCACTAAACAGTCGCCCCACTTCAAGGCTTTCTATAAGCATCATCCGCTACGACTCACCCTTGACACAGGCGCAGAGACTAGTATGATTAAATCTTCCGTGGCCCGTTCTATCGGTGCTCCCATTAAACAGTCTTCCCAGCAGGCCTTGCAGGCCGACGGCCTAACTCCGTTAGCCGTAGCCGGCGAAACTCACCTCATCTTATCCCGAGCAGATAAACAACTCGCTCTTGACGCCCTCGTTGTTGATGACCTAGACGTAGACATTCTAGCAGGCACACCCTTCCTGATTACGAATGACATTACCGTCCGCCCCGCTAAGTGCCAAGTACGTATTCAGGACTCTGAAATCATACATTACGATCCTACAGATGATACAACCACTGGTTCCCCTGCTGTGCGGCGTGCACACATTTTCACCCTACGCGCTCCCTCTTCTGCGAATGTTGTGTGGCCTGGAGAGTACTTAGAGCTGGACATCCCCCCTGACCTGGGAGATGATCCTATATTGCCACTTCAACCACGTTCAGACACCCCCATCTCAAAGCATGCGAAACCTGCCCACATCTGGCCTGAGCCCCAAATCTTGGAAGCTGTCGGATCCAAAATCCGTTTAGTCAACACTTCCGACGAGCCTAAAGCCATCAGTCGCCACGAGCACCTCAGCCAGATCCTACCCACTGTAGGTGCCCCGTCACCTACCCCCATCCAGATACCCACAGACCAACCGTCTCCCGTGTGGCCCAAGTGCTCACCACCCTTTTCGTCTGCTGTGTCCGTTGATCCTGACAACGTACTACCAGATGGGTCCCGCCTCAAATTTCAGCAGCTGCTGCAAGAGTACGACCGCGTCTTTGATCCCCAGATAACCGGTTACAATGGTGCAGCTGGTCCCATTCAAGCCACTGTAAACATTGGTCCAGTACAGCCCCCTCAGCGCAAAGGGCGCATCCCGCAGTACTCGCGCAACCAACTTGTAGAGCTGGAAGCAATGTTCGATGAACTTGAACAGGCCAAGGTCTTCCGTCGTCCCGAAGATTTTGGCATAACCGTTGAGTACCTTAACCCGTCATTCCTAGTTAAAAAGCCTTCAGGCGGATACCGTCTCGTGACTGCCTTCGCCGATGTCGCACGATACAGTAAACCTCAGCCTTCCCTTATGCCAGACGTCAACTCAACCCTGCGCATCATCGCACCCTGGCGCTATCTGATCAAAACCGATCTCACACAGGCCTTCTATCAAATCCCACTCTCTCAGTCTTCTCTAAAGTACTGTGGCGTAGCAACACCCTTTCGAGGAATTCGTGTTTACACCAGATCAGCAATGGGTATGCCTGGCTCTGAAACCGCTCTAGAAGAAATGATGTGCCGCGTTCTTGGTGACCTTATCCAAGAAGGCTGCGTGACTAAACTTGCAGATGACCTCTACTGTGGTGGCGATTCACCTGAAACCCTTCTATCCAACTGGAGACGTGTACTTGAGTCCCTCGACCGTTGCAACCTTTGTTTGTCTCCTACCAAAACCATCATTTGCCCGAAATCCACCACCATCCTCGGCTGGATCTGGTCCCAGGGCACTCTGTCAGCTAGCCCCCACCGTATCGCCGTCTTGTCTTCATGCCCTCCTCCCCAAAGTGTGAAAGGCCTCCGTTCCTTTATGGCGCCTATAAGGTTCTCGGCCGCGTGCTCCCCAACTGCTCAGACGTAGTGGATCCCCTCGAGTGCGCTCTCACCGGCCTCCAGTCTAATGACAAGCTACTGTGGGACGAGAATCTTACCCTCAAGTTCAAGACTGCACAGGAACACCTATCTAGGCACAAATCCATAGTTCTTCCATGCCCCTCAGATACCCTTTGGATAGTCACCGATGGATCCGTTACCAAGAGAGGCCTCGGTGCTACATTGTATGTCTCGCGTGCCGGTCGTCTTCACTTAGCTGGCTTCTACAGTGGCAAGTTGCGCAAACACCAAGTCACCTGGCTTCCCTGTGAGGTTGAGGCACTATCAATTGCTGCTGCTGTCAAATACCTCTCTCCATTCATCATCCAGTCGTATCATCCCACGACTGTATTAACCGATAGTAAACCATGTGTTCAGGCGATTGATAAACTTTGCCGTGGAGAGTTTTCGGCGAGTCCCCGAGTTACTTCCTTCCTAACAACCGTCAGCCGTTACCAAGTCAGCCTACAACACCTGGCTGGGAAAGCGAACCTACCGTCTGACTTTACTAGTCGCAACGCCCCCGACTGCAACGAGTCCAACTGCCAGATTTGCACATTTGTCCATGACTTGGAAGACTCCGTTGTGCGGGGCGTCTCAATCCAGGACATCCTCGACAATAAGTCCAGTCTCCCATTCTCCACAAGGTCAGCCTGGCTACAGATCCAAAGCGATTTTCCCGACCTCCGGAGAGTTCACGCCCATCTCAAACAAGGCACTCGTCCTTCAAAGAAACTTACCAATGTTCGTGATGTCAAGCGTTATCTTAACTGTACTTCCATTGCTAAAGACGGGGTTCTCGTGGTTAAACGCAGTCAACCTTTTGTTCCAGTTATTGAGGCCATCGTCGTACCCCGATCCGTGCTGGACGGTTTGTTAACTGCCCTTCACATCAAGCTTAACCATCCTTCCCGCCATCAGTTTCAAATGGTGCTTCAACGTCAGTTCTTTGCTTTGGACATGAACGATGCCATTTCCCGCGTGACATCCGCCTGCCACACCTGTGCCTCCCTTCTGTCGTTTCCCCCCTCTTTGGTCTCCCAGTCTTCTGATGACCCCCCTGAAGTCGTAGGAGTCTCCTTTGCCGCTGATGTCATCAAGCGTCTTCGTCAATCGATCCTAGTTCTCCGAGAATGCACAACATCCTTCACTGCTTCTTGTTTTATATCAGACGAGAGACATGACACTCTCCGAGACGCCCTCACACGGCTAATCATTGGTCTACACCCTCTTGATGGTCCTAGAGCGATTGTACGCGTAGATCCTGCTCCTGGCTTTGTGTCCATGAGTAACAATGACTCACTCAAACATTTAAACGTCACAATCGAGGTTGGTCGCGTTAAGAACAAGAACAAGAATCCCGTCGCCGAGAAGGCTGCTCGTGAACTTGAAGAAGAGCTCATTCGTCAAGAACCAGGAGGACGTCCTGTTAGTGAAGTTGGCCTCGCTATCGCCACTGCACGTCTTAACTCCCGTCTCCGGTTTTCCGGCTTATCGTCTCGCGAATTGTGGACTCAGCGGAACCAGTTCACCCACGAACAGTTGCCATTCTCCGATTCCCAATATATACTCGCTAAACATGACCTGCGTTCTTCTAACCATTCCTTCAGCGAGAAGTCCAAGAACCCCCGTGGACTTGTTCCAGATTCACCACAACTCCAAGTTGGAGATCTTGTCTACCTCGTCTCAGACAAGGACAAGTCACGTGCTCGTGACCGCTACATCGTCGTCTCCACAGACCCCCCCTGGTGTTTCGTGAAGAAATTTAGTGGTTCCCAACTTAGAGCCTCTTCCTACAAAGTCAAATTATCTGAGTGCTTCCCTGTGCCTCCCTCCGTTGTAGTGTCCAACCACCCAGGGCTACCAGTTTACCAAGACACGGACGAGGAGCCTTTACCTTTAGCTCCTGCGGCTCCTGCCGCCCAGTACAGCCAACGTTATTCCCACCTGCACCTCCAGAGCTTACCACCGTGCCCTCTGACGATGAACAATCCTCTTCCTTGGCCAGTGCTGACACAACGCTTGATGTTCCGTTCCATATCCCGTCTCCCGCCGTCGCCCCTGAAGAGTCGTGCACCAGTGTTGCTACTGACCAAACATCAAGCTCCTCCCCATGTTCATCACCAGAACCTCCTGGTCCAAGACCTCAAAGACAGCGCAGACCTCCTTCATACTTAACTGACTATATAAGATTTTAGCCTGCCCGTTGCTCCTTCAGCTCTGCGGTTCAGTACTAGGTTCCTTCCTTTATGTCATACATGTATTTCCAGAGACAGTGACATTCAGTTAGTCCGTTTTCATCTTAAGTTTGTTCATTTTATTTCATGATTCATATTTCCTTAACGCCTGTAATCCCTGCCCGTTGATTCATAACCGTCAACTAGTTCGTGTTTCCTTTTAGAGGGAAGAAGAGGTTGCGCCAGCAGGCTGTGCCTGCGGCAATGTTTGTTGTATATGCGTGCGCATGTTGGCCTCGTGTTGTGTTACGGACGGCCATTTTAGTTAGGGCTGTATTAAAGCTGCTACTGTTTACTTCGTTGTGGCGTTCTCGTCTCCTTAACACTGGCGTAGAAAAAAAAGTGGCGGAGTTCCCAGGGTACAAACAATAAATAGACACAAACATATATGATACTAATAAATAAAAAAAATGGACGAACGTTACCACAATATTCAAAGACAAATAATCACTATTTCAATTTCGTCCTAATTTTGTAACGAATTTTTGAAGGCCCTGCCAATTTGCCTTTCTTTAGCATTTGTCTTTCATTTGTAAAAGCTGATTACCTAGACTTTCGTCTTGACGAAAATAAATGTGAACTCATCACATAATTATTGTCCAGTAATGTGCGAAATTTACAGTAGTTGCAATTGCTTACACTCACCGATCACGTCTCCAACGAGCAGGGAGGACCTCATGTTTAGACGAGAAAACTGTTCCAGCTGGTTGTAGCGAATGCGAGCGGGATAAAAGCCTCGCAGAACGTGCGCGCTATAATTTAATAAAGCTGCTGTGTTTTGAAGAGATAAATTAGCAATTGCGATTGGTGGAAGCATGACGTTTTCGTTTTGTTAGAAATAAATATTACGGTCTAGTGAATCTGACAGGAAGTGCAACGAAGTCCGACAGTGCATTGTAATGATTTGTTCACTATTATTGTTAAGCGGTGTTGAATGTAAACGTTTTACAGCTCGCGGTTCGTGTCAAGTCTTAACTTGGTCAACCGCTCAAATGTCTCAAAACTTTAATTTTCTCCTCTGCGTTCCCGCAATAAAAACATTACAAACAGTAAACGAACATGCCATAATCCGGAGCATTTGAATAGTCGTTAAAATAAATAAATAAATAAATAAATAAAAGGCAGGAAGTGAAATATTCGTGGTAGGAAACAATTCTAAATATATCGCTCTAGAATAAAAGAATTCAAAAAGTGTTGATATTTGACTGCAGGTTCTTAAATTAAACAGCGGCAGATTTGCAGCAATACCAGGGCATTGAAGTTTCTGAAGCACGAAAAACTGCGTTCAAATAACTGTACAAATTTCGAATATCTTATTAAATAAACATTATGGCTAAATGTTATTCAAAAGACTTTACGTAGGCGCTTATTTGTAGAGCCATTGCTTATTATTTGAAGGAATTTTGAATGTTACGATTAATTGTCAGTTGACGCTATAAAAACAGAAGTATTAATGTTTTCTTTTTGGGGGGGAGGGGGGTGTTTTCATTTTCTTCTTCTTCTTCTTCTTCTTCTTCTTCTTCTTCTTCTTCTTCTTTCTTTGTTTACAGATGTGAAGGATACAGCTAGGCTAGCGTGTTTCAATTGTTTATTTATTTGACTGTCAAACCTTTCGAAGACCATCGCAGATTTGCAACAAAAAGTACAGCAATAATTGAGGAGCAGATCGCAAAATAGGACCAAAATTGCGGTCTGCTCCTCGACTATAATAGTACAATTTATGGAAAAACAAAACTAATTAAGAAACAAGGAAGCAGATTTTGATCTCATTCCGAAAATATGACCTTATCATATATACACTTTCTAGCTTTTGCTATAAATTAAAATGTTGAGTAAACGTATCTGCAGGGAAATTATTTCTTTTTCAGTCAAATTGAGCATGTTTTAGTGCCCATATTTTGATATTTTTAAAATGAAAAATTGTGCCGCGAAAAGGTTTAAGCTCATATTCACTGGAATTTGTTCTGACTAGATAACCTGGGTGATACTAATTTGCATGCGCACTTATCTGTAGCCCTTAATTGTTTGCAAAAGTTGTCATCACTTATTAGCTACTGGGCGAAGGTTTCTATGGACACGACCTTCGCAACACTCGAGATGAAATTTCACGCGTCTTCTGAATTATTATGTAAAAGCAATACACCACAATTTTCTAAGGTTCATAGGCTGATAAACCACTTGGGATGTTGGAAGTACACTCGAAGAATCCGTAAATCACTCGCCTGCGGCTCGTGATTGACGAATTCTTCGAGTGCTCTTCCAACATCCCGCGTGGCTTATCAGCTTATAAACCATGGAAAACTGTAATATATTGCTTCAATAATTATACGTTCGTTAACTATAGGCATGCACTGCTTTCATTGTTCAAAGCCAAGGTTGTGCTGTTTAACTTTAGGGTTTCTTTTATATCTCTTCCTCTTCTTCTTCTTTATCTTAATGTTTTTTTGGATTTCAAAGATATAGGTCGAACTTTTCGAACTTCCTATTGTAGCAAAATGGTGGTCCTTCCGTTCAGCGAGTAGGTAGGTTGGTAAACTGTATTTTGCCAGGGTGGCCCATTCAGCAAGGAGGCTGATATCCAGAAGGAAACGTAAAGCTTGTGGGATGTGGCTGGATCGTGGAGTGACAAGAATACTTCACAAATTAATGTGATCAAGTAAGCTGAAGCCACTCAAAGGGCACTAAGGCCACAAGGTAGCGGGCATTACCCCTTAAATCTACCAAAGCAAAGATTGAGGCTCAAGTACCCACATATCAATAAAACAAGCAGTGAAAACGTAAAGCTTGTGGGATGTGGCTGGAGTGACAAGAATACTTCACAAATTAATGCGATCAAGTAAGCTGAAGCCATTCAAAGGGCACTAAGGCCACAAGGTAGCGGGCATTACTCCTTAAATCTACCAAAGCAAAAGGCCACAAGGTGGCGGGAATTACCCCCGCCACCTTGTGGCCCTAGTGCCCTTTGAGTGGCTTCAGCTTACTTGATTACATTAATTTGTGAAGTATTCTTGTCATTCCAGCCACATCCCACAAGCTTTACGTTTTTCTATTGATATGTGGGTACTTGAGGGAACCTCTTACTAACAGAAAAGTAAATTAAAGAAAATTTGGAATTAGTATTCACTGGGCCATATTGTTTTCAACTTTTTTATTAAATTTCAAATAACTGGGTTCATGAAGTATTGTAGACAACGGAAATTATCATTATCATTATCATTATCATTATCATTATCATTATCGCCATCGCCATCGCCATCGCCATCGCCATCGCCATCGCCATCGCCATCGCCATCGCCATCGCCATCGCCATCGCCATCACCGTTATCATGGTTATTATGGTCAGTGGAAATTATAATCAAATATATATAGCGACGGCAGAACCTCAAAGTGCTGGGGACTGGGGATATGCGAAAGGTAGATAGGACTCTGTGGTAGGGTAGTGATTTAGATAATATCGAGGAAAGGAACTACACTGATTTCTATTTATTCAAACTGCCCCCCCAGAGGTTTGGGATTCACTTTGAATTTGGGATGAAGACTAAGACGTAGGCTAGACTTATCTACGTGGCACAAGTGCGCACCACAGGGTTCCTTGAGAAAGGTTTGCCCATTTAAACAAGAAAGCGCCCCCCCCCCCCCAGAGGTTTGGGATTCACTTTGAATTTGGGATGAAGACTAAGACGTAGGCTAGACTTATCTACGTGGCACAAGTGCGCACCACAGGGTTCCTTGAGAAAGGTTTGCCCATTTAAACAAGAAAGCGCCATTTAAATTAAAAAAAAAAAAAACGAACATGCAAGAAGATGCAACTTGTATTTCTTTGCTGAGAATGTGGATATCACAAATGATCGAGTTAAATAAAAATTGCAGGGACCGTTACTGTGTGCAACTATTCTTGCTAAATGAGATGCAACAAAACATTAGAAAAGATGGCCGCGAAGATTAAAACTCCACTCAACAAAATGTGGCATTCTTCGTTGCCAGCAGCTGAAGTTTGGTTGTTGCCAGGAGTTGGTGTGCCACCTTAAAGAAAAACAAGCACAATGTACTTTAATTAGCTTGAAAATAATTCAAAGGTGACAGACCGCAAACAAATGTTGCTTCTAAAAATATCTGCATCTGCATGTAATAACTGTTCATCAGTAGGATACCTATAATGTGTGCAATTCCACAATTGGTTTCGACTCCATCAAATCCTATACCAATTGCAGAACATTTTAGGAGGAGCCAACCACACTGTGAGCACAGTTATTGACAATACATATTAGCAAGGAAAACAACTTAAAATAATAGGAGTTCGTTATTTTGCACTTGCATTAAAACTTGCATTAAAATGTAATGAATGGAAGCAACAAAGATCTCAAATTTGGGCGTCAGCATAATATAAAGAATATAATCTCATCTCTAGATTGCTAATCTCATCTCCTGTAGTGTAGCACCATACTTCTCAACGATAGCACCGTGGCGATTCAAGGAAGATTGACAACAAATATTCTCAGCTGCTTTGTAATAAGAGCCAAAGAAAAAAGGAAATCAAATACTTTGACTTGTATAGCCTCCGAGGTTCAACTTCATAGGCCAATCTCTCTTACTAGCAAGGACCTAACCCCCTCCCCCCGCCTCTCTCCCCTCCACAGGTTGAAGTACTAAAAATGGCTCTTTTTTCTGAGGAGGGGGGAGATGTGTATTGTGTTAACCCCTTCTAACTTCAAGAGAACTTCAATGGAATCATTGGAAGTGCACCAAATACTCTCTCCTGTGAGGTCCTTAAAGGTTAGTAGCGGCGTCATGTATTTCAGTTATTTCTCCCTGTTTTTTTTTTTTTTGGTTAGATTAATTGTTAAAAGCAGAGAAATAAACTGTCTCTAACTTAAAATTTGTACCAAGCTCGTCATCCTTGTCTCCTCTTCTCGTTGGCCTCCCAAAGCAAAGTTTTCCTTGGGACATTATAATTAAGTCCAGTGAGGAAAAAGCTCTTGCGAGATGCAGTGTTTTCCTCGCCTAATATCCTTGCTGTCGAGTTGTTAGCTTAACGCGTGGTTCGGTCATCCGCGTTTAATGTTAGCAATGTAAGGATATTGAGAGCTTTGCTTTCAGAGGTAACGAGTCTTAAGCCTCATCAGACCGTTGGTGTCGGGGGTCTTTTTTAGGCTCTGAGAGTTAAATTGGTGTTGAATTTGGACCAGGCTTAAGACTTTTGTGACCTCAAGAAATTGGTGGTAAAACGCGAGATTTGGCTGGAAATTGGTCTGCCCAAAGCGTACGTGTCTACGATTTTCTGACTAGTTTCCGCCCTTGTAACTTTCGCCATCTTGGGCTTAGTTGTTTGGTAACTAAGATTAAAAGTGCCATACTGTGTGATTTAGCAGGAACCCGGTATTTTAGATTTTATTCACCAAAATTTGCTATTATTCTTATTATCCATCATGACTTCGCGTAAATCGATGCCTCTTTAGCCTAAATTTAAGTCCTCCTGTTGATGAACGGATGTATTGAACAAGAAAGTTGCAGAATGCCTCGCATTTTCTTCAACCATGTTTTCACGTTTTTTGTGGCCCTCCTCCGCACTGACTATTTCTTTTAGGTAAAATGAGGTTTGAACTTTAATATGTCGAGTAATTTAATTGTTCATGTGTTTCTGATTCATTTATCAAACGTTTGCAATGCGTCCAAAATCGGGAAAAATGACCAGATTTTATCATCCATGCACAAGGCTGTCTGTCTGTGATGATTGTCTTTTCTGGGAAACTCATGCAGAAAGCCAGAAAAAGTTGGTCAATTTTCGTTGCTCCAAAACATTATTTGCCTTAATTGCTTCTTCCAGTTTAATTTCTGAACATTACATGAATGCATTACCTTTAGTCAGGGTCGGGATCTGAGTGTTACAGTTGTCGTCAGTACAACACTCAATACTGCTGTCGTTAACTGTCGCGCGTTTTCTGCCTATTACCGTCGGTTGTCGCTGTTTGGGGAGAAGACTGTCGCCTTTTACCAGAGCCATGTCGCTTGTCGCTTCTACCCCTTGGAAAACCTCTTTGAAACATTCGCAGTAATTTTCTTTTTTGATATCAAAGCAAAAAGCACCAAATTGCGAATGAACTCCCTTGTTTATTTGTTTGTTTGTTTGTTGTTAATTATTCCCTAGCGCTGAGGATAGTAGGATCCAGTATATTTTGGCACGCCTTGTAACTTCAAAAGAACGTCGACGGAAGCACTTTTTTTTACAGAGGGACTGTAATTGAACGAGTTAATGCATTAGGTCCAATGGCGCGTAAGCGACCGGACAAGCTGAAACTGTAAAATCCCGCTGAAGAAGACATTAAAGTCGAAACCGGTCCGGAGACTGATGGCTTGTTTTGGTTGAGACGGCTGGATCGACACCCGACCATAAGAGTCCATCCTTAATTTCCAGTGCGAAACCGCAAGGGAGATTCCGTTAAAGGCGTTGGGAAGCAAGCAGGATCTAGACCCCCTCTCCTGGCAAGAGAAATTCTGTGCAAATTATATAATCGCCTTGTCTAGATGGAGCTGTAAGACTTCAGGAAAACGAAACACCGGTACCATCACTTGGATTTTTGCATTAACAGGGGCGCGTTCTCGACACAAACGATAGAAGACCACCGTACTGCACGCGCAAGATTTAACCACCGCCGCTATTAATATCAGAGAAGAAACAATAATATTCTCAAGTGGCAAACAGATGACAAAGAGGCACAAGCAGCAAGAACTTTTATGAGAGACGAAATGCGATCATAGGGCCCAACAAGGGACAGAATAGAGACATTTATTTTAACAAAACGAACGAAAAACCTTTTCGTTTGAAATTAGAACTGCTTGTTGATCGATTTATCGACGTCGCACTGACGTAATAGGCATAATGATTAATCATACAGAGTATATAAATGACTGTAATTGAACGAGTTAATGCATTAAGTCCAACGGCGCGTAAGCGACCGGATAAGCTGAAACTGTAAAATTCTGCTGAGAGTGGCTTGTTTTGGTAGAGACGGCTGGATCGACACCCAACCATAAGTGTCCACCCATAATTTCCAATGCGAAACCGCAAGGGAGTTTCCGTTAAAGGCGTTCGGAAGCAGGCAGGATCTAGAACCCCTCTCCTGGCAAGAGAAATTCTGTGCAAATTGCGAATGCGTTTTCTGATTTTGGGTCGGTCGGTCGGAAAGGGAAAAAAAAAACAAAAATAAAATTGGAAAAGGAGTCTGGAGCTAGGAGGCCCGGTACCTCAGCATAATATCCGTGGAGCCTGGAAACAACAAGGTATGGTTACAAAGTCAACATGGCGGCAAGAGACCAGTGGCAAGCTGCAAGAGGAGCCGGATAGCAGGTGGCAGGAACAAATAAAGTAACTCTGCTTAAGTATTTTCCTATCACACGGACATTAAGTCTCTCTCGTCGGAGAGTAAGTGTTCTCTGTAGTTGTAGTACGAAGTAAAAACTAAAAATCTGTAAGGCAAAAAATTGCTTATGTTTCAGATTAAAGTGACAATTGTTTAAAATAATGTGTCATTGCCTTCTGCGTAACGCTTTTTTTTCCTTTTTTGTGAAAACGCGAAAATCTGGGTCGGTCGGACGACGCTAAACAGAGAAAAAAAAGGGGATGGCCTAATCATATTTTAATTTAATAAATGTATAATATGAAGGAAACCCTAACCCTATACACCCCAAATAATCATATTTTACTTCAATAAATGTTTGAAAGAAAGTTTGCCCTGAGCGGGATTTCAACCCACATACTAGTCGGGTGTGATGACCACTACACCATCAGGACAACCATGCTGGCAACACGGCAATCGAAGATGTGATTTACGTTATCGAAGACGTGGTATTCCGGGAAATTTTACTTTTGTGTGTTTGCTAAGCTGGCCTTTCAGTGAATGCGATAGTGGAGTTGACTTTGCTGTTGTACAAACCTTAACCATCGATTAAAAAAGGGCTTACAATTGTCACAAGTACAACACTCGATTTCAGACTTCATCAGAATCTGTCACCACTTTATTCATTTTCCTTCTTTTTTAGTTACTTAAAAAAAACACTTTGTTAAATGTCTTCTTTCTTTCTTTCTTTCTCTTTTTTTTAGGTGTGATTCACGGAGTTATGCAGACTTCTAAGGTTTCATATTGTACATCACACTTGGGTATAAGGAACATATTTGCCGCACTATAGTAACAAAAAGCTAAAGTGGTAAAGCCAATAAGCCGATAAATATCTGATTACCTGTTGGTGACAATGTCGGCACTTGAGTGTTGCAGTTGTTGTCCGTACAGCATTCAATCTCACATTGAAGGAGGTTAACGCTGTCGTCCTTTGGTTTGAGCCGGTGGCCAGCAACGGCTGAGCATGCGGCTGTTTTATCTGGATGAGCAATTTTGGTATATTAATTCTCAAGATGAGATGAAAACCTGAACTAACCAAGCAGCATCGGCTACAGCAAAAACAGTAGCAAATGGAGAAAGTTAGACAAACAAGCAAAGCAAACCGAGCATATTAAACCAAGCAAACGGCCAAACCGAGTAAACAAAGAAAAGAAAGGAAACTAGTTAACTACTCTAAGTACTTCGAGAAAGCTATAGTCGACCATTTAGACTATCAAATTACAGGATCTCCAACAAGATAACAAAATATTTCAAAAAATTATTGACAAAGAAGATTTTGCACTCACTCTCGCAGTCAGCACATCCTCTTAAAAAGAATTCCAGGATGTCGGTTCTACTCATTAAGCGATATCTACCCACCGCGGTAACGCAATGAGTTGTGCCGACTGACTTTCGATCTACAGCGCACGTTATTACACTCTCATCGCTAGAACAGTCGGCTTCATTAGACTTCAGACATTCGATACACGTTGAAGGATTCTGAGCTGAAAGTAAAAAAGAGTAAAATACATTTGTATACAAAAACCTGGCAATGACCAATGGGGAAAAAATGGTGTCAAATAACATTGCCGAGCTATGATTTGTGATAAAAATCCAAACGTAACTAATTCCACCTTCATTCATTCATTCATTCATTCATTCATTCATTCATTCATTCATTCATTCATTCGTTATTTCGTTCGTTCGTTCCTTCATTCAATCATTACATCATTCAATTATTCAACCATTCAATCATTTAATTATTCAATCAATCATTCATTTATTCATTCAACAACAATCAACAACAAATCAACAACAATCTTTATTATTTACACCTTTTCTTACAATTAGCATTACATTTTTTAAAGGACTTTAGATCTGTAAAAAGGGGGAAAAAAAGCTAAACCATTACCATTTAAAGGTGTCTAGGGGCTAAGTAAACTTAAGTTTTCTAGTTAGCCCCTAGCTAAGGAAAGTTAATTAAACAAATTGTAGCAGATACGACAAGAACAACACAGAAACAACAACAGATACACACATTTAAAAACTAAGACGAAAAAATAAGCACATATATAGGCAGTGGTTGGCATGATTTTACTTACTGGATTGAGTTTTAAGAAGAAATTCTTTTAATTTGCCAGGAAAGGTAAAAGTGTTAAGATTTTTCAAGCTAGTTGGAAGATCTTGCCAAAGGTCAACTACAATTGAAGATATAGATTGTTTTCCAATGTTGGTTCTTGTCCACGGCTTATAAAAATTTTTATTAGTGGCGTATCTGGTATTATAACTATGAATATCAGTAGCATACTGAAAATAGTTTTCAAAGATGTTTGGTAGTGCTTTGCTATGCCAACGATGTGCAAATTTAAGCGTTTGCAATTTAAAGATAGAATTAACTGATAGGATATCTAATAGGTTCATAAAGGGAAACGCACTTTCAGTGTTCTTTCCATGAGTAGTGGCAAAAAATATTGTTCTTATTACTGTGTTTTGTTTTGTTTGTACTTTTTTAATTTGAGTTTTATACCCACTCCCCCATGCAAGAATAGCATAAGATATGTAGGGATTGACAAGACTATAATAAAGCTGTTTTAATTGGGCTAGAGACATACAATGCCTTAGTTTGCTAAAAATCCCAGTATTTCGGGCAATTCTAGAGCAGACGTATGCTATGTGGTGCTTCCATGAAAGCTTTTCATCAAGTAAGACACCTACGTATTTAACTCATTTCCCCCGGCGATTTGGTCACCTTTTTTGCAATTTCTGAAGGGTAAGAGGTCAAATCGACCTAGCTACTCCATATAAGGGGTTACCATGGAGATTTCGCAGGTCCACAACACCGTAGGCTATGTCTTTGATGTCACGCTCGTCACGCTAGCTGTCGTTTATTTCTAAACGAACACTACAGCTACAATTCGTTGCGTATTTGGTTTATAAGTGTGTTTTTCGAGCCATTTTCCACTCCAGAAGCCCCCTGCCTGGCATCATAACACCGTAGGCTATGTCTTTGATGTCACGCTCGTCACGCTAGCTGTCGTTTATTTCTAAACGAACACTACAGCTACAATTCGTTGCGTATTTGGTTTATAAGTGTGTTTTTCGAGCCATTTTCCACTCCAGAAGCCCCCTGCCTGGCATCATAAGGCTGGGTTGATGGGTAGAGGCAATAATTTGAAAGAAAACAGAGGTGAGAAGCAATTTCACACGAATTGGGCCGCTCAACGTATTCGAGCGAGTGATAGAAATTCACGGAGTGAAGTTACGTCTTAAGCCCTTTTGTGAGTGGATTCCGGGACCTGGCATGGCAATTTTGGCGAGTTTTAACTTGTAAATAATGCAATCGGTGCAATGTTTTTTCAGCAGGGCGGGGTGGCTCGACACTTGTAAAAAATATCTGAAATGGAAATTGGCGGACTGTCATGCGCCCGTTATCCAATAAAATCCCAGAATTCCTTTGGGCCACAAATGCGAACATGGCAGACCAGTGAGAGCAAGCGAAATCAAATAGCGTTATTGGGGTGGTGCTAAAGAAGTGAGCAGGAAAATGTCAAACTGATTGCAAGAACTGGAGTCGAAGTTTGCCGCCATTGTAAACTTTTAACATCAATAGGAAATTTTCTTTTCAAAACTTCATGACAAAGTTGCGTGAATTTTGCTGTTGTCCGAAGGCGATTTTGGTTTTGCAAGAGAATAAACAGTCATATTAAATGAAAATTGGGTGTTTAGGTCAGTTTCCAGGGTGATGAAGTCTACAAAAGTGACCTTTTGGCCACGACAGTGGTTCATTTCAACCATAGTTCGGGATTTGGGAAAGTTGCAGGTTTTCAAAGCCATCGTTCCCACAGGAACGATATTTGGTAAGCCGGACGGGAAAGATATGATCTCTTTTTTCTATTACGTCATATTTCCATCTTTATTTGGTAATTTAATATTTATGTTTCCTGATTTCTTGTTAGGGGATTTAACAATCATGTAATTAGTTTTCTTAATATTTATAGATAGCTTGTTTAGATCGCACCATTCTTTAATTTTAGCCAGGTCTTCGTTAATTAGTTTTTCAAGATCGCGAATAGAAGGTGATGAGGCAAAAACATTAGTGTCATCAGCAAAAATCCTAAAGTTCAGTTTATCAGAGCAGTTAGAAATGTCATTTATATAGAGTAAGAATAAAACAGGGCCAAGGGAACTACCCTGTGGTATACCACATTTCATCGTTTGTTTTGATGACTCAACACTATTAAGAGAAACATATTGTTGCCTATTAAATAAGTAATTTGTGAACCACTTTAAGGGAATACCCCTTATGCCATATGCCTCTAACTTCTTAAGCAAGATTTGATGGTTTACAGTATCAAAAGCCTTGGCGAAGTCTAGAAAGACACCACAAGTGTATAGATTGTTGTCTATGGCTTTCTTCAAATTATCACTAATTTCTACTATCGCCTATTCCGTTGATCGTCCTTTGCGGAAGCCAAACTGAAATTTGTTCAGAATATCATATTTTTCTAGATAAGCTAAAACTTGGGAGTAGACAAGCTTCTCAAAGATTTGCGCAAATGAGTAAAGTGTAGATATTGGACGAAAGTTAGATGGGTCAGTTGCATCTCCGCCTTTTTCTAGAGGGGTTACTCTCGATACCTTTAATATATCGGGCATTATCTCTTGAACAAGAGAATAATTAAACACTACCGTCAGGGCTTCACTAATGTGGTCCACTGCCAATTTTATACATTTGTTAGGAATGTCAATTGAAGCTTTGTTGATTTTCAAGTTTTGTATCAGTTCTTTTACTTCTTGGACATTAATAGCACGGAACATAAAACTATTACTATACGATCTCGTGATATATTGAGTTGGATTAAGGTTACCATAGTCACCTATTTGTGCAGCCAAGGTTGGGCACACATTAATAAAATGAGAGTTGAGATGCTCACATATGTCTCTTTTATCGGTGTAGATCCTATTGTTATAGAATAAATGATTTATAGATGTACTTGGATTCTTTTTTCTATTGGTTAACATTCCTATTAGTCCCCAGGTGGCTTTTATATTGTGCTTAAAAAGTTAAATTGAGTTGTAAAATAATTCTTTTTTGCTTGTTCTTTGAGCTTGTTAAGTTTATTGTTATAAATTTTGTATTGCTTTATCTTATCAGGATCTTTATTGAGGAAATGGAATTTAAATAACTTATGCCTCATTTTAATTGCGACTAACAAACATTTTGATATCCATGGTTTTTTAACAACCTTTTTCGTGAATTAGAGATTTTCTTTAAAGGGGCATACTTATCTGTTATCTTTGTTAGAGCTTTGAGAATATTAAGTTCAAGTTGTTAAGATCATTAATAAACAGCTCATCTTTGAATCTAGAAAAATCTCTGAAATACTTCAACCCGTCATATGTTGGGAGCTTATTATCAACAGTGCAAAAAATCGGCAAATAATCAGTTATTCCAGCAAGACAGACTCCAGATTTAACCACCTTTTGCGGAACATTTGTGTAGATATGTTCTATTACAGGGTGTTTCAAAAAGTTCGTTCCGATTTAGAGTTGTTAATTTTTTAAACAAATCAATTGTTTCTTAGAACTTTATCAAAACATTGAGGTAGAGAATTTATTAAAATAGCTGCCAATAGCAATTTTAATTAGCTACTAGATGCCTTTCTTTCGATTTTCGCGCCAAGTGTGCACACGCGCTTTCTCCCGCCATTTTTTTTTCGCGCTCTTTGTGTCCCGAATTTGTTGTTATTCTCTGATTGTTTTCCTGACCTTTCTGTTTTCTCTGTCACGAAAATGAAGTCAGACATTGTTTATGCTAGAGCTCAAGCAGCCATACTACGATCATCTGGTCATTCAGTCAAAGAAATTGCTAACTTTTTTTAACAAGACAGTACGTTGGGTGAACAAGTGGCCGAAAAGAGAGTGCTTCGAAGACAAACCAAGAAGCGGACGACCGTCTGTTTTGACCAATGCTGCTCGAAAATCAATCGATAAAGCGAAGTACAAACGGAACAATTCAACAAGGAAGATTGCCAAAAACCTTCAGCAGAAAAATATCGAAGTTTCGAGCATAACGGTGTGGAGATACATGACCAGGAAAGGATGGAAAGCTTTCAAGCGAAAGAAAATACCTTTGCTGAGCGAAAAGCAAAGGAAAGCCCGTTTCAGATTCGCCAAGAAACACGCGAAGCTGACAGCAGAAGATTGGGACAACTTTTTATTTACAGATGAGTGTCCTAGATATCTTTTCCAGTACCTTAATCCAAAAAACTACATCGTTTGGGGCTCGCAGGAATGTGATGTTCCTCCAGCTTTCCAAGTGAAGCAAAGTGCGAAGGTAATGGTGTGGGGTGGTATGACAGGTCGTGGGCTAACAAAGTTACACATGCTACCCACAGGCGAAACCTTAACTTCTGAGTACTACGTCAACCAAATCCTTGAGAAAGAAGTGAAACCCTTGACATCAAGTCGTCAGGTGACAGGTGGCCCGATAAAGAGGAAATTGTTTAGCTCAAAGAAAGAGATGACATTCGTTCAGGATGGAGCACCGGCTCACACTTCAAAGGCAACTCAGACATGGTGCCAAACTTTATAGCCAAGGATGGCTGGCCAGCGAACTCTCCTGATCTCAATCCCATTGATAACATCTGGAGTATTATTGACGAGATAACGTACAAAGATCCAGCTCCCAAAACGATGAAAGAGCTGTAAAGGCGACTACGCTTTGCATGGAAAAATGTGACTCTTGACACGTTAAAGGAACTCGCACATTCTATGCCCAGGCGCTTAGAAAATGTCATTAAAAATAAAGGCGGGCATTCTGGTTACTAATAATTGAAATGATCGAATGAAAAATAGGCAAACAATAATATGCCTTATTTTTTAAATGTTACGTTTAATAAATAATGAAACGTTAGAAAAAAACAAATGGGAACGAACTTTTGAAACACCCTGTAGTGTAGCGGAATGGTCAGTAATTCTTGTAGGTTTAGTGATTATTGGTAAATAACCCAAGCTTAGCAGCATATCAAGGTATTCAGATGTTTGGTTGTCAGTATTGTATCGAAAAATGTCAATGTTTATATCACCTGTAATATAAACCTCACAGCCTTCGTTATTTAACATCTCTAATTTATATTTAATGGCTTGATAGAAGCACTCACGATTTTGGGATGGATGTCTATAAATACATCCAATAACTACATTCTTTTGTTTCTTTCTTTCAATTTCAATCCAACAAATCTCAAGCCCCTCAAGCAAACCAAGATCTAAATCATTTCTAGGTTTAAAATTAACATTTTGTGACACATATAGCCCCACACCTCCGGCAAAGGTTTTAGAGTTCGCACCTAAAAATGAATAGCCTGGAATTGAAACATCTAGTGGATTACTATCTGAAATTTTTGTTTCAGAAATAGCTATGAAGTTCAGTAATTCTTTAACACTTTGCAAAATATCGTTTAAAAGAGTTAAGTTTTTTGTCAAGCTACGGATGTTGCAGTGTAATATAGAAAAGCCTTTATTCCTGATATCATAGAACCTACGCCCACATTGTTTAACGCTGTGGTAATTACATTCAATGAACTCGCAAGCCAAGCTCTCATTACAATCCTGACCGTCGGTCTTCTCTGGGCTCGGGATAAGATCTTTAAATAAATCTCTAGACTCAAGTAGTGAGCTAGCTGAATCGTGAACCTATGCTCCTGTTTCTTTTACAAATTCTTCATTACTAAGAACATAAAAGGGAAGTTCACTCAGTAACATTTCGGTATCGGTCCATTAGTTCAAATAAATTTACTTGTACAATGTCAAACAGTAGCTGTGAGTAAATAACTACTAATCTCAGAAGGAGACTTCGTGACAATTTCTCTACCAATCTAAAATACTTGGTCGTAGGAGACACTCGTCTCTGCATTTTGAAATCACGGTGCTTTAAAGCGTTCTTTAAAACTTGCAGAAGTCGTCAGCGTTGTCAAATGAGTGCTGTTCGGTAGTGGTTTCATTCTTTTTTACATAAATCCTTCCATTATGTGACCAAATAAATTTCCACATTAACTTCTTCCGATACTTATTGATGTCACCATAGAGTTTTTTCCTTTGAGGAGTCAGTGATTGAGAAATATATATGTTCTTACCCACAAGAAAGCTTTTGAGAACAGGATCCTTTGGGAGATTCTTGCCAGCGAGGACCTTTCTTTTCGCGTAAAACTCGTTACGAACATTCCTGCGTGTGAATTTCACAATTAGTTTTGGCAACGCATCTTTCTTGTACGAAGGCAATGGATGAGCTACTGAAATGTCTTTCTCGGTGACGTTAACATTCAGGACCTTCCCAATACTTTCTACGATGTTTTCGCTGCTATATTCTGCATTCGGTTTCACTCTTGAAATCTCAAGGCAATCCCTTCTGAAATACTGAGCCATTTCCTCGGTTTCGGCCATTGTTTTAAGAGCCATGTCCTTGTTTGAGTTGATCTCTGACTGCATAGTTTTCGTTGATTTGATGAGGCCAATAATCTTCTCATTAGTGCCCTTAGACTGTTCGAGGAGCTGGTCGTATTTGGTCGAAAGATATTCATAGGAGGCTGTTAGTTGCTTAAAGTTTTCCTCCAGCATAACTAGCTTGGCGTGAATAGGCGTTAATCCATCAACAACTCCTTGATTTGACTAAATTCAGCCATGTTCGCTTATAAAAACACATATAAAAACACATACACAGATGCTACACTGTACATGTACATGACCGCGACCGCTGCTCTCCTCCATTCATTCATTCATTCATTCATTCATTCATTCGTTCATTCGTTCATTCCTTCATTCGTTCATTCCTTCATTCCTTCATTCGTTCATTCCTTCATTCGTTCATTCCTTCATTCCTTCATTCGTTCATTCCTTCATTCCTTCATTCCTTCATTCCTTCATTCCTTCATTCCTTCATTCCTTCATTCCTTCATTCCTTCATTCCTTCATTCCTTCATTCCTTCATTCCTTCATTCCTTCATTCCTTCATTCCTTCATTCCTTCATTCCTTCATTCCTTCATTCCTTCATTCCTTCATTCCTTCATTCCTTCATTCCTTCATTCCTTCATTCCTTCATTCCTTCATTCCTTCATTCCTTCATTCCTTCATTCCTTCATTCCTTCATTCCTTCATTCCTTCATTCCTTCATTCCTTCATTCCTTCATTCCTTCATTCCTTCGTTCGTCCATTCATTCATTCATCCATCTATTCATCCATCCATCCATCCGTCCGTCTGTCCGTGCATTCATTCGTTCGTTCGTCCGTCCGTGCATTCCTTCGATCGATCGTTCGTTCGTTCATTCATTCATTAATTCAAAGAAAGGAAGAAAGAACGACCGAAGGAACAAAGGACCAATAAATTAATTACTAAGCAAAATTAAAAGCTTGCAACCAATCAGAATTTGCATATAAGGAATTCAAATTAACTCAAGAGCAATGACTCCGCATATTTACTTGAGTTACGGTTATTAATAAATGATCCAAAAGGTCTTGATAAAAGCAGACAAGTTAATATTATTAAAAAATGGACAACCACTTTGAGTTTAAAACAAGACATGTTTCGATCGTTCAACGATCAACATCAGTTGTGAGATAGTTTACAGTTGTGATTTGAGTTTATACTACCATTGACGCGTACAATTTTAAAAATTAACGGGCAATACTAAATGCGCGAGACCCGGGACAATACATTTTATGAAATAGGATGTACATAGAGAGACTGAGTATAAACAACAAATAATTACAGCTATTGCACAAAATTGTCAAAGTAAGTAAAACTAAATAGCAAAAGGACTAACGCAATGGGAAACCACGTCAGAAAGAAAGAGTCAGCTCGGCATTTTTAAGCTGCTTGTTTAACGTGGGATTTTCCCAGCGGATATTAGCGGCTTCTTTTAAAATTAGCTGAAATCTATTTGGTGCAGAATCCAAAATAGAAAAGCACCTCGTTGAACAAAGTCTGCGGTATGTCTCAGACTGTTGTAAATGCTGAAAAATGTGCGAGTTCCTGTCCCTACTCAGATGTTCACGAATGCGTGTTGAGAGATGTCGGCTGGTTTCGTCGATGTAACAGGTATTATATCCTGCACAAGAAAATTTGTAAACAACACCCGAACGGAGATAAAAAGGTACAGGATCCTTCACACTAAACATACTACCGACTTTGAAAGAAGAAAAAACCAACTTGATTTCAATATTGGCACAGTAACGTTGAATGAGTTGCCGTAATCTTTTCTGCGCTTCCATAGAAAAGGGACCTACATAAAGTAACTTTAGAAGCAGGTTCAGCCATCTGTTTCATCTTACTAGTTAAGTTACCTTATGTAGGTCACTATCTCACAACTGATGATGATCGTTGAACGATCGAAACATGTCTTGTTTTAAACTCAAAGTGGTTGTCCATTTTTAAAAAATTTTAACTTGACTGCTTTTAATAAGACCTTTTGGATCTATTGCTCACAGCTTATTAATAAGTAATTTTACTTTTTCTCTCGCGCTCCTATATTTCACTGCCAAATATGAGCTGCGAGGTGGGGAGGTTTGCTCAATTTCTCTTTTTGTTTCTCCTGACACGGGGCTTCTTCACACGTCAAAGCAAATATAATGTGTTCGGCGTGTAACAACACCGTTAGTTTATGGCAGATCATGATCAGTAAAAGGAACATGGATCGATGGTGAATGACTTGATCAGCTAGCTCGAGCTGACAGGACAACAAAAATGTTATTTGATTCTACAAGTTGTCAGGAGCATCAGCTAAACAATGCCAATGCCACCTAAACAGTGCCATCAAAGTAGTTTTACTAGCACGTTGTTTTCACTGTGAGATAATTTAGGAACCGGATGGAGAGGTCGACTGATCAAGCCACTCATCGTTCATCTCATGACGTAGACGCTTACTTGCAGGTTGCGGCCTAAATTTCCTTTGCGTAGAAACACTAAAATGTCTGCATTGCTCCCCGATATGATGACTAAGGTCTCAGAAAGGTGGTTAATTAAATGCCACGGGTACGAAACATTTACTAAACAACACGATAATAGCGGTTACAGACAAAACAAGACTAAGTTCTAGAAAAAAATGGCGGAGTTCCCAGGGTACAAACAATAAATAGATACAACCATATATGATAATAAAAATTATTCAAAGACAAATAATCACTATGTCGTCCTAATTTTGTGACTAGTTTTTGAAGGCCCTGCTCATACGTCTTTCCATTTGTAAAAGCTGATTACCTAGACTTTCATCTTGACGAAAATAAATGTGAACTCATCACATAATTATTGTCCAGTAATGGGCGAAATTTACAGTAGTTGGAATTGCTTACACTCACCGATCACGTCTCCAACGAGCAAGATGATCGCCAGGAACAACCTCATGTTTAGACGAGAAAACTGTTCCAGCTGGTTGTAGCGAATGCGAGCGAGATAAAAGCCTCGCGGAATGTGCGCGCTATAATTTAATAAAGCTGCTGTGTTTTGACGAGATAAATTAGCAATTGCGATTGGTGGAAGCATGACGTTTTCGTTTTGTTAGAAATAAATATTACGGTCTAGTGAATCTGACAGGAAGTGCAACGAAGTCCGAAAGTGCATTGTAATGATTTGTTCACTATTATTGTTAAGCGGTGTTGAAGGTAAACGTTTTATAGCTCGCGGTTCGTGTCAAGTCTTAACTTGGTCAACCGCTCAAATGTCTCAAAACTTTAATTTTCTCCTCTGCGTTCCCGCAATAAAAGCATAACAAACAGTAAACGAACATGCCATAATCCGGAGCATTTGAATAATCATTAAAATAAATAAATTGCCAGTTGACGCTATAAAAACAGAAGTATTAATGTTTTCTTTTGGGGGGGGGGGGGGGGTGGTTTCATCTTTTTCTTCTTCTTGTTCTTCTTCTTCTTCTTCTTCTTCTTCTCCTTCTTCTTCTTCTTCTTCTTTCTTTGTTTACAAATGTGAAGGATACAGCTAGGCTGGCGTGTTTCAATTGTTTATTTATTTGACTGTCAAACCTTTCGAAGACCATCGCAGATTTGCAACAAAAAGTACAGCAATCATTGAGGAGCAGATCGCAAAATAGGACCAAAATTGGGTTCTGCTGCTCGACTATAATAGTACAATTTATGGAAAAACAAAAATAATTAAGAAACAAGGAAGCAGATTTTGATGTCATTCCGAAAATATGACCTTATCATATCTACATGTTCTAGCTTTTACTTAAATTAAAATGTTGAGTAAACGTATATGCAGGGAAATTATTTCTTTTTCAGTCAAATTAAGCATGTTTTAGTGCCCATATTTCAATGTTTTTAAAATGGAAAATTCTGCCGCGAAAAGGTTTAAGCTCATATTCACTGGAATTTGTTCTGACTAGATTCCCTGGGTGATACTAATTTGCATGCGTACTTATCTGTAGCCCTTAATACACCTTATAACAAAATGGCCGCCATTTTATTATTCTTTTGTTTGCATGTTAATTAGCCCTCTTTGCCTCATTTTCACTTCAAAATTCTTTTGTATTTTGTACATGTTGACGAGGCAAAGAGGGCTAATTAACATGCAAACAAAAGAATAATAAATTGGCCGCCATTTTGGAATAAGGTGTATTGTTTGCAAAAGCTAGCTACTGGGGCGAAAGTTTCTATGGACATGACTTTCGCAGCACGTGAGATGAAATTTCACGCGTCTTCTGAATTATTATGTAAAAGCAATACACCACAAGTTTCTAAGGTTCATAGGCTGATAAACCACTTGGGATGTTGGAAGAACACTCGAAGAATCCGTAAATCACTCGCCTGCGTCGAGTGTTCTTCCAACATCCCGCGTGGTTTATCAGCTTATTAACCATGGAAACCTGTGGTATATTGCTTAAATAATTATACGTTCGTTAACTATAGGCATGCACTGCTTTCATTGTTCAAAGCCAAGGTTGTGCTGTTTAACTTGGGGTTTTAAAGATATACGTCGAGCTTTTCGAACTTCCTATTGTAGCAAAATGGTGGTCCTTCGGTTCAGCAAGTAGGTAGGTAGGTAAACTTTATTTCGGCCGGGGTGTCCCATTCAGCAACGAGGCTGATACCCAGAGATGCCCTGGACTAAAAAAAATATAGTAATTAAAAATACAAGACATCGTGATAATTTAAAAATACAGAATAGAATTTAAAAATACAAGATATAAATATGACGATACAAGCAAAAATTTAAAAAGTAAAAAATATGAACAAGCAAGCAATAATTTCTAAGAGCCTACTGTCTCTAAAATTTGAAAATTTATAGGTATCAATAAAAGCTTTGAAAGAAGAAAGTGACTCGGCGAGTGAATCTTCTGTAATCTTAAATCCGCATGTGTTCGGCCCGATGGTTAAAGCTACCCGCGCGAATGCCTGTTACTACGCACAATCTTACAATTCTTTTGAATTTTGAGAGTTAGCTTTGGCTAACAGGCTCGACATTTTACAGATTAAAACACTAGCAAGGAATCCTGATTCTATATATATAGTTTTATTTAAATAAATAAATTAAAAAAACAGTATTTCTGGGCGCAGCGAGAGGGCTTAAAATCGAATCATCCAACCTCTTACTAACAGAAAAGTAAATTAAAGAAAATTTGGAATTAGTATTCACTGGCCATATTTTTTTCAACATTTTTTATTAAATCTCAAATAACTGGGTTCATGAAGTATTGTATACAACTGAAATTATCATTATCATTATCATTAACATTATCATTATCATTATCATTATCATTATCATTATCATTATCATTATCATTATCATTATCATTATCATTATCATTATCGCCATCGCCATCACCGTTATCACGGTTATTATGGTCAGCGGAAATTATAATCAAATATATATAGTGACGGCAGAACCTCAAAGTGCTGGGGACTGGGGATATGCGAAAGGTAGATAGGACTCTGTGGTAGGGTAGTAATTTAGATAATATCGAGGAAAGGAACTACACTGATTTCTATTTCTTCAAACTGCACCCCCCCCCCCTCCCCCCACCCAGAGGTTTGGGATTCACTTTGAATTTGGGATGAAGACTGAGACGTACGCTAGGCTTATCTACGTGGCACAAATGCGCACACTTAACATTGCGCACCACAGGGCTCCTTCTGAAAGGTTTGGCCATTTAAACAAGAAAGCGCCATTTAAATATAAAAAAACGAACATGCAAGAAGATGAAACAAGTATTTCTTTGCTGAGAATGTGGATATCACAAATGATCGAGTTGAATAAAGATTACAGAGACCGTTATTGGGTGCAGCTATTCTTGCTATATTAGATTCAACAAAACATTAGAAAAGATGGCCGCAAAGATTAAAACTCCACTCAGCAAAATGTGGCATTCTTCGTTGCCAGCAGCTGAAGTTTGGTTGTTGCCAGGAGTTGGAGTGCCACCTTAAAGAAAAAAAAAACACAATGTACTTTAATTAGCTTGAAAATAAGGAAGACTGACTTCAAATATTCTCAGCTGCTTTGTAATAAAAGCAAAAGGAAAAAGGACAACAAATACTTTGAGTTGTATAGCCTCCGAGGTTCAACTTCATAGGCCAATCTCTCCCCTCCACAAGTTGAAGTACTAGTGAGGAGGGGGGAGAAGATATGTATTGTGTTAACCCCTTCTAACTTCAAGAGAACTTCAATGGAATCATTGGAAGTGCACCAAATACTCTCTCCTGTGACGTCCTTAAAGATTAGTAGCAACGTCATGTATTTCAGTTAATTCTCCTTGTTTTTTGTTTTTGTTTTTGGTTCATACTAATTAGATTAATTGTTAAAAGCAGAGAAATCAACTCTCTCTGACTTAAAATTTGCACCAAGCTCTTCATCCCCTCTTCCTCTTCCCGTTGGCCTTCTAAAGCAAAGTTTTCCTTGGGACGCTATTAAGTCCAGTGAGGGAAAAGCTCTTGCGAGATGCAGTGTTTGCCTCGCCTAATACCCTCGCTGTCGAGTTGTTAGCTTATCGAGTGATTCGGTCACCCGCGTTTACTGTTAGCAATGTAAGGATATTGAGAGCTCTGCTTTCAGAGGTAACGAGTCTTAAGCCTCAGACCGTTGGTGTCGGGGATCATTTCTAGGCTTTGAGAGTTAACTTGGTGTTAATTTGGACCAGGCTAAAGACTTTTGAGACTTGAAGAAATTGGTGGAAATGCAAGACTTGGCTGGAAATTGGTCTGCACAAAGCGTAAGGGTCAAAGATGTTCTGACTATTTTCCGCCCTTACGTACGACTTTAGCCATCTTACTCTTAGTTGTTTGATAGATGTGATCAGGGGCACCCTACGAGCCAAATCAACCAAAAGCTGTAGAAAGGCATTTTTAGGCACCTTATGGTGTTTGAAGTCTCTTTAAATTGATGTTTTCATAAGCTAGAAGAAGTTGATCTGTTCGGATTCCCTAGCTAAAGTTTTATTTGTCCGCAAAAATTAGGGAACAAAATCTTCCTTTGAGAAAATGTAAGCTGAAATCAACTTTCCACGAACTTTCTAGGGAACTATTTTCTTTCCGAAACTGCTAGCTGACGTTTTTGACCGTCAAAAACTGCAATTACGACCTTTTCGAAAACCTCAGGGGCTATGATTTCCCAACTGCGAATCTTTTAGGCCACGTTTTAGTTCCGAAAATCCGACTGCACCCTTTAATCGACGCGGAAAACCCGAGGCGAATTACCCTCCACCGAACAGATATCTACCGAAACTTGTCGTTGGGTGCCCCTGTGTGATTTCCGGTTGAACATTGAGCGATAGCAGTAACCCAGTATTTTAGATTTAATTCACCAAGGTTTGTTGTTATTCTTATTAGCCATCATGACTTCGATTAACAGACGTATCGATCAACAACAAAGTTACAAAATGCCTCGAATTTTCTTTAACCACGTTTTCAAAATTTCTGTTGTAAAGGCTTTAAAAGGTTTAAAGCCGACTAGGGATTTTTGTGGCCTTCCTCCCCACTGCCTATTTATTTTAGGTAAAATGAGGTTTTAACATTAAGATGTGCAGTAATTTAATTTTTTTAATGTGTTTCTGATTCATATATCAAACGTTTGCATTGCGTCCAAATTCGGGAAAAATGACCAGGTTTTATCATCCACGCGCAAGGCTGTCTATCCGTGATGACTGTCTATTCTGGGCAACCCATGTAGAAAGCAAGGGAAAGTTGGTCAATTTGTTGCTCCAAAACATTATTTGCCTTAATTGCTTCTTCCAGTTTAATTTCTGAACATTACATGAATGCATTACCTTTAGTCAGGGTCGGGATCTGAGTGTTACAGTTGTTGCCAGTACAACACTCAATACTGCACTCCAATTGTATGACACCTCGAGAAGAACTGAGAAAGCCAGCTATAGCCGCACAAGCTGCCTTTTTATCTGAAACAAAAATCTTGAACAAATCATTCTTGTAAAATTTATTTAGTTATCAGTTATTCGCGTTTTTTTTTTAATTTTATTCTAGGGCCTAGCTACCCTGTTTAAATAAAGTGGGGACAGATCATGATACCTGTGAATTATGACAAACGTACAGTCACTTCAAGGCGAATTCCATAAACCACAGGGACTGCAATGTATCTGTGTGAGGACGCGCGCGTGACGTAACGATATGGGGTATTTGATCCCATACAGTTACTGTAATGTGCATTGGTTGATATCGCTCTGAGTCAAGCGATCGAGGATAATGATAATTAAATTCGGAATTTTGCGTCTTTTGATTACAAATTATGATAAACTGTGAGCCTGATAAATAAAGTTCAGTTACTCTTTGGCTATTTGTGGTCCTATTTTATTTAATGGCGTTTTGAGTCTGTTGACGTTACAAATTTCACGTTTAAATAGGTAGGTAGGTAGGTAGGTAGGGAGGGAGGGAGGGAGGGAGGGAGGGAGGGAGGTAGGTAGGTAGGTAACTTTATTTCAACTCGGGTTGATGACGCTGATTAGGCCCCGAGCAATACATGCTAATATGCCGAGAAAAGTATAAAAAATACATCAAAAATTACATGATCAATTAATGACTAACATTCTAACTATATCAATAAATCTTAAAATTATCACAGTGTATCATAGTAAACTGTACATTACAAATGTAGCTCTTTTACAGCATTGTTAAATTCCTGAAGGATTGTCGTTGAATGTAATTGATCTGGTAAAGAATTCCACACTTTGGCACCAATAAAAGTTGTAGATTTTAAGCCAAACTTTGCAGTTGTCTTAAGGGAAAGACGACGAGCTTGTTGGTGCCTCTCAAGCACTTCACATTATTACCAGTACGACGAACAAGTCACTTATATATCCTGGTAACATACCGTTTACAGCTTTAAAAATTAATTTGGCAATGTCCTGTAGGTCCTGTAGGCGACGATTGGACAAAGTTAAGCCGTAGTCATCATCATCATGTAGACACACCTTAGAGCTCTCACATTAGTGACTTTAAGCAAGGACTACGGAAGCGTCTAGTACGGCGGGTTTTGACTACAGAAGAATGGACTAGTACGTGTAGTTCCACGGAAATTCGAGGCTCTTATTTACATTAAGCAAGCCGTACTACGTCGCGTTGTACGAAACGTTTATTCTTTATCTTTTTCCCTTCGGTAAATTGGCAGAAGTGGGTACGTTATGCCATATGTTAAAGAAATAAGAGATTTGCTTCTTCTTTCCCACGGTGTAAATTTTATTTCTGTACACAACACAACATCATTTTGTCGACTCCATTCCATGCGCCTAAAAACAACAAAATTTTAACATAATATCGAACTTGATTTTCCAGTCGTGCGCTTTCCTCACCCAAATGCTAATATACAAATTCCAATAAGTAAAATATTTCCATAATGAAAAGTTTCCGAATTCGATTATTTGGAAAAGCCGTACCAAGAATCGTGAAAGCTGGTTAATTACATTGCTTTCAGAGCTCGCCAGAAACATGTTGTTTGAGTTTCACGCCGCCCATTGCATTTAGTGCTCAAAATCGAGAAATGTTCTGTGAGAAATCACTAACGACGCCCAAAAAGGGATAAAATAACTGTATATTGCCGTTTAGGTTGAAACACTGGCATACGAACCATTTACAGTGCAGCAAAATACATCAACAGACATACGTAGTTACTACTTCGACCCGCCATGATTCCTACGTTTTCGGCGAGCTGACTACGGTTAGAAACCAGGCCATTGAAGCGTGGCGGGAAGCAAAATTACTTCCGGTCATCGTACTAGACGCTTCCTTAGTCCCTGCTTAAAGTCCCTATTACTCTTTCTCTGCTGGTCGATTTGGTCGCCTTTTTTTGCAATTTCCGGAGGGTAGGAGGTCAAATCGACCTGGCTACTCCATAAAAGGGGTTACCAAGGAGACTTCGCTGGTCCACAACACCGAAGGCTCTATCTTTGCTGTCACGCTCGTCACGCTAGGTGTCGTTTATTTCTAAAGCCGCTGTTACACGTTTAAACTTTTAGCTGAAACCTGTGTGCAGCGGCGCTGCGAGACAAGTTTCAGCAGGCGTTATACCGTGTGACATGGTCGGTTTCGTGAAAATTTTTCGAACTTCCGTTGCGAGACAAGTTTCACGAAAAGTAGAACCGCTTTCTACTTGCTTTCTACTGCAACGATCGCAATGGTGATAAAAACAAGAGTTTCACTGTGTAACACCACTTCTTGTCACGCCATTGCACACAAGTTTCTGCTAAAAGTTTCAACGTGTAACAGCGGCTTAAACGATCACTGCAGCTACAATTCTTTACGTATTTGATTTAAAAGTGTGTTTTAGAGCCATTTTGCACCTCAGAAGCCCCCTGCCTAGCATCATATACCTGGGTTGAGGGATCGAGAAAAAGAAAACAGAGGTGGGAAACAATTTCACACGGAGTGGGCCGCTCAAAGTATTCGAGAGAGTGATGGCAATTCACGGAGTGAAGTTGTGTCTTTAGTCGTTTTGTGAGTGGATTCCGGGACCTGGCATGGCAATTTTGACAAGTTTTGATTTGTAAATAATGCAATCGGTGCAATATTTTGACGGCAGGGCCGCGAGGCTCGACACTTATAAAAAATGTGTGAAATGGAAATTGGCGGACTTCCATGCTGCTTTGAGGCAAGGATATCCAGAATTCCCCAAATTGTGGGTCACAAACGTGAAAATTACAGCCGGAGCGTTAGAGTAACTGAAATCAAATAGCGTTAAGCACGTCGCGCTAAAGAAGTGAGCAAGAAAAAGTGGAACAAATTGCAATGTAAACTTTTAACTTCAATAAGATTTTTTTTTTAACTTCAAGACAAAGTTGCGTGAATTTTGTTGTCCGAGGGCGATTTTGATTTTCAAAGAGAATAAACAGTGATATTAAGTGAAAATTGGGAGTTTCGGTCAGTTTCCAGGGTGATGAAATCTGAAAAACTTGTCATCTTGCAATAAAATTAAAAATGCGTCATTTCAACCATAGTCCGGGATTTGGGAAAGTTGCAGGTTTTCAAAGCATTGGTCTTCTACGACCAATATTTTGGCGAGTTGTAGAAAAAGAGTTAAACCTTTCCAGCCTCTGCTGATCAGACTCATTAGAATTATGCCAAATCGTAGAACAGTAAGTGAAATAAGACATTACATACGCGTTGTAGAGGCACATCTTCGAAGAGCGTATCACTTGATGATGATCGCAATATCAGGCAGGCATCCTCACACTGATGGATTTGCCTACCCGTGTTTCAGATAGTTCACCTTGGCTTGACGTGAACGTACGTTTTGACATACCAAGCCACTTTTTGTTTTTTTACACCGTCCTTACTGTTATCCAATGTTCGTTTTAGCTCCGGCCGTTTTAGTATGATTGTCATGGTTCACCTCTTGACTCGCAATTATTTCTTCGCGGTGATTACCGTAAAAGCTCTATTAAGCCCCCTGGGGGCTTATTTAATTTCAGGCCTTATTGACGGGGTACTTATTGGAGTGGGGGGGCTGAATAGAGAGGGGAGGCTTATTTCCAATTTTTGAACACGCCGTTTTCGTGTTAAATAGTTTATGTACAAATGTCAAACAACTGCAGTAAAACTTTCATTATCTAATACCGAGCAGGAAACAGTATTGTGTGTTTTAATGTATATTTGTTCGAAACAAACCAACTGAGCCGCATAAAGTGTATTTCAAAAAAGGGAGAGGGGCTTATTACTAAAACCGACTTCCAAACTGGGGGCTTATTGGAGAGGAAGGGGGGGGGCTTAATAGAGCTCTTACGGTTGTAAGGGTCCAAGATGTCAAACCATATACATTTAATTTGTTTGTTGGTGTTTGTTGCACGTACAAGTATTGATTTAAAATGTTTTCATCAAAGTTTAACAGTCGCTATCTCGAAAGATGTCACAGCTTCCGCCCTCGAGCTAGCACCTCCCTTGAACAGCACAAAAACGAAAAATACAGGATTAAAAACGTTCATCTAGCTGAGTTGTTAGTGTAGTGTGCGCTACGGTTTCCATTATTTCCGAAAATTGCAATTATAACGCATTTAACATCCTCTTGGAATGGGCCACCAGGCTGTCCGAGGATAAATGTTTTGAAAATATTGCACGTTTTTAGATTACCTAAGGGAAGGGTTCAAACTATAGTGCTGTTAAGTTTAGGTAAGGGGTGATTACTTGTTAAATTTACTAACCTGCACAATTAATACAACCTCGAACAAAACCATCGAAGACATCTCCTTTGAAGTCCCGATATTTGATTGCAGCAGAACCACAATGTGTTGTTCCTAATGCTAATGTACTTGTGCATAATAATGGAATTATCCGCTTTTCGATGCAACTGCTTGCGTTCAATTCGAGGCACGAATAACATTTCGCTGGACCTGGGGCTGAAAAAAAGGGAAGATATAAAGAGAGGGATATAATTCCACAGACACTCTCAAACTTATTAATAGTTCATTACGTCAACTACCAATCACCGGATGTGTACCACATCACGTGCATGTGTTTGGATACCCAATAAAAAACTGTTTACCACCCTCCAGTGAGAATGGAATATACCACTAAAATATGGAAATTGCGCTTCTAATTAACATTAGCTATACATTGCTAGTTGTTGTTGTTGTTTTTTTTCATTTACAAAACGTTTTACGAACAGCCTTGTTTTGTAATTTCACAACCTTTGATAGAGGAGCATCATAATTGTTTCCCCACAAAAGAGAACCACAATGAAGGTAACGACATATCAGAGAATAGTAAACAGAGACAAGTGATTTGAAAAATTAATACAAATTTGAAAATACAAATACAAAAATGTTTTACATCATGATTTGAAAACTTTGCGAACAAGTAATTAAGAGATAAGGCATCCATTTACGCTATTTCACAAATGACAGGATCCACCTTGTACACGCAAGTCATAATCTCTGTAAAGAATGCCAGGATATGATATAAAATCGGTACTTTCGTCCCCCTTTCCAGCTGCATGTCAATGTCTAAAAATGTTCAAAGCCAATCTGTTTTGTAGTTCTTAGAAGCAGGAACGGCCCCATAAGCTGTAAAGTGGTCCTCAGATAAAGTTTTAGGCGGACGAAATCGACTCGCTCCGTCCTTGATCTCCGTCATCATGTACCAGCTACAATGAAAGACTGCTAACGCGATACAAACAACTCCCACAAAATGTATGCAGGGAACGAGTTGTGAAAAATGCGAAAGAATGTATTCGCTTTTGCTCCTTAAAACAATCGGTGCTAATTATACAAACAGCATATTTGCAATATTGCATCGTATTTTTATGCGTGATTGAGAAGCCATATCAAAAACTCATGCTTCGTGTTTCATCAGGAGTTCCAAACACCTTGAAACAATAAAAGCACTCCGCCTTTGGCGTCGTGGTTTCATCTGTTTCTCGGTGTTTTGAACCACTGATGAAACACTCGCACTCGTTAATGATATATTACATCTCATGTAAAGAAAGGAAAAGCTGATTTAACAGCTGTCCACTGTAAACAAATGGGGAGAAAAAGAACCAGAAACCCCATTCATCATAATAATTATTTGTATCTACTATTATTTTTCTAAGCACGCTGTCTTGTAATCAATTTGACCACTTTCGCTAGATCTTCGAGATATGATAGCATTTTAACCAGTCGCCGTTACAAGAAAAGCGGCTCGTTTACAGTTGCTATATTAAACTAACGAGATCGAAACATCCGCGTTCAAGGGGGTAACTGTAATTTTCTATGTTTACATGGCCATTCAGATTTAGAAATCGGTCAACGACAGATTTCCGAAAAAAAAAAAAGAAAAAAGGAAATCGCCGTGATGGGATTTGAAAACGCCAGTCTTAAATATGGACAAAAACGTTTTCAAAGCTGCCAAAACAATTAATTATAGCCTTTTAGCAAGTCGTTCCTCAAAATGCCAAACCAACGGATTAAGCCGAAAGGGTCTTTTTTAAGGCCACTTTCCATGATCAAAAACAAAGCCACGATGTCAGGAAACTCCTTTGAAAACGGAGAGACTAAAACATAATGCGCTCTCCGCTGTTCCAACAGATTTCAAGCAAGATAATATTACTCTTGCTGTTTGACGTTTTTACGGAAGGTTTTGTCTTACAGGCATCAAGTTTAACGCCAAAGGAAAATCTTATTTAAGTTTAATACAAAGTTATGCCTTCTGCAACTAAAAGTTCTTCAGCCATTTTTTTGTTTATTATTATTATTTCAATTTTTATTTTAATATCACCACGCATAGTAGCTATAGAGAAAACCTAAACTTATTTGCATTGGATACAACATGTACACCAACGGTGTCCATGACTACATAAATCTGTCGTTCGCTACTTAGGTGCCGGAAGTGGTGTTTATTCGCGAATGCAGAAGTTAACCCTACCCTCAACGTTTCGCTGCTTGAGAAGTTTTGTCATTCTCCGCTTCCACACCTCCCATAATACACTCCCCCCCACCCCAACCGCCCAAAAAATGCATAAGCAATATCTCTCGGGACGATTGTTAAGTCCCTAGAGAAAATGAAGGCAATAGATATGCAAAATTTTGGGAGGTAAACAAAGTGTATTATGGGAGATGTGGAAGTGGTGAATTAGCATGAAATGGCATTCCACAGTACATTCAAGTTACTGTAACCAGAGTACCGTAGTCAAGCAATGAAATGATTTTCAGTAATGTTAGCAATTTTTATTTTCGCAGTCCTTTTAAGCTAGGTCTTGTGTATTGAATAGATAAAGGTAAAGTCAGCTTACCTCCTGGAGTAAATACAGTTACTGCATTTTGTGACAGTGTAGGGTCTCGACACGTGCTATTATCAGTACAACACTCAATCTCGCATTTCAATAAGGTCCATCCTCGTACTTTAAGACTACCAGCAATAGCGAAGCAAGCTAATTTCTTATCTGGAAAACGGAAAGAGAAATTGATTTTCTCTTAAGGTTGCTCTCTCATGAGGCTCATGAGGCAGTTTCCAGATATTGTACTTTGATGGATGATCACTATCAATCTTTATATTAAGCTTTTGCCTGTTTAAAGGTATCAAACAAATGCCCAATCATTGGTGAACAGGTTATGAAAATGTTTCTACTCAATAGGTTACCATAACAACACTATAATCTGTTAGAAACTCCCCTTATTTAGCGTTAAGCCGTAACAACTATTAAACGAGCTCGGTGACCCCTATTTTTCTATTGTTGAAAAGTATTACCAGATTCGGAGCCACATTAAATTTCAAAAAATTAAGGTGGCTGTGAATACGTTCCTACATTTTTTTTAAACTTTACAAAAAGCTATTACTAATTATACTTATTACTTACCGACAATCAAAAAATGGGGGGCACCGAGCTCGTGTATGAACAGGTTAAAGTGTTGCTATGATAACGTACACATTTGCTATGTCGAAAAACGTTCCTAACTTCTTCGCCAATTTTTGAGCGTTTCATTGTTACCACTATAAAGGTAACAACGTATAAAGATTGGTGGTACTGATCCATCAAAATAAGAGTACACCACCAGAGAGCCACCTCAAGAGAGAGGAAGTTGAAAGGGCTCAAACAATACTGTGTACTTCAGGGTTGGTAAAATACACTGAGAACTAACAATTAAGCCCGCAGTGGGTACGTGTGCAAAAAATGGAGGGGGGAGGGAAGGTGAAGGTAGAGGCGTGTGAGGGTAAGTATGAAGCATCTCGCCTGTTTGGTAAAGAGGTTTTAAAATAAATGAGGTGGCATGGCTGATAGAAGCATCCCGATATTGGGGTTGCATTTGCACAAACGGAAGGGGAGGTTTCCCTCTGTCAGATACTGTATGGAGAACCTCTCGTTATTTGCTGCATGAAACCACGACTATCCCTAAAAAAAACATATGAGTTGGGGTGGGGGTATAGCTAGTATTAGATTAATTGAAGGACAGGTTACCCGCACAATCAACGCATCCACGATATAACACATCCAGGACGTTTCCTCTTAAATCAAGATATTTTCCAACCGCGGAACCACAGTGGGTTTTGCCGAATGAGCCAGGAACAGCCCCACATGTTTGCAGTCTTTGAAAAGATGAAGCAGAACATGTGGCAGCATCTTTTCCGACACAATGATCACACACATTGAAACCAAAAGCTGTTAAGTAAACATAAATAATAAATGAATAAATGAAGGAACGAACGAACGACTGAACGAGCGAATGAGAGAGATATTAAAACACAATTTATGTCAATAACTTTAATTCATTGTCAAAAGGTCTGAAAAGCAGGAAATTAAAGTCACAATGAGTTTTAAATCCTGCTATAAGACGACAATTTTGAATTTTACAGACATATCCTTCAGCAGAAACGTTTGCCTTCTTCAGTGCAAGTGATATAAGATGCAATTCTGGATATAAATAACTCATATATCAGCTTGATTAAGGGAAAACCCTCCCCTTATTTTCATTATTTCTATACGTATTCATTAGCACCTATTTATTATTTATATTCAGAATTGCATCTTATACGTAACACTAGCTTGCACTGAAGAGGGAAAATTTTACCCGTGAAATTCAAAATCGTAGTCTTTACCACATTACTACTTCATTTAGTTATGACTCATACATCAGTCTATTCTTCTTAACTTGTTTACCTTCTTGGTTACATTTGTCACCAGTGCAGCATTCCATGTCACATCCAAAAGCCTGAATTCCAATTGCTTTAAAATACCTCTCAAGTGCATCGCAATTCGCTTTCTTATCTAAATTTCAGTAAATAATCAATTCAGCAGCATTTAACCACTTCCTAAACTACCCGGATAACTATCTATGCACTCATTAACCTCCCTTAAATTCCGAGCTACTAATCCACTAACTTACCTACCTACCTACCCACCCACCTACCTACCTACGTTCCAACTAACTACCCAGCCACCTACCTTACAACCTACTGACCTACCTTCCTATCTATCTACCTACCTACCTACCTTCCTAGCTATTGACCTACCTACCGAATGACCTACAGATCTACTCACCTACTCACCTACCTATAGCTACCTACCTACCTAATACCTACCTATTTACCTAACTATCTACCCAGGTGGCTACCTATTTACTGATCTCCTGACCTACCTTCCTTCCAACTGACCTACCTACCTACCTACCTACCTACTGACCCACTGATTTACTAACCTACCTACCTACCTATCTGCCTACCTACCTGTCTATCTATCAGCCTATCTACCTACCTACCTACTTACCCACCTACCTAGTTATCTATCCGCCTACCTACGTACGACCTACCTAACTACCTACTGACCTACCTGCCAACTGACTTACTGACCTGCATACCTAATGACCTACTAAGCTAACTACCAACGCATGTTCCTACCTACATACTTACCTACCTACCCACCTACCAAGCTACCTATCTGCTTCACCTATATCATTTCTACCTTCCTCCAGCCCTTCTTTCCTGTCCTCCTTCATTCCTTTCTACCTCATTTACTCCCTCCCTCCCTTCCTCCCTCCATTTTTCCCTCCCTTCCTTCCTCCCTCCATTTGTCCCTCCCTCCCTTCCTCCCTCCATTTGTCCCTCCCTTCCTTCCTCCCTCCATTTGTCCCTCCCTTCCTTCCTCCCTCCATTTGTCCCTCCCTTCCTTCCTCCCTCCATTTGTCCCTCCCTTCCTTCCTCCCTCCATTTGTCCCTCCCTTCCTTCCTCCCTCCATTTGTCCCTCCCTTCCTTCCTCCCTCCATTTGTCCCTCCCTTCCTTCCTCCCTCCATTTGTCCCTCCCTTCCTTCCTCCTCCATTTGTCCCTCCCTTCCTTCCTCCCTCCATTTGTCCCTCCCTTCCTTCCTCCCTCCGTTTGTCCCTCCCTTCCTCGCCTTCGTTCCTTTCCTCCGCCTACCTTTGTCACTCGCCTCCTTCCTTCTTTATTTTCTTATTTTTTCCGTCCTTACTTCCTCACCTCCTTCCATCTTCTCATCCTTTTTTTTTGTCTATTTACAGGTTGCAAACGCACTTGGTTTTATGCTTACTTATGAACAAATATCCTCATTGATAGCTACTGAGATAACATACCTGAGCAATTGAAACATCCTTGATAAAACAAATCCTTTATCGCTGACGTCCTCGGATCTCTGTATTTAGCAACTGCTGAACCACAGTGAGTCGTGCCTAGGGAGAATCGTCCTAGGGTGCATACCTGGGTTCTGCGTGCTTGAAAGCAACTAGTTGCATGATTAGCAACACATTCATAACACTTGGGTTCACCAGCAGCTGCCAAAGAATGAAAGGAATATTCGAAAATGATTCAATGGAATAAACAAACACAAGAAGTCATACCAAGGAGAGTCTAAATGCGTACATGCAAGTTGGTAAATAAGTGAGCATATCAGCAAGGGAAGTAAGAACAACATGAAACTCAGATTAAGCCGTTGTTTCTTACAGATTTTAATTTTTTAATTAGGGGATGGGCATGCGCAGTTGTAATGTGTTTTTACTATATTCTGAAACTGATGGCTTAAGGCTTGTCATAACAAAGGAATGTTAAAATTTCATTTTTAAAATTCTTTATAACTTGATCACGTGATCAACCACGCCTATTTTATCAAAAAATCCTTTAACTAAATGTCGCCACTAGTTAGAGAGTGAAAGTTTTTACTGTGATACATTACAACAAGGGCCGTTAGTTATGTCTTCAAAACAACGGTAGAAATGTGGTAACATCATTTAACGTCTTTCCGCTAAAGTAAATTTCAATTAGAGGAGGACTGGCACTAGTAAATGAACGCGAATTACAGTTTCAAATTGCAAGGTGGCCACCCATTCCGACTGGATTTCCTTAACACTTTTGAGGTTCGAAGTTTTAATAACGAGAAACTGGAGCTACATGGATCGCAAATAGTGGGAAACGTTAGCAAAAAATTTCAAACAAGAGTGGGCATGGTCGATCACGTGACCAGGGTATTTCAGTTTTTTTTCATCTTCTCATTTTTCGGTTTCGTTTTATTTTATCGCTTATTAATTCTACTTAATGCATTAACTGCGATTTCTTTTAAAAGTGTGCTTAAAAATCACGGATAGTTGAGAACCAGGCCTTAATCTACTGGAGAAGAAGGGTGGAGGGAAGTAGGGAATACACTTTCATATTGGTAACAGACGGATGAAGAGAAGCACAAAATTAGGAACGCCATTCCTCGCAACAGAATATAAATGGAGTATATGTTTATCTCAAAGAAGTTAAATTTTCTTCTCCGTTTTTGTCCACAGAGGCTCCTGTTCATCACAGTATGTACATCACTGTTAGCGGGATTCTGTAAAATCGAAGCATCTTTCTGAACCAATTTTTCTAACAATGAATCATTAGGCAATATCTATTGCTTTACCAGCATCATTGCAGTTGTCACCAGTGCAGCACTCGATGTCACAATCCGTCATGCTCCATCCTCTTCGTGATCTAGCATAGCCACTAATGACCGCACACGCTGCTCTTTTGTCTGAAACATTCAACAGCATCAACAGAATTCAATACTTATTTACTCACTTAGTAACTCCAAACCAGGGCTTGCGCAGCAAGTTTGCAACTAGGAAGGGGGCGGGGTGGGGCAGGGGGGGGGGGGCTCACTTCGAACGCGTTAGCGTGAGTCAACTAGGGGTCCGAGGGGCATGCTCCCCTGGAGAGTTTTTAAATTAAAGTCCTCTGAAATGGCTAGAAATACATTTAAAACTAACATGGTGTGGTGGAACTTATATATATTCAGCAACAAAAAGCGGTGTTTTAAAACAAGAATTTAATTACCTATCCCATTAACTAATAATAACTGGCAATTAGTAACGTACCCACAAAGCTCAACTCATGATACTATTGCCCTCGCGACATTGTACTTTTTAAAAGTGGGCGGGGTGTAAAGCACTCCCCCCCCCCCAGCTCCTCCCCCTGCGCGATGCCTGTAAACACTGGTTCCCAGCACTTTTCAGCTTTTGTACGTTGACGTATCATTGTGATCAACCTTTATACAATCATCGGTGAACACGTTATGAGACATTTGCCTTTTAATAGGTTACCATAGCAACACTGTAACCCGCGAGAAACAACCCACACTGTAACCCGCGAGAAACAACCCAAATTTAGCTTTTAGGTCGCGCAGGGCACTTAATCTCATTCCGCATGTATTTATTTAAAGAGATACACGTACCGTGCGACTGATTCCGGCGATGCACGGAAAATTCATGAGAAGCGATTTTACACTCTAAATTTATTCTAAATTAATTCACATCACAGAAGAGGTTATCCTTTATCACTAAGTAATAAAATCATTTACTTTACTGCGTTTCTCAATTAGAAAACTCGAACACAAACATTGATTTTTGCCAGTTCTAACTTTAGCAACCTAAAATAATCGTGACCCGCCTTTGAAACGGACAATCATGATGGAATTCCGTCATCCACCAAGATCCCAGTCAAATTTCAGAGGAAATGGACCCTCGCAATAGGCTATTTTACGATTGTGTGCTCAGTGACTTGGCCTTTGAGTGGAAGTGAGACTGGCGGTGACTTTGTTTTGATACAGACCTCGCTGCTTTTCTCATGTTTTTCTTAAGCTAACTAGTCCACATTTGCATAAGAAAGACAGTGAGGTTTGTATCAAAACAAGGTCACCTCCAGCCTCATCTTCACTCAAAGGCCAGGTCCGTGAGCACACAACTGTAAAATGGGCTATTTGGAGATTTAAAGCTTCAAACTGAAACACCTATCGCAAAAATTTGGATCATCAATTTATTCATAGACAAGTGTCATGCGCAACTTGAAGAGACAAAAATTTCTAGAAGTGTTGTTGCTGTGTAAGTGAAGAGTGTATCTGTGCTATTTATCACTGACTTCATACCTTCACAATCAATGCAACCACGAATGAAGCCGTCATTAGTAACGTTAAAAATGTCCCGGTACTTAACGGTCGCGGAACCGCAGTGAGTTGTTCCAAGTGATTGACGATCTTGAGCACATATTTGGGTATCTTGTCTCCGAGTACAGTCATCTGCATCCCGGTCAATACATTCCTGACATTGAGTTGGACCTGAACCTGTCCCAAAACAGTAATATCGTATTTACTGTGTGGCTTGCTCACTCGCTGAACCTCATATAGAACCTCATAGAATCTAACCATGGAACCTAACCACGCCTCAGAAGAAGATGAAATCACTTCATTTCAACTTTATGACCGCTTCCATTTCGCTCAAATCAACAGCTTATCATCTTTTCCCTTTTTTTAAATTTTATTTTAATCGCCTAGGTTTTTTCTTCTGGCCCTTTTAAAAACAGCGTTACCCTCAACCATAGTTGTTGTCTGTACAACTACTAAATATGGTAAACGAGCCAAGCTAAACCCCTGAACCAGGTAATGTAATGCAGACTGCAATCAATTGTAGGCCTATTATAGGTTAATGGCCCTAAGCTCCCCCAAGTCCTCTGTACCTCAGTGGTAGAGTATTCGGAAGATCGCAATCTCAGCGGCTTCTTCGGCTTTTTTTTTTTTTTTTTTTTTTTTTTTGAGTTTTGTGTGTGACAGTATTGAATAAATGACATCTTTCATTCACTTACCTCAGGCATGCAACGTAAAAGTTGATTGTAGCTCAGTGTTTTTTAGGGACGTTGCATGTGCCTATATAGTTCTTAAAACTGGCCAGCAACAGTTTTATGGCTGCCTAAATAATTGAGAAACTCACTAACCCACTCTCATCCGACATATAACTTCAATAAATGTAATGAACTTTTTGTGGTTCATAGCATCCTGTGACCAGTTGATGTAGAACAGTGATAGCATGACATTTGTGATATCTTGGTGTTTTAATTCGAGTATCAATTACCTTTTGATGAAAACACAGGTATTGCCGCCTGCGTCAAAACTGGCTCCTGGGTGTTACAGTGATCGTTCGTGCAGCATTCTATCTCACATTTCAGCAAAGTGTACCGTCGTGCTTTCAAAAGGCCACCAAGATTGAAACAAGCAGCTCGTTTGTCTTAACATAAAAACGAACAAAAACAGAAAGTCAAAATCAAGCAAAGACCAACAAACTTAGAGTGTCCAACTACGTTTATTATGTTTTTTTTTAATATCCACGTCCATAAATCATGACGTTATAGACCCTATGCCAAAATGGCTGCCTTTGAATTATTTTTATTCGTATTTAAAATAACCTCACTAACCTCGTTTTTTATACCAAACGAGGTCAGAGAGGTTATTTTGAATACAAAGAATATTTTACAGGCAGCCATAGGGTCTATCGATGAGGTAAAATTGCCAAAGTATAATCAAAACCGATAGTAAAACACTACAACGATTAAGTTTATTTTTCTTCATTAAAGAAATAAATTATTCCAATTTATGCAAAACCTACCTATCAAATTTTGGTTTTCATAGTAACATCAACTAACGTTCTTTATACAACGTTGAGGAGGCATAACGACGAGGTTTGAATAACGATACGATAATGATAACGTTGTGACAATGTGATAATGATAACAACAGAGCGGTTTCAGTTGAGTGTCGAAAGTGATCCTCTCCTGTTATCAATGATTCTGCTTTATTCCATGCTGTAATTGACTGGAAAACCTTGTACCACTCTCTCAGCCAAGAAACACGAAACAAAACAAAGCAAAACAAAGCGACCACATTTTAGCTAATCTATGAAACGTTTTCTCTAGTATAGCTTTTAGCATTTTATCTTGTAGTCATAGTGTTTAAGCTTTCTATTTTGTCCTATTTTTATCTTTTAGTTGTTTATTTACAGGACCCCATTGATAACAGTGCTTTTATATACTGATGGGTTTTATATCCTGTTAAAATATTCGCTATTATTAATATTAATATGATCTCTTCTGTCACAGTCTTTGCTGGTGTTCTTTTCGTGCAGCTGGGTGTAAACCATGCACCTGGGGCATCAGACAATCAAGTCATTCATCTGTTCTGTTTATACATTAAGCACCTTCCTGAGGATTCGTGCAGATCCCAACATGCTCATCTTTTTTGTCTCACAGTAGCTCTCTCTGATACCCTCTTGATGTTTTGTACCATCCCCTTCTTTACTGTACCAAGTGCACCAAGAACCAAAGGGATCAGTACGGTTTTCAGCAGCCACATTCTCCATAACTTGTTCGCTTGCCTTTTCGAGCGTTTGGTGTCGGGTCTTTTAATTGCTTCAAATTCTAATTCGCTCATTGCACTGTTTTGCGTCTGTTGTGATATACTTGGATAGAGGAAATACTTTGGTATTGGTTTTAGGACATTCAATTCGAAATCGTCAAATTGCAGTAACCGTACGATGACTATAGCGATAATGATAATAATAAACACAGAAAAGGTGACTTCCAACGGGAATAAATATTTTGAACGTTTGCGTCGGATTCCATAACGTTTTGATTCACTTGAAGATTTTGCGAAAACGAACAATCTATCAAATTAATTACTCGGGATTCCGAGTTGTGACGTCAGACATTATGATTAGGTCATAATGTTACTTTTGTCGAGTCAGTCATTCAGATAATAACCTACAAGATCCGCTAACATTCTTATATGTTTCGACCAATCAAGAAGCGGGGCGTTCCGGCCCATATTCGCTATTTTCTCTCCCCCTCACACCGCGGACATCAGTGCTGGGTTGAAGACAATTTAAATTTATTTTCCACCACTTTTCCTTCCGCCAGCCTTGTGGAATATTTGTCAGTCTGGTCTGTTATTTCTAATAAAATACGTCACTTAGGTGACTAAATTTATTCCAACCATGCGTGTGTGATTTTAGTATTTGTTTTCTCAGTTCTTGAGCTGAGTAGTGCGTTCCCACGCAGAACGCTCTGCCGATACCCCGGTAGTTCGTGAAACTGATTGGGTTGACATAAATCCTGTTAGATTTCAGTTTTTTTCACGTGAAGCAAAATGCACAACAGGATTAACGTGGCGGTGTTTCATTGGTCAATCCACAATAGAAAGCACGTGGTGTCGTTCCACCACCCGGACCAGTTCCACTACTTGACCAAAACATGCGCTTACGAAGCCGACAAAAACCCGAAGCAGAAAGGAGTGTATATCAATTCCTTCTGCTGTAATGCACCCAATAGAGTTTTTCCGTGTAAAAAGGATTCCCGAATTAAAGAAAAGGTTGGACGCTTCGCACTTGTTGCGCCGTTTATTGATCGATAAAGTTCGAGCTTTTAATCGGTGGCCAAATTTATTCCAGCCATATTTGGTCTTAATCAGTATTTGCTTTTTAAGTTGTTCGGCAAGCTTTTGCGTTCCGATGCAGAATTCCCTGTCGAACGAGATAATAATCCGCAAGTTCGTAAAATTGGGATGGCATAAATCATGTTAGATTTCAGTTTTATGCTTGATGTTCACCAAAATGAATGAATGAATGAATGAATGAATGAATGAATGAATGAATGAATGAGTTAGTGGGTGAATGAATGAATAAATTTTATTTAAGTGTCAGAGTATCTAGCTTAATATGAGCTAATTGTGGACACTAAAACAACATTCCAAATACAAAATAAAAATTGAGATAGGAAATTTACGAGTGTTAAAAAGACTATTTTTAAATTTAAAATCATTTGTAAAGGCAAGGAAGGTTTATAAAAATCTAAACTTTATGCACACCAGAAAGCACGTGGCCGTGTTTTGATTGGTCAATCCACAATAGAAAGTACGTGGCGTCATTCTACCAGGCACCTGAACAGTTCACTAAGTGACCCAAAACACGCGCTAACGAAACCGAGAAAAACCTGAAGCAGAACGGAGTGTATACCAATTTCTTCTGCTGCAATGTATCCAGTGGAGTTTTTCCGTGTTAATTGGTTTGCCGAATTAAAGAAAAGGTTGGAAGCCTCGCACGTGTTGCGCTTGTCGGTAGATAAAGTTCGATATATCACAGCTCGAATGCTGTGACAACTCTATATTTGGAGGTTTTAAGAGGTAAGCAAACAGATATTTTGTGCTTGGTAATAACCTATATTGAACTTAGATCACTCTCTGTGGCAACTCTCAAAACAGTTTTACCACTTTGCCAATACCACAACAAACATGCCAATCCAAAAGCAAACCATTTTCAGTTTTCAATCTGATAGTATTCAAGAATTATCAGAAAGCGTGTGTTCTACCTCTGATCAAAAAGTATTCCGAGTAAACACTGATAGAGGGTTTGAAATAAAACTTAAGTGCCAGTGATATGCAAACCTTACTAACCTGTGCAATTAAAACATCCCCGAACAAAACCAGTCTCATTTCTATCCCCAAAGGCTATGTATCTTATTGCCGCAGAACCACAGTGAGTTGTACCAAGTGAACTGTAGTCTGTGCCGGAACAAGTTTGGTTTCGCTGATAACGTGTGCAATCTGCTGCATCTCTTGCAACCGTACAAGTGAAACACTGACTTGGGTTAGCAACTGTAAAGATTAATCAATCGATCAGTCATCATGATAATTGATAATGACAACAACAACAACAACAACATCTAAGTCTTAAGCTCCATTTGATGTACGTGACGTTACAGACTACCAAACGACGCCAACTTTTTAGATGGTTACATCAACAAACGTCTGACGTAATATTTCTTCAAGAAACATATTCGTCTATACAGACTGTCAAATTGTGAGAAGCTGAATGGGGAGGTAAAATGCTCGCATGCCACGGCTCAACTCACAGCCGTGGTGTGATGATTCTGTTCAAACCTAAAACCAACGTCTTGATTGGTAACGTCATTCGGGATAAAAACGGCAGATACATGCATTTTAGGTGAAGCAGTAATAGATGATGTAAAGCGTATTTTAGTAAATATTTATGCACCAAACGATCAACGTAACAAATCAAATTCCTTAGAGATCTGTCTAATTCTGTTCTCAATAGTTATGCAAGTGAAACTTTGGTGATAGGTGGCAACTTTAACTGCCCGTTGAACGACTGGGATAAACGAGGAGGTCGACCAGTTGAACATAAGAAAAACGTTATCCAGGAAATGAACAACTTAATGGAAACCTATAATCTTGTTGGTACATGGCAAGTTAAAAATCCCAGTGGGCAGGCTACACTTGGAGCAATCCGTCGATGAAAATTCAATGCAGACTAGATAACCGGCTTGCTGTCTAAGGATACTCGATCGTCCTTGAAGGCTATTAAAATAGTCCCTAATGTATTTTCAGACCATTCTGGGTAAGGCTTAGTCTTAACTCACTGCAAGAAAGAAGCTAATCGAGGTCCAGGCTTTTGGAAATTTAATAATTCACTTTTGATTGATAAAGAATACGTTGACTTAATTACAGCAAAAATACCTGAATTCGCTTTAAATTATCACGATGTAACTGATAAAGGGCTTCTCTGGGAATTAATCAAAATGGAATTAGAGTAGCGA
>JAEMWC010000010.1:2462500-2480000 GCA_016490735.1 Pachyseris speciosa
CGCTCAATTCTTCAGGGAAATTTCTAATTCTTATCTAAAAAGATATGCAAATGAACATATTGTCCTCGCAGGGGATTTAAATTGCGTTTTAAATAGCATGGCCAAACGCGGCGGTAAACCTGCTGATGAAAGGAAAGAGTCCGTTGTGGAGCTACAATCTGATGAAAACGCACAATCTAATTGATGCATGGCGCTTTATGAATCCAGCGTCATTCGGTTTTACATGGAGTAATCCATCAATGAAAATACAATGTAGACTTGATTATTTTTTAGTATCGAAACACTTGAACTTTCTCATCCATGAATCAAGGGTACTTCCTAATATTTACTCTGATCATTCTGCTGTGTCTCTATCAATTTCTTTTGACGAAACAAGTCCACCCCGTGGACCGGGCTTCTGGAAATTTAACAATTCTCTTTTGTCCGACACCGATTATGTTGAAACGCTACGGTTCTTAATTCCATCCTTTGCGCAAAAATATCAGAACGTTAAAGATAAGGGATTACATTGGGAAATGATAAAAATGAAAAAAAGAGCTTTCACCATTAAATATTCCAAGCAAAAAGCTAAAGTAGCACACAATGAAGAAAAATTTCTATTGTCAAGATTAGTGCAACTACACGCTTCTCAAGTAGTTTAAGGCCTGGGTTTTAGAAATATGTTCAGAAATATGGTCCATCGCCAATATCTTTCTCCAGATTGTCTAGAACCGGATGGAACTTTCCCTGAAGATTAATATTGTTGTCCTTGTTTGCCTTGACGAATAAATTTGGTCACGTGATCATTCACGTGATCAAACTTTGAAAAATTCTTAAATCGGCGATGCGGTGGCGGATTTTAAGTTTACAAATAAATAAATCAGCGTTTTTAATAAAAATCCAACATATCTGACTTTCTACGCTTGGGGTGATTGTTCACGAGTTTTAGTTTTTAAATTATCAACAGCTTAAGGTTGAATTCTGGGACGAAAAATGACCTTTGCTCTCACAACTTTATTGTTGAGAATGATGGACGCTCACTCCAAGCGTGAGACGCTGGAAATAATGATTACGCATAAGTAAAGCGTTTTTATTCGATATTATATCCTACAACCGTCACCTCCTCCTCAAATAAGTGATGATTTCAAAAGAAATGGTCATGTGACACGTCACGTGATCTATGATAACGTTTATTGCACGTGAAAATTTTAAGGATGATGAGAACTTGCATGTGCCCAATTTCGTTTCAGAGTCATTCCTCTGGGCTGTTATATTACAAAAAAACGTTTTCTCTAATAAACGCCCCTAACCCAGGCCTTAAACTGCTTGAGTTGTCTCGAGAAGAAGGACAACGACATAGATAAAGTTGAAATCGAAAGTGTCAAAGCCAAATTAGGAAAAATCTCCGCCTTAAAAACTCGTGGTTCAATTATCCGCAATAAAGCACGTTGGTACGAACAAGGTGAAAAAAATTCTAAATACTTCTTCCACCTCGAAAAAACAAATCAAAGAAAAAAACACGTTACATCTTTGATCAAAGACAGTGGTATAAAAATCACAAACCCCAAAGATGTTTTACAGGGAGAAGAAATATTTTTTTCCAACAATTTATAAGTCGAAAACAAAGATCCAAACCTCCCAGAGTTCAATCACTTCTTCGAAGTCGAAAAGGTATTGCCGGCAAAGATGGCCTGTGAAGGCGCAATGACTTTTGGGGAGTGCGCTAAAGCGTTCAAGGAGATGGAAAATAATAAAACTCCAGGCACGGATGGTTTAACAGCAGAATTTTGCAGGTATCTTTGGGAAGATATTGCCGAACTCATGATCGAAAGTTTTAACTACGCATTTCAATCTGGAAAACTTATCTATTTCCCAGAGGCAGGGAATAATTTCTCTGATACCTAAGAAAAAGAAAAATGCCGCATACTTAAAGAATTGGCGTCCAGTATCATTGTTAAATGTCGATTACAAGATTGCTACCAAGACAATACCAACTCGCCTAGAAAAGGTGCTACTACACATAATTCACTCATCTCAGTCAGGCTACATTAAAGGTAGATTCATCGGAGAAAGCATTCGTCAAATAGCAGACATAGTGAACTTTACCCAAAGTATGCAAATTCCAGGAATAGCTATATTTTTAGACTTTGAAAAGGCTTTTGATTCTGTCGAATGGGATTATGTTCAAAAGTGCCTTTCAGCGTTCAACTTCGGCCCCCAACTCCGACAGTGGATTAGTGTATTCTATAAGAACATTTCAAGCTGCGTGCTTAACAATGGCTATGCCTCAAAACACTTTCACTTAGAACGTGGTGTTCGTCAGGGCTGCCCACTTTCAGGGATGCTATTTGTGATTGCCATTGAGCTCCTTGCCCAGGCAATCAGACGCTCTGACATCATCAAAGGAATTGCAGTTCAAGCCAACCAGGAAGTGAAACTTACTCAATATGCAGACGATACAACTGCATTTTTAGCAGATGAGCAATCTGTTTCGAACCTTTTCGATTTATTATCCCAGTTCGAAAGAGTTTGCGAATTAAAGATAAATCAATCGAAATCCGAAATGCTTTGGCTAGGATCATTAAACCACCGGAAAGATGCCATTTTTAGCCTTCGGCTTAATCACGACTGAATCAGTGTATGCTTTAGGTGTCCACTTCTCATATGACCAGAAAACTAGTGTTATGAAAAATTTCACTGAAAAACTGGGAACATTAAAAAAGACTCTTAATATGTGGTCTCAAAGAGATATCTCGTTATATGGTAGAATAAATATTGTCAAAACCTTAGGTCTATCCAAGCTTATTTTTATCTGGAGTGTGTTTTGGAAACCCCAAAACACTTTACAGAACAAGTAAATCAGCTTACGTTCGATTTCATTTGGAACCACAAACCAGCAAAGATTCGGAAAACAACGTTGATTAAAAATAAAAAAGAAGGAGGTCTAGGCATGAACGATTTCTTTTTATTTGATAAAGCATTAAAACTTATTTGGGTGAAACGCCTTTGTTCAGAAAATGATGCGCCTTGGAAGTATATTCCAACCTAGTTCCTAACCAAAGTTGGCGGACTGGATCTGTTTAAATTCAACTACGAAATGAAACTTCTAAATCTTAACAAACAAATTCCATTGTTTTACAATCAGGTCTTTTGCTACAGGCAAGAAATTAACCTTAACATGCCTGAAAACAAAGAAGCTGTGCTTCAGGAAATCGTCTGGAATAACAGACTTACAAAAGTTAACGGAAAAAGTGGCACCAAGCTGGCATCAGACACATAAAAGATCTTTTTGACGTACAGGAAAATCGTTTTCTGTCGTTCGATTCGCTTTTTAGCAAATTTAATTTCAAATGCAATTTTCTGCAGTATCACGGCCTTGTATCTGCCATTCCCAGTGAATGGAAAAAAGTTTTGAGCTCAAAATCTGTAGTAAGCTCGTGCTTTTTAAGTGAATCTTTGACCTGCAAGAATTTCTACGAAAAACTACTCTCTCGACAAAAATTACCTCCTCCCACTGCTGAAAAAAAGGCACGAAAATTATTTCCTCCAGCGCGATGATGTTCGTAATTTAAAGCCACAAAAGAAACAAAATTAATCATGTTTCAATACAAAATCATTCATCATATCCTTTTTACAAACACGTTATCGTATAAACTGCAAAAAGTTGCTTCTCCGTACTGTACGTTTTGCCCAGCATCACTTCAAACTATGAAGCATCTTTTTATCGACTGTGCGCAAGCGTCAATCTTTTGGTTCGAATTTCAAAATTGGATTTTTCAATTATGCAACATTGAGATGCGTCTTTGTACCCCGGACATTATATATGGAGTTATTTGCCAATTAACCCCGCCTTGTTCAGCCCTTAACCATCTTATAATAAAAGGAAAATATTTTCTGTACGTTAACGCACTAAATGACTTTAAAAGATTAGTGCAGGACAAAATTGAATTAGAAAAGAATCTTGCAGTCACCTCGGGTGAATGAAAACTTTTCTTCAAGAAATGGCAGAATTTTGCTCATTTATTTTCATCTTTGTGAGGTACCATGTCTAGATAAGCGTCACATATCTTGTCCTTTGTAAATTTCCAAATCTTTGTAAATTTTGATGTATGTGTTAATTTTATCATATAGTGAGCGTTTTCATGTAATTATTGCATTGTAAGCAGTGTAAAATGTGGCAAGTAGAGTAAGTGTTAATAGTACCTGTGTCATTACCCTATTGTATGTAATGCACTTGTAAGCAAAAAACCCCTTGTAACAGAATGTAATAGAAAAAAACATGTATCATAATAATAATAATAATAATAATAATAATAATAATAATGATAATAATAAAACTTTGCGTAAAAAAAGCTTTAATAACATTTCCAGCAACACCAGAAGTGAAAAGTTTTTTCATCCATAACTTTCAGTAACTCAACAGTGGCACAAAATAGGGCTCTCTCAGTGGAGAGAACTTTGGGATTACCACTTTAAATATTTGATTGCCCGTCGTCATCATCCAAGAAGTTAACAAATAGTCTCTGAGCCAGCGTTTCATTTACTTTTCAAAATACAGGTATTAACTGATATTGGTCTAATATTGTATACGTTGATTCAGCATCACAAACGTTGATGAACAGCGCAAAACGGAAACAAATAAACAAGCAAACAAACGTAAGCGGAAGCAAGACTACGAGTAAAAAAAAAACAGTAAGCAAGTAACTTTTCTAGAGGTCAATAGCACGCTACTCAAAGTGGCGAAAACTCATTGCATTCGTTTCTATTTCTTTTAATCTTGGTGTCTGATACTTCACCAGCTACTATTCTGCGTGACTACATATATCTTACTGATTTATACCCACTAATGTTTATCGCTTTCTTCTATTAAAAAAAACAACTGTGCACTCACCGACAACATCTATAATTAGCAAAAAGAACGCAAGAACCTGCACCACGTTTTACTGGCTCCAATTCCAACCAAAAAAAAAAATAGGAGACTAAGAGAAACCGCAAACATATACATGCAAACTAAGAAGCTCAAGCCGCGCGTCGGTGATTGGTCAAGCCATTAGAAATGCTTCGTTACTTGCGTGGCAACTGAAAACTACAGGAATTGAAAACTTGAAGGGCTACGTCGTGGTCCAATATAATAGGGAGCTTACGAATCGACGACTTTTGCACGACGACGCCGTTAGATTGCGTGACATGCCTACTGCGCATGCCTTTCTGAGCACTTGCCAGTTTCGCGCCAAAGTCGACGACGTTGGTGAGAGCGATTTGCCGGCGTCTTGGAAACAGGAGGACGTGAGGTTAGTTTTCAAAGTTTTCTCTCGATACTTCGGGTATTTTTGCCAGATAATTTAAGTATCACATTAGGGACATGTTCGTGACGTTTGATTTTCATTTGTTTGCCTGTTTTCGTTCAAGAAACGACCTTCTACAGTGCTATGGCGAACGCTATGAGTTCAACCAACACTGAAAGCGGTCAAAGCACGACACGGTATGAATGAAAAGTAAATTACTGTATGAAAAATCTTTCATTTTAATCACGCTTCACTGAAATATAAGACATTTTCTAGTGTACAATGAATTTGAAAGGACTAAAAAGTTGCCTTTTAACATTCGTGTCGACAGTTAGAAACAAGGACGAGATAGCTCAACTACAGAGCTCAGCGATTTTTCCTCTGTTGTTTTGAGTGGTCTTTATTTAGCCAGCCTGATATTTTAGAACACACATTTTTCTCGACTTACAGCTGCGCTTCCTTTTCTGCCATGCGAGCACATTTTGTTAGTCTGTCTTGTGAATTTTTTTCTCGAGCTCCTGAGACAAACTAATGTAAATGTAAACTATAAAATGCAAGGCTGCGCATTATATCCTCATTATGTACTTTATCAAGCAAGATTTTTGAAACGGTAACAGTTACGTTTATAGAAATTAAGCATAACTGATGCATCTACTTTCCTGCTGGTATTAAATTGAACAATTGATCTCTGCACAGAGCTCTCTAATTAAGTTTCATTTTAATATTTATTTATTTGGTGCCTTAGTTAGTTAGTTGGTGGTATATTTAAACATTTATTAAGTAACAGTTATATTTTTTATCATTTTTTCACAGAATGTCTAAAATGAAATGGTCACTGAAACATGACACCATATTTGGTCGCGAACTCCTTAGTTGGGAGCTGTGGAAGTATCGTTCAGGTACCAGAGAGCGGGGGAACTGCTTGGAGGAAATATGCAAAATTCTGAATAACATCAAAGATACCCAATTTTGCGTTTCGCCAAAGGGTTTGAGAGACCGCTTGAAAATCCTAGAAAGGGATTGCAAGGCCAGGAAGAGAGAGGCCGAGAGGGGCTCGGGAATTTCTCAGGAATATCGAGAAATAGATCAGATCATGGAAGACTATCTAGAGAGAAGAGATGAGGAAGAGGCTAAACAGACAAAAGCATCAGCTGAGGATCGAAACAAGGAGGATCAAGATAAAGCGACAGGGGAGGAGATGAGGGAGAGGGCTATGGAGCGGCTAGCTCAGACTAAGAAGCGAAATGGGAAAGACGAACCGCGAAAAAAACGCCAAAAAAGCAATGACACAATCAACTATCTCAGGGAGGCAGCAGAGAGGGAATCTCAGTTAAGACAAGATGAGCTAGAGATAAAGAGAAAGCAAGAAGAAGCTACCATGGCTACTCAGCACGCACTGCTTTCTCAGCTGTGAGATCAACAACAGTTATAGATACAGCAACAGCAACAGCAACAACAACAGTTTATGCAGATGATGCAGATGATGCTTAACAGCCAGCAAGCACAATCTCAGGCAATTATTGAACTTTTAAGAAAGGGACAGTAGTTTTGGAGCAGCTAGTATTGCTGTAGTAAAAGACATATTTTTTTTGTGCATCTTAGCATTTGAACAGAGCTTTTGATTTCTTTCCATCACTTTGTTGTACTCTGATGATAACGCGTTTTACACTACTGATAGGTTGTGTCTTATTTTGACCATGAATTCTTGTAAGAGGCCAAATTGTTTATGTCGTATAACAAGAGTATTGCAAGTGTATCTTAAGGACAATACATCAAATAAAGTATTCCTCTAGTGTTGGCGGATTAAGACCAAAATACTCTGAGGTAACAGAACCATATAAAATGCTATGCGCATTCTGCATTAACGCACATGTTACATACATTTTTCCTACAGCACTCAATCCGATTTTAAGGTTCTTTTTAAAATCTAAGAATTTAAAATAATTAACAATGTCCCCGAATATCCACTCCACAGAAGAGCGGACTGTGCTCATTGAGGTGTTAAAATCTTGTTGAGCTGGGGTCAGGACACCACCCTTATAGGGCCTTTGTAGGTGTGCTCGTATCGGATAGGCGGGGTCACCGTACACACAAAGGGGGAGGCCAGTTACTGGACAGTTGGAAAACCTCTGCAGTTCTCGCAAGAATCCTGAGGTAGCCAGCATGAAACTGTCATGGCGTCTTCCCTCAACTGGGCCAAATAGATTCCCCACTAATCCATTAGGCAAAGCGACAGCCTGAAACTTGATGGAGTGGACACGCTTATGGCCGTTGTAGATGGCTCGCTGGTTTTCGTTAGGCCTACAAACTGGACGCACAGTCCCATCTACGAATCCCCAACAGTTATTTAAGGCAGCTCCTGGCTGTTCGATCGCCTCAGCATATTGGAGAAGCTTGGGAGGAGAGAGCAAATCGTGATTGTATCTTGTAAGCAGATGATGCCACCGACCGTAAATGAAGTCCATTATGTGGTTTGTTATGATGGAAATCTCAGGAACCGGTCTGGCGAAATGATAAACTAAATCTCCATATCGACAAGGATAGGCATAGCGCTTGAGATACATGCATAATGCAGGTACCGAAGCAACAACTAAACCATTGTAAGTAGTTATCTCGTCAGGTAGCTGTAGTTGTTCAGCAAGTTTATATATGTCCTCCCTGTAGAAACGAAACTCGGCCTTGCACTCGTCGTTTGATTTCTCGTCTAAATCGAACCTGTCGTAGTTCCAGTACGGAAACTCTGGATTTGTTGACTTGTGACAGTCGTACAAAAGTACAAATTCTTGTTCGTTTATAAAGTTGTTTCGATAAGCGTATGCGATACAAGCTCTCGTTTCTCTGAAGTTAGGCATTTTGGTTTAAAGAACTCGCCTTGTTAAAACATAAAAACAAACTTCAGAAACGGCGGGAAAATTTGCCGGTCGCGCACAAACGTCGTCGTCTTCACTGCGAATCGTAAATTCAAATTTGTACAGGACGACGACGCGGGACTATGAGGTGACCCAACGGCGCCGTCGTACGAAAGTCGTCGATTCGTAAGCTCCCTAATTTGTTCTTTTGCACGTCATTGCTTGCCTGTGGCAATCACGCGAGGGTGATTTATTAAGTCATATAGACAATTTTTTTAGTACGAGCTGCAGATCCATCGCCTGCACTCCTTTTTATAGAACGTACACGGATCAGGATAACAAATAAAATTAGAATGAAATAAAATCAACAGCTTTTGTATATTGTCCTCATATATATATATATATATATATATATATATATATATATATATATATATATATATATATTTTTTTTTTTTTTTTTTTTTTTTTTTTGAATAAAACAAAAGATACAGCAGAAAATATTAATTTAAGTGAAAGCGCTGTAATTTTACTTTATTATCAGTTTCATCGAGCAGTCCAATATATCACGTGCTTGGTTATGACACTCGCAGTTGAATTTAATTTAAAGCCATATTGATCATGAGTCGACTACTGTTGCTGTAAACCGAAATACACTCGCCTGACAACGCGGAAAGTATATCTAATAAAGTAACTCATTTTAAAATGACTGGAAAATTTTTCATAGTTTCAATTCCAAACGATCATCTAATGTTGAATAACTGTTTAAACGAAAAGGCGGTTTTTTTTCTATACAGGTTATATCAAATAGAAAGTCAGATATTTTGGGCTTTTCCGTCAATTCTTATCTCTTTTTAGAAGACCAACATCAGGTACGAAATTCAGAGTAAGAGATAATAGCAGGTTACACTGATGGTGATTATCCAGGTCAGATGAGATGTTCACAAGCAATACATCTCACAGCAAGCAAATGCATAAGCCCTACAAACAACTTATTCACCAATGCATCTACCCGAAGTGTTTAATGTGGCATTAATGCGAGTCTCTATCAGACATTTTGAGAACAAAAGACACAGCCTCTTCAAATAAGTAATACAGTTATGGAGGGCATCCGGGATTTGAATAATTCATAATATTTATATGCCAGCCTAAATTCCGACAAACGACAGTACATGACCCAAAAAGCAGCGAATTTCGACAGTGACGTTCACAAAGTTAACAAATTGTCCCTGAGCCAGCCTTCCATTTACTTTTCGAAATACAGTTAATAATTGATATTAGTCTATCACTGCATACCTTTTCAGCATCGCAAAAGTTTAAATAAAATCACAAAACAGAAACAAACAAACAAACAAACAAATGTGAGCATAAAAGCGGAAGCAAAACTTTGACAACGAGTTAAAAAAAAAGCAAGTAACTATTCTAAAGGCCAATAGCACGCTACTCAAAGTGGTGAAGAAACCATTACATTCGTTTCTAGCGGAGCACCATTCTCATAGGAACCCGAGAACTGCTTTTCTCGTCGTAGTCATGGCTAGCGGCATTGCTCGTGGGCGCGTACGCACGACGATGGATTTGCCCTATGACTAATAATATCCTAACAATAATAATAATAATAATAATAATAATAATAATGATGATGATGACGAGGATGATGATGATGATGATGATAATAATAAATATTTGAGCCCAACATGGCGGCCATACTCCAGCTAACCACCTAGTTTACAGCGCACATCTTTGATATTGCACATCCATGTTATATTCAGTTGACATCTGTCAAAACAAGGCATCCGCTGACCAGTATCACGTGACCATATCGCGAGTTTAGAGTTCATTGAGGTCAGCTGTTTTTACTTAAGTTGACCGCTGACCAGGTGCTGGTTTTTGGATCGTAGGCTCAAGCCAGGTTAACTTATCCTAAACGAGGCTTAATTTTTCGCACGCTTTCTGTGCGTTGGTTTCTTCATTTTGAGCAAAACAACTTTTCTTCGAAGTTTGTCTTTTAATGCGGGTAAAAGGCGGCAAAAAAATCAAGAATTAGTTAAAAGATACTCCGGAAGGTGAATTTTCAAGTGATAAAAATTTTTCAGGAAAAGTTGCATGGCGACAGGATTGTGTAGTTGAAAAACAAAATGATTTAACGCTTCAAGGGCTTTCACTTTACCGCGGCATCTTGCAGCTCATCAAGAAAAAGTTCTTAACGGTTCACAGGCATTAATGGGAGGAACGAGTAGCTCTAACTTGGAGGAAGAAGTTCTTTCTTTGGACAAACCGTTTTCTATTTTGGCAGATGTATGTTTTTACTAAAGTGGGTGCGTTTTTTCAAGTGGTATAAACCTCTACAACACAGGTGAATTTAATAAATCGAATTTAACGTTTGGTTTAATCGTTATTACTTTTGTTTACGAATAAAACTTGTATTTTTCTGTCGACTGGATATAAATAACAATCATCTTACTCGTTTTGGACGCAAAGAAGTAGCTAGTTGAATTGTTTGTTTGCTTTGTTGTTTTGCTTGAAAGCGATTGCTAGCGTTTTTACTCCGCTTGGCTGGCTGATTTTCCACGTAGGTGTTTCATCAGTGTTAGGAAACGTTTGCCCATGTGTTATTAACACGTAATCGCAATTAGTCCTCGTAAAATTAAAGATTAGTATCACTTGTGTTTTGTGCAACAAGGGCAATTTCAGCAACTTCTGAAAACACAACTGATAACATCCTTAATCTTATTCGGCGCCATGCGATTACCTATCCAAAAATTAAACTATCGGGTTTGTTTTTCGTTTTTTTTTTCTTTTCTACGACATTTAAGCTTATATCAAAACTGCTTAGCAATTTCTTTTTTTAACTTCACGAAATATGTTTGTTAAGCCCCGGCTAAAAGATCAAACATTTTCATCCAACATCGTGTTTGTCAAACATAACGTTGGGTGGCTAAACGCACAATAGGGTCATTTATACGGGAGAAAATAAGACGCGTCTTATCTAAGACGCAACTTAAATAGGACGCTAACTGTACCGTTTATACCTTCGCGTCCTACATAAGACGCGAAGATTTCGTATAAGTGGTTCGCGTCTTATTTTTGATACAGCCTCGCTTACCCGCCAAGATGGAGCGCTGTAGCAAGAAACAAAAGCGTGCTGTCCTGTTATTTTAAGAAGAGACTTTCTCAGAGATTTTTTTTCTTATGAAGACCACGCCGTAGCATACAAAGAAATCAACAGAAATCCGAGAAGAGTCGGAAAAAAGCGATATACGGATTGGTGTCACTGATGGCAAGTTAAAGAAGGAAGGTGCTGAATTCACTTTTGGCTCTCCTGGCCATCTTTTGCAAAGCTTTGCAACCAATTACGCTATCTAATCATAAGACAAGCTCCTGTTGCTGTTGTTTTTATGCAAGCGCACTTGCAGTTCACGTCTTATTTAGGACGCGAAACCATTTATACGAGGAAGTTCACGTCTTAATTAAGACGCGGACAAAATAAGAACAGCTGAAAACCCTGTTCTAAGATAAGACGCGTCTTATGTTAGACGCGACTTAAATAAGACGCGAACGCTTATTTTGTATCATTTATACGATCAGTTCGCGTCTTATTTAAGTCGCGTCTTACATAAGACGCGTCTTATTTTCTGCCGTATAAATGGCCCTATGTTTGACCAGACGTCGGACAAAAGTGAGTCCACAGAACTATTTTTGTGTATTATTGCTGAAATTTTCGACGTTGTGTGGTTCATTTGGTTCAGTGCTTTTTACCGGCTGTGCACGATTTGTTTGTTGGGGTGGCTAAACGATCAACGAATTGTTCCGGTAACGCGAAATGTTGGATGAAAATGTTTGATCTAGATCAAACATGGAAACGAAAGCCATTTAAATGTAACTTTTGAGACAGATGGCTTGACGGTGAAACATGCTCGTCCAACAAGATGTTGAATGAAAATGTTTCATCGTTTAACAAGGGCTTTACTTGTCTAATTTCCCCATCTTCTTTAAAGAAAATTACAAATTCTTCAAAGAAACCTACGCATCATAACTTGTTTTCTTTAGGTAATGTTTTATGTTCTGTGCTTTGTGAATTGCGGTCAATTCCTGTTGACTGCTCTAAATTCGCAAGTTTATGTCAAAATTTCTTGGCAGTTCTTGGAACTTACTACAAGATACGTTTTGCTACAGCTTATGTATATTATCCACCTTCGCTAAGTTTTCTTCGAAAAAAATGATTGCATCCAACTTTTATTCCTTGCAATGTTTTGTTGTTTTCGAAGTACGGTCAATTCCTGTTGACTGCTTTATACTACAAGGCTGGTACTCCTCTTTTTCTTTTCTACGGATATTTATGTCAAAATTGCTCGGTAATTTTTATAGTTTACTACAAGCTTACAAGTTTCTTTACTTTCTCCAAGAATCTTCGAACAAACATATGTGTTGCACTTTGTTTTCTTGTAATGTTTTGTTTTTCGGATCCGCTCTGAATTCCTTTACGCTTTCATACTATTATTCTGGATGACTACATAGATCTCATATATATCCACTTAATTTAATCGCTCTCTTCTATTAAAAAAAATAAATATGCACTCACTAACAGTATCTATAATTAGCAAGAAGAACGCAAGCAAGTACATCATCCTTCATAGGAGACTAAGAGAGACTGTAAACATATACGTACAAGCGAAGCTCAAGCCGAGCGTCTGTGATTTCATCAGGTTAGAGACGTTTCCTTTCTTGCGCGGAAACGGAAAACAACAGGAATTCAAAACCCGAAGGGCTAACGTCTGGGCCAATATAATTTGTTGTTTATCATGTCATTGCTTGCCTGTGGCATTCCCGCCAGAGTGGATTATAAAGCCATATAAACCTAAGAGCTGTAGTTCCATCGCCTACACTTCTTTTTATAGAACGTCCACGAATCAAAATAACAAATAAAATTGAAATGAAATAAAATCCACAGCTTTCTTATATTTCTTCATATTTCTTTTATTTTTAGCTACGTATTTGAATAAAACAAAAGATATGACAGGAAATTTAAGTGAAAGCGCTGTAATTTCGGAGACGGTAAGAGGGGAATGGCGTAATTATGCAGAAATAGAGACCTCTCCCATGCGTCGAAAAGGTCTGTGTTGAGCATGCGCCGCGGTATCTTAGCAACCGAGCCATCACGTGATGCTTTTAGCACATCATCGGTGAGCAAACAATACAAGGAACATGTGTATTAAAGCCTCCGTCCACGACTGCGGACGACGGCTTAATCAAAGACTGTTTTGACCCGTGGAAGTGGCCTCTTTTCTCCTGCACGCTGAATGGAAGGAAAAGAGGCCTCTGCTAGCAGGGAAAATAATGGCGAGTTCCAAGATTATCAACTGTATAATTATAAATTACAGAAGGTGCGCGCAATAAGTTGAATGAATTTCTTTGAGTCATTCTGCACAATTATGCCATTCCGCAAAGTCATTCCTCCTTTACACTCACCGCCGTAATTTTACTTGTCAGTTTCATCGAGCAGTCCAATTAATCAAGTGCTTGGTTATGTCACGCTGACCTCATTTGAATTAAATTTAAAGCCATATTGATCATGAGGCGACTACTGTTGGTGTAAACCGAAATACACTCGCCTGATAACGCGGAAAGTATATCTTAATATAGTAATTCATTTTGAAATGACTGGAAAATTTTTCATAGTTTCGATTCGTTTTTAAACGATTTGAAATGTTGGATAACTGTTTAAACGAAAATGCGGTTTTCTCTATACAGGTTATATCATATAATAAGTAGGATATTTTGGGCTTTTCCGTCAATCCTGATCTCTTTTTAGAAGACCAACATCAGAGTATAAGATAATAACAGATTGTTTGTTTGTGGTTACACTGACTGATGGTGATTAATCAGGACAAGATGTTCACAAGCCCTCGGTGTTCACTGCAATTTAGGCTCAAAATTAGCATTGATTTCAATTTACCAAATACCGAGATTTCTTCCAGTTCAAAGAAACTCACTATAAATGCATGTAGACGATTATCTAAAATAATTCACATCACCAGACAGTGACCCGATCGTTTTAATTTAAGATATCAATGTTGGATTAGTAAAGTTTGAAGCCGCGATTTCAATGTTATACTCCAAACCCCAGCCGTTCTAATAATAATAATTTAGAACTTATGCACATGTCATCGGCTTCCCCGTGGGGTCGACCCCCGGGCCAACCAGGGGATATGTGGGGGAATACAAGGAGATGCATGGGATTTTTTTCCCGAGGGTAGGGGAAAATCTTGACATTATTTTACGATCAAAGATTAGGGGGTGGGGGAATTCATAAGTTTGAAAAGGATGTCACGGGGATTTTCAGCTGAGAGGCACCTCACCCAGGGGACTTTGTCTTGAGAGATTCCCCGATCCCCCGGGGAAATCCCTCAAGTTTGCTAGACTGATTTTACAATCCCCGTGGTTAGCCCGGGGGTCGACCCCACGGGGAAGCCGATGACATGTGCATTATATAGCGCATTTTCCATGTGTATATGATCAAATGCGCTTTACAAGCAGACGAAATTGGAATTTGGAAATGTTGGTTTTTGTCAGAGAGGGGAAAACCGGAGAACCCGGAGAAAAACCTCTCGGAGCAGAGAAGAGAACCAACAACAAACTCAACCCACAAATGACGTCGAGTCTGGGAATCGAACACGGGCCACATTGGTGGAAGGCGAGTGCTCTCACCACTGCGCCATCCCTGCTCCCCCAGCAATAATGAATATACGTGCATTAGTTGCAATGCATTTTATTCGCTGGATAGCGACTTGTCCGCCGAATAAAATTGTCTGCTCTTTAAGCAAGTGGGACCAGCCTCCTACATGTAACAACAATCATGCATCCATGATCAACGAGAATTTGAAGTTAATGATCAGGACCGAGGGAGGGATCTGGTTTTTATGAGCCTACACTAAGAGTTAAAAAAATACAAGTAAGTAACGGAAACGATATTTACAGAGCCCAAAATCACGCTGCTCTAAATGGAGAAGAAGGCTTCGCATTTCTATCCTTTAACTTTGGCGTCTGATGGTTCATAACCCACTGCTGCGCGACTAGCAAGGCGTTACCCAACCATGTCAATCACTGTTTTCTTCTACGCAAAACAACAGTACACTCACCGACAGAATCTACGATTAGTAAGACGATCACAAGAAACTGCATCATGTTTCAGCTCCAAGTCCAAAATATTTCCCCGGCAGATAAAGTTAAGAGTTATTACCTACATGCAAGCTGAGAAGCTCAAGCTTTGGACTTTTTTGGACTTTGGCAATTAAAAATGTTAACAAAGCATGAAGGTGACGAGTAATACTGTATCTTTGATTGGTTAAGGGTTGGAAATGTTTTTACTTGCGTGGCAACGGGAAGCAACAGGAAGTAAAAACCCAGGGTTAACGTCATTGCCCAATATAATTTAATGCTTATCGCTTCATTGCTTGCCTTTGGCATTCACGTGAGGGTGGTTTATCAAGCCATATAGATTAATGGGCTGTAGATCCACTGTGTTTACTCCTTTCCATAGCACGTACGAATCGGAATAAGAAATATATAAAAACTGAAATAAAATGCACAGCGGTAGGATATTGTCCACATGATTCTATATGGTTTAACTACGTATTTGAATGAGACAAAAGATATAGCAACAAATTTAGTGAAAACGCTGTAATTTTACTTTATTAGTTAGTTATGCCAAGCTCAATTGAATTCAATGCTATATTGATCATGAGTTGACCTGCTACTGTAGTTGTAAACTTAAATACACTCTGCTAAAAATTAAGTATAATTAAGTAGTTTTCCAAGCGATATATAATGCTCATTATGCATCCTTATTCTCCAAATTAGGAATTTTAGACAGTTTTCAAATAAATACGTTTCAAATAGCTAAATTTATGTACTGTTTTCACAACAACTTGTTGCCTCCTTTGTTTGTCAACTTGTTTCTTACAAATAGTCAAATTCATAGCTATAGCACCAGAACAGCTAACAATTATCGCGTGCATCATTGCCGAACTTAACTAGTCTGTAAAAATTCACAATACTTTAACAAGGTCCAACGATTTGCAATTCCCTCCCTATTGCAATCACTTCTCTATCAAGTTTTCCTAACTTTAAGAAGAAACTGCTACAGTTTTTAGTAAAAATAATCGCTGAATTGGCTAGGCCGCACACTTGAGCACTATCTATAACACGTTCTAAAGCCTCCGGGGGTATTCTAAAACTTTATTTTTTGCAAAAATTGGATAGGTTCCGGGGAAACGTGACAGATTATTTGAATATTTTTGCACAAATTGGGGTCTGTTGTCTAAAGTTTGACGAGTCGATAGTATGACATTCAGAGAATAACACTATGTGCCCTTTTATTGCCAACTTTTCATCAAAACCTCCATTACAAAAACAACAAGAATTGATGTCAAAATTACCGGTTTTCTGTAGAGATGCGTTAACATTGAATTTTTTATATAAAGCTATATATTTTTTGCAAAAAGGTATTTGCAAGAAATTCGGAATTGTCCAATTTTTTCTCCAGAATCAAAATTTAATGTCACTAACTTCAAGAGATCTTAAAAAAAATTCCAAGTCGACGAACATTTACGATATTCCTGGTAAAAATATGCTGTTTATGTAACAAGTTATATCAGTCCCATATTCACAAAATAGCCATTGAAATTTCCAACGTCACATTTTAGACAATAATAAAATGACCTTGGAAATTTCCGACGTCATTTATTTAGACATGAATTAAAAGGCCATGGAAATTTCAAACGTCATTTATTTTAGACATGAATGAAATAGCCATGGAAATTTCCAACGTCATATTTTAGACAAGTATTCAAAATGGCCATGGGAGTTTGCAACGTCACATTTTGGACAAGAATAAAATGGCCTTGGAAATTTCCAACGTCAGATTTGAGGTACATTCAAATTGTCATAAAAAGTTTATAGTTTTGACATACCCAGAATGGTCATGAATTATCTTTAACGCGCTCAAAATTTCCAAAGACATGGGAGTTCTATCATTCAATCAAGTTGATAACCAGTATTTAGCCACTTGTTTACTGCTTTTAACAAATATTTGCATTTTCATGATCAACTCACGACCAGACAAGTTCATAATTTTGTCTACAGTACATCATCCTTCTCAATCTTTCATCAGCGGGCCTTTTCAAAGGTTGTGGTAAGTTTCTTTTAAATATTTGTAAGTCTCATGAGGAAGTTTGTTCCTTTCATCTAACACGAAATCCACCAACACGATACACGTTTTCGGCAACGTGTCTGTCCATACTTCTCCATTTTGCAATCTCCATGGTTTCCACTCTGTTCGCCAAGTCCCCTTCCAGTATTCAATAACAAAGCTAGTCTCCTCCACACTCG
>JAEMWC010000010.1:2485000-2557500 GCA_016490735.1 Pachyseris speciosa
ACCTAAATCCTCCTCGCAGACACTTTGAAAACGCGAAGAGGCGGCCGATGTTTGTTGACAACCACTGGTCACTATCTAGCACAGAATAGATAACGAGTAGCGTAGTCAATTTTTTAAACAAAAACTAGTGAGCAGCACACAGATTTAACGTTAAATCGTGACCCCCAAAATTAACTATTGCACATTTTGTAACGCAGGATTTACGTTGTATCCTGTGCGTATTTGTTTGTGGGTGTTTTTTGCTGTTCATACCCTACTCTGAACGTGCTATATACTGCTTTATACTGTAAATGTTTAGTATAAAAGTAGTTCAATTTGTAATCTTGTTAAATCCCTGATGAAGTCTGTCTGATCAGACGAAACCGGTCGGATAATATTAAAAAAAATTGACAAGATCTGTTGCTGTGTGCTGCTCACTAGTTTTTGTTTAAAAAATTTTAAAAAATAATAAAATTGTTTACTTGTTTATGTTAAAGTTCGTTTCGACCATAAATTGATGTTTATTTATTTTTAACAATTATTTAAGGACTGGGATGAGGAGAAAGCGGAAAAGTTTTTCAGGAATATGAGGTCTGTGAACACTAGGAACAGTGTAGACAGTTTTAACGTGGTGGTATTCCCATGGAGGAACAGAGTTATCGAGTTTCTTCGACTAGTTCCAAAGGTGGCAAAGAACACTGGGATGACAGTGGAACTGGGTTACAGCCATTACCCGGAAAAAGCTACGAGGGGACAAGGTAATTAGTATTCGTTGAAACTAACAGGCCTAATTTTCAATTTGTTTTGAGCTTTACTATCTCAGTAATAGTCATTGCTGTCACAATCATCATCATCATCATCACCATCGCCGCCATTCGTTGTAATCATCATATATACACTATCGTATACAGGATCACAGAATAGAAAAACCCAAGATCTTTCGTGATCAAAGAACCCTCTTTTCGTTCAAAAGAACCCTAAAAAACTGACAATGTCGACAGAATTTAGAGTAAAACTGAAACACAAACAATATTTGATATATATCACATTACCCCGCTGAAGTGTGTCTCTTCTATAATAGATACCAGCGGAATGACAAAGGAAATGTTCCCGTTCGTTGTGTGTCACAGTGGAGAAAAAAGAGTCGAGCGACGTAGCAGCAACGCATTTATCTTCACTTCGGAGAACGTGCAAAAGGACCTCAGCAGAGGGGCCAAGTTCAGAAGGGAAAAGCCATTGGCCCTGTACAAGAGGCTCATATCCCTTTATGGACGCCCGGATAGCTGGATCCTCGACCTTTGTAATGGCACAGGTATAATGTTATTCTAGCAATATGCATATCAATCAAGTAGCATTTCTCCTTACTCGCGTACGATCAAGAACTCAACTTTAGCAATGATTATATGTTTGTTTTCGTGCTTTTTATGAAGCCATAAGCAAGAGCTCTGAAAACCGATAATTTGAGCACCGATTAAGAAAGATTACGCTCATGAAGAGTTAAATCTATTTCTACACATCATCAAGTAGGTACCATCGTTACATTATACCATCTTGATCGTACTTTTTTGGTTGACAGAAAACTCCCTGATTGTTTTTATTCTCGCCGTAGAGGCGTGCCACATCACACAACTTCTTGAGGCGAAAATCTTACATGGATCAGTTTACTTTTGAATAGGATAAGAGTCAGTCTTTATTGGGTTTCTCTCGTGTAAACTATATCAGCCATTTTAAACTCGGATACAACTGCAATGAAAAACGCATTACTTTAAGATTTCACTCGGGCTACTGAAATAGAAGAAATGAGCATAAATGTGAAAACAGAAATATGACAATGAATATAATTAATTACATTACCTCTTTTTTGGTCTTTCAGGGTCAGCTGCAACGGCCTGTATTGAATTTGCTCCCAGTTATAATTGCATTGTGGTTGATAGAAACCAAGAGAGGATTCGAGAAATAAGAAGAAGATTGACCGCGGAAAGAAACTAAATGAAGTCGAAGAAACGTTAGATGTCATACGCGCCGTCAAAAACTAATTTATTTAAAAGAATGTGTAAGACAGCCCTAAGGATTGCATCTTGAAATTCGTGTTCAGTCGGTTTTTTTTTTTTTTTTTTTTCATTTCCACCGGCTCAGACTTTTCAAAGCGAAAATTAGTTAAATAACGGTAAAGAAATTAAGATGTAATGAAGTGGACATTAAATATATTTTCCTCACTTAGCTTTGAAATTTTAGATTTGTTATCATAATCTGTGCCTGAAAGGGGGGGGGGGATGGGGTGGGGGGATGGCATTATTTTTTTTTTATGAAAGGTATTTCTTTGGATGGCTTACCGATTATCTTGTATAAATATTTTCTATTTACTTTGTTTAAGGAATGCCGCTGGAAACATTCTGCGAAGAGGACTTGGAAATTTGAATGGCTATTTGTTCTTGTCCATATCTTTAGGGCGTTTAAATTTTCCATGGTCACTTTGTAGTTCTGTAAAAAATGACGTTAGAAATTTCCATGGTCACTTTGTAGTTCTGTAAAAGTGACGTTGGAAATTTCCATGGTCACTTAGTAGTTCTGTAAAAATGACGTTTGAAATTTCCATGGTCACTTTGTAGTCCTGCTAAAATGACGTTGGGAATTTCAATGGTCACTTTGCAGTTCTGCGAAAATGACGTTGGAAATTTCCAACGTCACAACTTCGAAATTCGATTACCTGTTGATCAAAATTGAATGAAGAGCAGCAAAATCCGTCAAAAGTCATTTCGTATCAAATTATTGCAATATCACTTGAATTGCCGGCAAAATATGTTCTCCATTTGAGAAATACTGCAAAAGTAAGTTTTTATATGGAAAAATTTCTTTCTTATATGCAAAAGATTTATGTTCGATTGTTGAATAAGGCAAAGTTGGCACAAATACAAGGAAAAGTAAACCTTTTTGCCGGAATTGGGCCATTTTAGAATACCCCCGGAGGCTTAAGAACGTGTTCTATGTAAACATATTGTCAGTATGCACAAGGTGGCCTCAACTAAAAGCCTGGTGGTTTCTAGAGGTCACCTTGCCACATATTGTGCTTTTATAAACTATTAATATATTAGTAAAAAAGACAAATAAAAATGATGATGATGATGATGATGATGAACCAAGGCGATCTACAGTGGTTATCATATGAAATGTTTTGGTTTCTCAGTAAGAAGTTGAGAGAAAGAGATGCTAACCAGACCGTGGGCTTGTTGTTATGCCTATGCTGTATGGTGATTATCCAGGATGCTCATGCAGAAATAATATGTATAGGTAATCACACGATTTCGGGTGCAATTTGGAATAAATAAGCACGAGTAATTTTTTTCAAATACTCACATACGGGCTCGTGCAATTTGTGGTCTTCGAAAATTTACCATTGCTTATTTATTCCAAATTGAACGAGAAAAATCATGTGATTACATATTAATAATATACACGAAAAAATTGTGTTGCATAAGCAACGCAGGTGAATCACGTGCAAAAAAAATTTATTCATCACGCGCAGGTCAAAACAACAGTTTTGTGCATGTCAATGTTTTTAAAGTTTTTTTAAGCCACAAAAGCCGCCTGAAAAGTTGTAGGCTATAGCTATAAGGCTGCTTTGTTTTTTAAGAGTCGCTGCCTGTAAATATCACACATTGTCCGACAGTTCAAGAAATTCGACCTCCATTTTATTTCATTAAAGGAATTCCCATATAAAACTATATTTGAAAATGGAGTTAGAATTTATAGACAACGCATTGTTGATTTATTAACGGTGGTTTGGCCTCTGCTACTTTGATGTCGTCGGTAATTTTCTTGCTTGTAAACACTGGGCGTAGATCACTGTTTACTTTCTTTCCAAGATCGGACAGTTGTCTTCTTACAACGTCGGCTGATCTTTGATCCTTGAACGGCAGAATAATTCGAACGGGCGCATTTGCTTGAACATCGCGAACTTGTTGTTGATTTCGCGACTCCATGAATCTAATATTCCAACTGCTACGGCTTTCCTGGCAACATTAAACGAAGCACACCCGGCAATCAGCTTCACGATGGAAGTTGCAAATAACAACAAACTACCTTTCATCGGAATGGAACTCATAAAGATTGGGAAACAGCTGAAAACATGTGTCCACAGGAAAACAACAAATAAAGGCCTACTTATCCACTATCAAAGCCATGTTGATGCCCGTTACAAACGATCCCTTCTAATGACTATGTTAAACCGAGCCCACTGTCTCTCATCTTCACCTGATCTATTTGCTGAAGAATGTGACAACTTGAAAGGGATCTTCTTAAAACTTAAGTACCCAGATAATCTTATAAATTCCACAATAACTAGATTCATGGAGTCGCGAAATCAACAACAAGTTCGCGATGTTCAAGCAAATGCGCCCGTTCGAATTATTCTGCCGTTCAAGGATCAAAGATCAGCCGACGTTGTAAGAAGACAACTGTCCGATCTTGGAAAGAAAGTAAACAGTGATCTACGCCCAGTGTTTACAAGCAAGAAAATTACCGACGACATCAAAGTAGCAGAGGCCAAACCACCGTTAATAAATCAACAATGCGTTGTCTATAAATTCAAATGTGATCTGTGTGATGCAGATTATGTTGGCTATACTCGCCGACACCTTTTTCAACGCATTGAGGAACACAAACACTCTGCTATTGGAAAACACCTGCGTGACGCGCACAATCAGAGAAACAAAGATCTTCAGGAACAATTCACCATTCTAAAGAAATGTCGTGGGAAATTTGAATGCTTAATTTACGAAATGCTTTTTATCCAAGAAATGAAACCTAAGCTGAACACTCAATCTGATTCAATCAAAGCAAAACTATTTAGTACCTAATAATCACTTTCTACGTTCCACATTGAAGCGTTTTTAATTACATGCAACGAGATTCCCACACACATTTTAGCATATAAAGAACTCACAAGAATTTGACTTTTAGTTTTTACGAATTTGAAAATGATGAACGATTCATCGAAACGTCATTCACAATTTTTATCACTAATTTTTATTCTCAATTGTTTATCTAAAGCTTCCGTTATTAGAGTTAGAAAGTTGCAGCAAATTTCATTTTTCAAGAAATCAAGCAGTGTTTGATTTCGCCGAGATGGGGGCTCGGCACCACCCCAAAATCAACAAATTTTGCGAATGTTGAGAAGCCTCGCAAAGCAAGAAAAGCAAAACAAATGAAACCCTGTTTTATATCTCGCAAAAGTATACTATCTGGGCTTCTAAGAAAAGGTATCTTTACTTTGTCTTCGGCTTTTCCAAAAATTTTACAGGACCCCATATGAGCACATTCTAAAACAAGGTCGTTTCTAATACATTTTACTCTTAATCCAAGGGTTAAAGTCTCAGCTGGTGCGCATTATTTTTCGAACAAAATGCTTTCTAGTGATTTTTAGCCTTTCATTTCTAACATATAAAAAATCTACCGGCGGCCCCTTGAATACTCAGTTGTTAGGAAAACCAAACGTCCAAGACATTTTCAGTCTTGCAACATAGCGTACTTTTCAATTTTCAGTGCGTGTCAAGAAAGAAAACATTTAAAATTACTTGCCCTGGTTTGATTTAAGATTTCTTAAACCATTTACATAGCAAAAGATAGCCAAGAGAAGTGATATTCTCTCTCGCACCTTGGATTGACTTGATAAATTCTCGAATTCAAGCCTCTCAGTCTTTATGGAACACGCATTAGCGCGTGACAGTGCTGGCGTGACACGTTCATTCGCTGTGATTTCCACTAAACTAAATTTACTAAAATCATGCAATATTTACTATTGGTTATCGTTTGCTAGGTTTCTTGATGTTGAGGATTCAAAAGAGTATAAAAAAATATTTTAGGTCTTTGGCTCTTGAGTGTTTGTATATTTGCAGTTGCTAAATGCTACATTGCCTATTTTCCCAGCCAGGTTACATTTAGCAAATGAAACTAAATAAGCATAACATGTCACCGTTTATGAGAATCGAGAAAATAAAAGAATATACCTTGAAATGCAATGAATTCAGTTGATTATTTGCTAGATTTCTTCAAGTTGGGACTTTTTTGTTCTCCACATCTTATATTTTCCCTGCCATTGAGCTCGCTAATTAACATTTACTAACCAATTACAGTGTCGGTAGTAAAACTACATGAAAATGCAATCTATGACTCCAGTAAACTATGCACCAATTGCACGTCACCGTTTGATCTAAAACTTGTTTTTGTTTTATAATGACAATGTTCAAATCTGAGATCAACAAGTATAAACGCAAATAAGTATAGGTCAAGCAGTAGGTTTTACGCAAATAATAGCGTGCAATAACTGGCGGGCCGTAAAATCCGGTGATCCGGTTTTGTTGTTGTTGTTGTTGTTTTGTTTGTTTGTTTGTTTTTTTTTGTTTGGTGCATGAAGTAGAATATAACTCAGAACAGAAGCGAACTCCATTTCAAGTGAGAAACTATCAAAGAAATAACTGGACTTGTCTCCACCTCATCCACTGCAGGAGCACAGGGCAACAGCTTCCTTGAGTGCCTGTTCATAAGGGGCCCTGCGGCGCACGAAGGGATTGGGCGTGGCTAGTCCGAGCTCCAGGCACAGCTTCTCCATCATGCTAATTGTTAGTTTTTGTAGGCCTTTATTGTTAACCAGTTGGCATACGTAATATTGGTCAAAGACAATCGGGTGTTGCAGATTAATATTTTGGTTGACATTTGTTCTCGCTTCGTCGAAATTGCTCTCTTCTACGGTAGCATTGACGTCCTCTTCCTGGATCTCTCCATCATCCACCTGATGTCTGGACTCCACCACAAGCCGTGAGAAGAATGCTGCTATCTGGTTTGGCATGAGGAACTCTTCTATTCTGAACAGACGTTCCCCGCTTTCATCGCGTGTTCTACGCATGTCTTTAGCAACCTTCTCTGGATCTTGTTTGTTACCTGTACGGCAGGTAATAGCAGAGCTCCGGCGGCCCCAAGGGCCGCCAAGCGGAGCACCATACCTATAGAAACCCGTCAAGTGCTTTTCTCATGGTAATCATGGCTAGCAGTATTGCTTGCGGGTGTCACCGCACGACAACGACGACGACGGAGTTGCCCAATAAGTAATAATACCCTAATAATAAGCATAATTATTATATCTCTCACTTAGTGAGAATGTGTGAAATTGTCTCCTCGGGCCTTACCATCAGAAGGCCACACTGTATATGTGTTGTACAGTAAAAATATGTGTTCCCAGTGTGGATGGTTCAGTGGCCTAGTGGTTAAGGCATCCAACCGGTAATCTGGAGACCCAGGTTCGATTCCTGGCTGAGCCACATTTTCACTTAATTACTTAGTTGTGCTGATTTATATATATACGTACATATTCCTACTCCAAGTGCAATAAACTCTGTTGATTGTTTCTAGATTTCTTGAATTTCATTTTTGAAAGGGCAGATATTCTAGATCGTAGGTTCCTGAATACATATGAATTTGTTGATTTGCTATCATACATTTTCCCACCGAGTAATTTTAGCAAATAAAATATTTCTCACGAGGCCTGTAAATTTCTACAGCTACGTTTGCGCTGTTTCAATCCGTGTTATTCTCAGCGCGGCAAATCCCGTCGAGATACTGACTGCTTGGTTGCCAAGTTATTTACTAAAGAGTGTGTTATGGAAAGCGCAAAGTAGGAAACCACTCACAAGCAGAAAGATCCCACAGTTTTCAAATCACGTGAAGTAATGCTGTTTGGGAGATTCCTCGGGTAAACTGAGTCAAGTGCGTATTGTCGAACTATTTTTTCACGAGCATGGCTTTCTCTGAGTTACTAGACTCGTTGGTGGTCCTTGCGGTGCGAGTACAGATTACCCCTCAAACGTGGGGTGTGTTTCTATCCGGGACTGTGATACGGACGTAAAAGGACATCTTTAGTTCTGCAAAATTAGCGAAGACATTGCGGTACAGAACGAGTCAAGGCTTCACCTTGCTCGAGCAGGTAAACCTATCATGTTATGGTATGTTTCTAATATTGTATTAATAGCCTATGGTTATGTTGGAATGATCAATTCACAATCGTCAGCACTGAGTATCAAGACTGTCTAATAACCAAAAGGCGGATGACAAACTGACATAGATCTTTATATACCACTAACGATGTACCATATATCATGGAACCATAAATCGTGTTTCAGCTTATATTCAACATAGAAACCTTAGTGCGATTTTTGCAGCAATTTTTGCATATGACGAGAACGACTTAGCAGCCTCAATTTGCACGCGTCATCGTGATCTGTTTGGAACGCAAGCGCGCCAAGGGGAGTCAGCTATGTACTTGCGCCGGCAAATGGCGTCATTCTCGGATGATGATGATGATGATGATTATCCTGGATTGACCAATCAGCTGACCCACTTTGCGTTTGCAAGAAGCGGTTGAGATCTGTATAATCGTACATCCCATCGGGAACGGTCTGGGTTTTCCAAGCCTCACTTGCTTTCCGCCACCCGAAAGTGTTGTTGTTGTATTCGGCCGCAAAGTTGTACTAGGCTAGCTCATGGTGATAAGCTCGTCAAGCGCCGCTTCGTAGTTTTTTTGTGTTGTCGAGAACAATGGGTGGGTTAAATGTTATTATGAAGTCGTGTGACTTTTGGTTGGCGCCATCGCACTGCAGCCTCGCAGGCTCGAGTTGAGCAGCAGGTGGTACGTTTCACCCCCGTATGTAATCATTGAAAATTTTGTCGGCCTGAAATTCGTTGATGACACCAAGTTGGAGGAGCTTTTCGACCAGAGCGAAAACCTGTTGGCAGAGCCTTGTCGAAGAGTTGCCGGCCTGCATCGAACCGAGGCCCACATACAGTTGGTGAATCATTTTGTCGGCGGACTCCGTTTTCCTACTTTGAGGTGGGGTCTTCATGCCTTGAGGTGGGGTTTTCCTGCTTGGAGGCGGGAGGTCGAAGCCGCTCCCCTCTGTTTCCCATTCTTCCCTATCCTCTCCCTCCAACCCTTCAATCGCAGCCCGTCGTTCCAAAATGGCCCGCTCCGAATCTGTGGAGTGCCGGGATCTTGTTCCTTTCGGCGAGGTTCGTTTTAGACCTCTTTTCCCCGCTAGCAGCTGTTGCGGGGAAACACCCTCCTGCCTTGGGGCAGGAGACCCATGCCGCCGCCCCCATCTTCGGCGGTTATAAATCTCTTCTTGGACTCTTCGAAGATCCGCCACCGAAAACCCGTGGAATGGGGACCATTTCTTTTTCACTCTGTAGTTGGGGTCGTTCCCGTACTGTCTGAGAAGCCGGTTGACCGTTTGCAATTGGACAGATTCGCTGGTTCCTTCGAGCAGGCTGGGCACCTCTGGTTTATCCCACGCTTGGCGTGGTGCTGGAGGGAGGGAGTTTCATCATCATCAACCCAGGATAGTGGTGGTGTTGGTGGTGGTGTTTCAACCTCTGGCCTGAAATCATCCGAATCAAACGGGTTGATTCATCGAACTCATCGATTGCGTAATTAGGACCTCCCGCCTCGGCCTCTTCCGCGGGAGCTTGCAAAGCTCGGTCCAAACTCGTCGCGACCGGTTTGAAAAGCTTGTGGGCCTCAATCTGGCCAACTTGATTCGCTATCCTTTTCTTTTTATACTTCCGGCGGATTGCCTGCTCCTGTTTCTCAACTTCCGCCCCTGCCTCCGCCTTTTGTTGCCATTTTTTCAGAGACATCAATATATAATAAGACAAAAAATGAGAATTCCAAATTATGATCCCGAGGCCGCCTCCACAAATGGTTTCCGGCAGGGGCACCCCGCAATGCCTGATGATATTTTCAGGATGTTGATTTGTTGGCCAAGCAATTCAGACAAGACGAACATCCTGCTGCATATGCTCTACGAGCTGTTGGAGTAGGACAAGGTCTTTCTTTTTTCGAAGAACTTCCACCAACACAAATATCAATCGCTCTTGCGCGACTTTGCCGAAAACATCGACTCCAAGGTGGGGTACGAGGTCATCGAGGCGCCGGGCGACGAAATCATTCCCCTTGAGGAGCTGTGTCCCAACAACCATAAAATCGTCGTGTTGGACGACTTGGTTTGCGAAAAAAACCAAAACGACATCATCAACTATTTCATCAACGGGCGGCAAAGGAACTGCAGCGTCATTTATCTCACCCAAAACTATTACAAGGTTCACAAAAACATCCGAGACAACTGCAGCCATTTCTGCCTTTTCAACTTCCTCCCGAGGGAGAACAAACGAATCGCCGACGAGCTGCGGGTTCTCCACGACTTGCTGGACCGCGCCACCGACAAGAAACCTCCCTCAAACCGTCGGCGCTGATGAAACTATTACTGTCAGTGCTGTTTACGTTTCGCCTTCGTCTTCCAGCAGCCAACCGAAACGTTTTTTGTCTCTCATTTACGGTTTCGAGTTGCCTAAATGAAAAATTATTTCAAACTGTGTATGGGGTGGTTTGCAAAAAGGTCTGGAATTAACAGACACCCCCGAACAACAACAGCGGCGACGGGGCCTTTTCTGCCTCTCGATGGTAGCGCCCCAATGACCGGTCCTCTTGATGCGGGTGGGCACCCGATTGAGAATCTGGGTCCGACGGCTGTTCCGCTTGACGTGGTCAGTGAAAGCTATGCCACATCCACTTTTGCCAAACTCAACGGAAGCACCCCGTTGACGGGGAACATTGACATGGGGGCGAAACCTTGTCACCAACATGGTTTACGCTGTGAACGACCTCGATGCCACGAACAAAAGCTATGTCAACTCTGAAATCGCGCTTTGTTTGAAACGGGACGGAAGCGACCCGGCACTGGGTAATCTGAATATGGGTGGGTATGCCACTGAAGATTTGAAAGACGCTGATTCCAGCACCCCCGCTGAAAACGCCGTCAACAAAAAATACGTGGATGAGGGACTGCGAACCAAATTCTACGCGATCGCGCAAAAAGACTTGAACATGAACGACAACGCAATCGAGAATCTTGCGCCCCCTTCGACCTCAAGGACGCGGTGAACAAAAATTATGTGGATGAGTATTTTCTCCGAAGAGGTGGAACAAACCCAATATATGGGGCCTTGAACATGGGACAACAAAAAATAACCGATTTCAACCCTCCAACCGCAAATGGTGACGCCGCAACAAAAATACGTGGACGATTTGGGAGGAAACTTTTTGAAAGTCGACGGCAGCCAATCAATGGCTGGCGATCTCAACATGGGGGGTCACAAAATCGCCGCTCTTAAAAAGCCGGTCGGCGAAACGGACGCGGTGACGAAGGATTATGTGGATCACTCGCACCTTTCCCTGTCGGTTGGGCATAAAAACCCCTTTACCTACCTTATGGACGGCGTGAACGATTCTTCATCCGAAAACAACATTCACGTTCATGGGATTGTCAAATTCGCCGCCTCCCCACACGGGGTGAACAATAACGCCTTAAAACGCCTACGAGTTCACCCTTGTCAAAGACGAGGGAAGCGGCGATTATCGCTCGCGGACCGGTTTCAATCTCTTTCCGCTTCCGAAAGGGTATTACACGTTCGTGGTTGAGTATTTTCCACAGGAAATGACAAATGTGTCCGTCAGGGCAAGTGTCACTGTCATTTCCATCACAAGCCAAACCACGCGAACCTTCAGCGACGCCAACCCACCCTTCACAAAAACCCTCATTCAGTTCCACCGGTGGAGCGACAACACCCCCAACTACATTTATTTGGATCTGCATGGGAGGACTTCTGGTTAAACCACGGGCCACCTCGTTGTTTATGGTATTTCGGGGTATGTTTTCAATGTGAACTCGGGTGTCTTTGACAAAGTTTGGAGTGTGGAGAATGGCAACATGACCAAGCAAACCGACTTGGATTTGAATGCCAAAAGCCTTCACAGCGGCGGCCTAACGTTATTCCACGGAAGCGTGAGTGGGATGATAATGGGAACTGCCCTGGATCTGGATGGGTTTTCCCTTTACAAACCGAAACTTGGTGATGATTTGGACCTGGACGGGCACTATGTCAAAGATGGGGAGGCAACGTTGTTTAGGGGAAAAGATGGGAAAATGACAATGCTGAAGAACCTTGACACGAACACTTATTTGATTCACCAACCGAAATTGGGAGGGAATTTGAATTTAAATAAAAATGCGGTTTATGACAACGACGACCTTTTGTTCACGTACCGGGACGGCGCCGTTCGCTTTTCAAAACCGGTGTTTTGGCCGGGCGTGCTTTATGGAATGAAAAGTGCCTCCCTTTCCGGTTCTCGGGATACCGACACTTTCTTCAGTTTTACGGTGGCGGATATGTTGCCGTTGTCGCTTTTCAAAAAGATTGAACACATCGAGGTTGTATTTCAGGAACCTTTGGAGAGTGGTGTGGTTTTCCGTTACACAACCTTTGACCGAAATGGAGCGTTGATAACGCAAGCGGAACACTCCCTCGCACGTGGGGTGGATCGTTGGTGGAACGTCAATGCATTTCCCCCCTCCCTCACGAACGTTCACCGCCTTCTGTTTGAGAAAGGGTTTAAACACAACTTCGCAAAGGTGGAATTGGACCTCGTGCCCTGAAAATTTTCACGTTTCCATCTTGACACTGCGCGCGCGCAAACCGAAGTGGTGCGAGAGGGAGAAACCTCACGCAGCCATGCTCACAGCAAAACCAGCTGGTACATCTTACGACACCGTCTTCTGAAATTTTTTTCCGAAAATATACAATGCGGTTTCTGAAAAGAAAACCTCGGCCTCCCCTCTCAACATCTTTGACTTCAACCACATCGACCCAACCCTTCCGAAGGACACTGTCGATATGTTGAAGCGGCTCTTCGCTTTTTACCACAAGAAACATTGGGGCTACGAAAAACTTTTCCGAACGTTTCAGCGCAGAAACTTGCTTTGCAACGTGGTTGCTGGAAAAGCTGTTTTGACTAGAGCTGTCGCGGGAGGGGTTACTCTCAATCCCGCTGTCATTGCCGGGCTGACAGCGTTTGGTGCTGTCGTGAAAATTGTCGCGACGGCGAAGAAATACGACAGAAAGGCCGAAAAGGCCAGCTTCGCTCGAGTGGAATACAGAAAGATCCTGGATGCCATCCGGTTCCATCTCCGGGGAGAACCTTTCGATGCAGAGAAGTTTCTCGACAAGCTGAAAATGATCGCCGACTTCGTTTCCGACCACTGCATGGAAATCCCCGAGAAACTCCTGGCGAAATACGTCGAACATTTCACTGTGGATTGAAACTCTCCGGGTTCGCAATGTTCCACCACCTGTCGAACCTTTCTTTCGCCTTTTGCCGTGTCTTTGGTCGGATTTTCTCAAAAGCTGGTGAAATTCTTGCGAGAATTTCTTTTTTGCGCGGCCAAACTTCCTCTGGAACCGCTTCGAAATAGTCGTGAAGGAAACAAACGTAATTCACCGACCGCTTGTCTGATTCGGGAAAGTTCGCGAACTCGTGTATGACATTTTTCAAAAACCCCCACAGGGCCGCGCCACACGCTCGCCCTCCAGGCAACGCACGGGTGTTGACTGCGTTGAAAATGTTGTATATTTCCAGAGTTTTGCGGATGTGGGTTTGGGAAATCACAACTGGCGGCCTGCCTCTCTCTTCTCGGCAGGGGTGGAGCACTGTGTCGAGTTTTTGTACCACCCCGCATTTTGGACAAACAAGTTCGAAATCTTTCGATTTTTCCTCCATCTTCACCCTGCAATGCCATTTGCTTCTTTTTTTCTTTGGCAAGGGTGGCGGTTTTCGAAATTCTGCGAGCACCTGCCAAGCTTTTTGTTTCTCTTCTTCTACAAGCTCAATTCCGAACATCGTTGACTTTTTCTTTCGGATATATTTTTCTTTCAGAAATATATGTGCAAATGAATGACAAACGTTCCTTCGAAACGGGAAGAACAGCGGCTTTCGCGAATCTATTACAGCCCGGAAGGGTATTGGAAGGGGTGGGATGCGGCGAAAAATTTAGCGCAAAAAGCCAGAATCCCGGAAGAGGTTTCGAAGAGATGGTTGCACAAACAGGCTGTTTGGCAAATTTTTTTCCCCCCTCCTCCGAAAATTCCTCGTCCAAAGTTTGATGTAGCCATCCCAAACGCCGTGCACCAAGCTGAACTGCTTTTTATGCCGCACGACAAGGTTGGGGGCAAACTTTGGAAGTACGCGCTGACTGTTGTCGATGTGGCGAGCAGATACAAAGAGGCCGAACCTCTGGCCACAAAAAGCGCGGAGGAAATTTACAAAGTAACGCGGCCCGCTGCAATGGCCGAAACTGCTTCATGCCGACCCTGGGCGAGAGTTCATGGTTGCTGTCTCGCAAACGATGACCAAGCATGGCACAGCCATCCGACGCAGACATCCCGAAGTGCACCGCGACCAAGCGATTGTGGAGCGGTGGGACCGAACGTTGGCAGAGGGGTTGTTTCGCCACCAATACGCGGTTGAGATGCAGCTGCCTGAGGGGGAGCGGTCTGTGGCGTGGGTGCAGCGGCTTCCACGAGTTGTTGCTGCGAACAACAACCAAGTCACGCGGTTGATAGACGCAAAACCTGTCGATGCGATAAAGCGACGAAGGGTAACGCAGAACCTTCCACAGCTCCTTTCGGAAGACCTGTTGGGGCGGCAGAAAAAAGACTTCCAACTGATGCCGAAGTGCGTTATCTGTTTGCGCCGGGAGAATTGGAAGGAGGTGTGCGAAGAGCCATCGATCCTGTTTGGTCTCTGAAAACTTTCACCGTTGAACGGGCGATGATAAAACCAAACCAACCTGTCTTGTATTGGCTTCAAGACGAACCAAAGCGCAGCTTCGTGCGGGAAGAATTGATGGTTGTTCCACCAGACACAGAGTTACCTCCGGCTACCCTCACTTGAGACTTTTGAGATTCTTCAACCACGTCTTTTTTTGGTGAAAACTCCTCGGCATGACTTCATGGTATTTATCAGAAATAAATTCTGAAAACTCGGGTAATTTGTGTAATTTGTCTTCTCGCGAACAAACTAAGCAGGCGTCGTGCAATTCACATCCCCGGGATTTGGTGCAAACAATAATTCTGGTTGGTCTTTGTGTCTTTGCGCAAAGTGGAACCATGATTTGCCGCTCCATATAACGTCGAAACATATTCGTTCAACAGACCGTGTACTTGATCGGCTCTGTGTGTATCCCGTCCGCCAACACGCGACGTTTGTCGTAGTACGCGGACAACCCCAATTTCTGTTGTACGTATGTCATCATTCGCCCATCTTTCATCCGAAAGCCTTTGTTTGTGACCAAATCCCTCTCCCCCGAAAGCGCCGCTTTCTAACGCCCCCAGGTCAATCTGTTTTGCTTCTTTGACATCCCCTTCGCAATCAGTTTATTTTTTCCGTGTTGCTCTTCCTCCTTGAAATAGCATTTCGAGCAAAGGGTGATCATTCGCTCGCCAACACATTCCAGCTTGAAAAGCCCTGGTTCTCGATTACTCCACTTGTCCCAAGCCAGCCACTTCTTTTTTTCCCCTTCGAACACCCTCTGTTCGGGTTTGATCACGTCTTTCAGCTTCTCTCCGCTTATCGCCATGTAATTGCTGTCCGTGTCCATCTGGATCAGTTCGAAGTCGTTGCGATCCACGAACCTGTCGAGAAAGTCGTAGTAGAACTCCAACATGAGCAACTTGGCCAGCTGATAAACAACAATTCCAACTTGGAATGGCCTGTTGATCGTTATCCTCGTCTTCCGGCTTTCTATCTCGTATGCCTCGCCGATTTCATCGAGATCGTGGAAGAACACGCCTCGCATGGCTTTGTCGACGATCTTCTTGTCTTTCGTGTAAGACACGTTCGTTTGGCGTTCCACAGCTTCAATCACTTTTCCATACGCGCTGTTGCCCAACAGTTTGAAAACTTTCGCGAGCAGCGCCTTGCTTTTTTCCGCATCTCCAGTGCGGCGCGCCTCTGTTACTTGCTCCACGAACCAGGTGAATACTTTCTTCGGTTGGTAGTCAATTGTTCGGTATATCGCTCTGATTTCCGCGCCATGGGCCAGATACCACTGCAGAAGCGGGGCATACACCAACATCTTTTTCGCTGAAAGCGCGCCCAGCAGCTTCTCCCCGTCCCCTCGAGTTCTGCCGGTCCTTTGCAGGTAGTCCCACATATGCTGCGGCACCACCTCTGTAGGAACTTGTTTGTTCACGAAGAAGGGTGGCATTTCTTCGAACTTTGACCACAAATGGCGGGGAATCTCGATGTCAACCTCCGCAAACCCAAACCATGTGCCGTTTTTGACGCGTTCTGTGAAACCTGGCACTGTCTGGGTGGCTAACAACCCTGGGTACCACGCAATCCGCCCTTTCCCACAAGGCATGGCTTTGAGCATGGTCGAGAGGTACAGTGCGTTGGCATCGTAGCCGAGGATTTTCCGACAAGGCTTCGGGTTGGCAATCTTGTGGGAGCCAATCTTTGTGACGCCAACTTCGTGGTACCGTGTGAACACAAGGCTTCGTCCCCCGACGACCGCACCTTTCAACATCTTGTACTCTTCCTCGTTGGGAGTCCACAACTCTGCGTCCCGCTCAACCGAGCCTCGAAGCAAATAGTGAAGGGAGAAACACAGCGTTTTTGAGGATGTCGATTCCTTTCTCGGTGTAGAAGGCGCGCATTTTTTCCAACGCTTCCAACCCTGGGGCAACATCCAAGCCATTGTAGTAGCGCAGCCAGTCTGCGAAGGTATGCATTCCTTTTTCCTTGAAAATTTGTTTGCATTGCTTGAATTCTTTCATTGTGAGGGGGAATCTCTCTTCCAACTTTGTGTACCAAAAGAAGTAATCGGGGAGCCCAGGAAAATCCAATTTCTGTGGGGAATCAAACCACTCGTATGGAAACCACGATTTGTTGGCTGTGCAGTCGTAAGCTTTCACCCATTTGTCGTAACTCGTTCCAGGGCCGAGATAGTTGATAATGTCAAGAAAACGGAAGTCTTTTGTCAACAGAAACATTATCTTGTTGGCGTCTTTTGCGACAACAATTTTGTCGGCAGTCTCGCTTATCTCTCCCACGAAATATTCTTTGATCAGGTTAAGATCATATCGCCCTGAGTTGAAACCAAGGACTGGTACTTGGTCGCACCATTCTTCGATGCGCTTCCGACGTTTTTTCGGAATGAAATCAATGTCGTCTGGCATGAGCTCTGCTCGAACCCTTTCCCGAATGTTATTTGCTCGTAGTTCCAACTCTTTCAAACACTTGTTGATCAACTTTTTCAGGTCTCTCTCACAGATGCGTGTTGGGGTTCGCTCGAGGGTATCCCCGATAGACACGGAAATCGGCACGTGCGCGTTTTCGAACACCAACAATCTGGTCGGTTCTTTCCTGAAACTGGCGTCACCAAATGCTTCGAAGTCATACAATATGGCGTGTGGGAAGGATTTCGTGAAGGTCTTTGGTTTGGTGCTTTCGTTGCGCCCAACTTCACATCCCAATACTTCGATAACATTGAACCCCGCCTCTTGAAGCACTCTTGTTCGTTTGATGGTGTCTTGAAACAACTCTTCGCAGGTTTTCATCACTGTTTCTTTCTTCCTTCCGTTTTTCGTGCTCGTGATCACAAGTTCGTTTCTGTCTGGATAACATCTTGGGCATCCGTGGAAATAACACCCGTGATATTGGAAGACCGTGTTCGACGCGGGGTGAAACCCATCCACAGGGGCTCCAACTACCCACCTTTCTCCTCCATGACCACACATTGCGTGAGGGATGTGAATCCCTCGCCGCCGTGCTTCAGTTTCCACCCAATTGGTGGGCGCCGCGTACTTGACTTTGTCAGGGAAGAAAGCTATTTCGAAACTTGTTTGTTTTGCTTCCACTTTCGTGTTTGGGCATATAATTTTTGTTTCACCTTTGGAACATGTTTGGAAATGTCGTTGAAGATCAGAAGATTTTGTTAATCTTTGTTTGCAATGAACACACATAAACACTCCATCCAACTTGTTAATATTTTTGATAAGAAACGCTCCATACACACCAATCGTCAGAATGTTTTTAATTTTTTCTGGTACATTTCGAATAAGATGCCAAACAATACCGTGGGGTGTCTGCTCTGGCTCGTACACACGGATACCACACCACTCATTGAAAGGTTTTGTTTTGTTGAGGTACTGTTCAACTTTATCTAGTTCATCCAGCGATGTTTTTGGACAATCTGGAAAATGCGCCAATTGTGGAACGCCAAAGAAACCTCGCGCAAGCTGTAGTGCTGCTTGTTTGGCACGGTCTATTCTCCCCCTTCATTAACAACAACGCGGCGCCATAAACACAGGTTATCGTGGAAAGTGTCCATCGCCACCATTGCTTGCCCTTCAGCCGCATACGCAAGGTTTCGCAACCATTCTGGCAGGGACCTGTTCCCAATAGTGGTGCGCGATCCACCACAATTTTTACATCAACGTTTTCAAAACCATCAAAGCGACATTTCGTATTGGGACGGTCCACACCCACAAGTTCCAGCCGTTCCTCTTCTTTTCGATGTAACCAAAACTCGACCTCATGAAATCTTTGAAACCAGGGAGATCCAAGCGGTTTGTTCACGTAACTCAATATCGTGTCGTCGTTTTCGCTGTTCACCAACCAGTATGAATATGTATGCCTTGCATAAAACGTAGTGCTTCCTTTCTTTTTGGTGACCTTCATGAATGAAGGTGTCAAGTTTTGATACAACTTTTCAGTTATTCTCCAAGTGGTGTATCTCCGCCCTTCTTTTGTTACACCGACGGTTATCGCAGAAGAGGTGGACAATTCTCGATCGGGGTCAGTCTCCTGGTGGGCTTTAACTTGTGGCGTTGTGTTTCCAACAACCGCGGTGTGATTGGCTCTCTTTCTGCCTGGGGCTGCTCCGCAAGCTCCGCGAAAACTCTTTGCAAAAACTCTTTATCTTGAGGGTTCACAGAATGATTCGTTGCAGGATTATTCGTGGACATTTGTTGATTTCGTGGTCTTCGTGGAGCAGGAACAGGAGGTCTCTTTAGACGGGGTGCTGGCATAGGTCTTTTCCTTCGTGGTGCCTGCACAGGTCTTTGTCCAAACACAGTGTCGAGATATTCGAGAATGGCGGCCTCATCATATTGTGGTTCTCTCGCGGTCGCCATATAATTACCTGAAAAATTTCGGCGCGAATTTTCCCATGCTGCTCTTTGTTCAACAGGCCGCGCCATCGGCTCTCGCGTTGGCTCGGTTTCCATCGGCTTACCTCCTCGCCTCTCTTGTTCAATACGCTGTGACATGCTTACTCACACGACACACTTGTTTAATATGGTGTGACACGGTTGTGTATACGGCGCTCTTGTTCAATAGGGGTGACTTTGATTGTCGTGCGCAAAGTGTTGGTTTAAGAAAGGTTGAATGGGTGTGGGGGCTTCCCCTGCTCAAGGCGTTGGTTTAAGAAAGGGGCCTCAGGTGGTATTTGATGGCGAGGTCCTGCGTCAGTCAAATACTACCGAGGTCCAACTTTTCTGTCAAGGAGCGTAGTGACGCAGACAGAAAAGTAGGACGAGGTGGTATTTGACTGACGCAGGATATACTACTACTCATATTTCACAACACAAGGGACTGACTTTTATTTCACGATAGTATACTCCTGTATATTACACGATATTATACTCCTGTCTCTAGTTCTGCGCTTTTTCCAGTTATTATAAACTGTAACGATTTTCTATATGTGGGCAGCCTCCAAGCGAATATGAAAGAACTAGAGATACAAAGGGTCGTAACAATGCGTATCCTTTCATCGTGAGAGAATTGAACAGCCCAGTCTCCAAGGTAACTACAGTGATCCCCATGCAAATGAACTGTTGATCGCTACCAAAGTGGCCTGTAGTGGCTTTCTCTCATGGGATCCCTTTATCTCACCCCAATGAGTTTTGGTCCCACATTTACCTAGCAGCGACCCTTTTCTACTGGACACCAAACATTTATTTATTTTCATTGATAACTGTATGAACTTAGCACATGATGTTAGAGCGCAGAACACAGGAACGTTTGAAGGAATTCCAAAGAATTAGCCCAAATTTCAAAGACGGAAAAAGCTCAATTGTGCGACCTTGGTATAACGAGCAAACATTGCATTGAAAAATATTTATGTTTTTTTCCTGGCTAAAAATATCTTACCCTGATTCAGTTGTTATTAGCAAAGAGCTTTCAAAGCTGTTTTAAGAGATGATTTTGTTGGTGTTGTAAATTGAACTGGTTTTCAGACATCGAAGTTATTTTCAATAGGACAGTACCGGCCCGAGTCGAGGCTCTCGGTAACCTCCCGTGATCATGTTTTCTATTATTGTGCGACGTTGCTAACAAGGAAAAAAACTGAGCAAAACAAAGAAGCCACCTTCCGAAAGTAGGGATCCCTCGGCTTTACGAGGGATTTGCGAGATGAATGTCAAGTTTAACTGGCAGGTCGAAGAGTCTCCTGACAGCGCGAGATACGAAATAGCAGAAGTCAGAGAGAAAGACAAATCGTACATAAATACGAAAGCGGGATGTGAAGCAAGCGCGGTAGGAATCCAAAATAAGGCTGCCAAAATACATATTCACTGGCTATGGAAGCGAACATGCATATATTGTTTGTGTGGTAGCAGCCTGCTGAATCCGAAAGGCAGTGAAATGGTCCGTTTCTTTGGTAACGGGCTGATCCATGCAGTTTCTGTGATGTGATAATGCACATATCACCAGTTGCTAGGTCCTATATTTCTCCGGATCTTTGGCATATCAGCACGTACGGATAACGTTATGGCAAAATAAGATAAAATACAATGCAATAAAACAAAGATGTTTTACAACGGATTGTATGCAGCTTAATATTTAATCGCGAGTGCTCATTACAACCCAATAAAGCAAGAAAATATTCGAATACATCTTTTTAGTGCATACGTACTGTTTGGGAAGACGTCCTTTTAGGTTGTCAAGACGCCAGTCAAAGGACAAGTCGCCTCAGACAGCATTAGGTTATGAACTCATATTTCACAACACAAGGGACTGACTTTTATTTCACGATAGTCTTTATACTCCTGTCTCCAATTCTGCGCTTTTTCCAGTTATTATAAACTGTAACGATTTTCTATATGTGGGCAGCCTCCAAGCGAATATGAAAGCGTCAATGGCAACCTTTGTGAAAAGCAAAAGGTCGGTTATTCTCAAGCACATATTCAAAACCTGCTCTTCCTCTGGGGAACCAGACTGTTTGAACACGAAAACGTAAAATACACCGATGTGTGGGAAGGCTGCGAAGAGCAATATCGCGGCAAGATAAAATGTCATGATAACAAAGTTCCGGTCAAACAATTTGCAGCGAGTTTGCCTTCTCAGGGCGAGACGTTTCTTTTCGTTGTTGGAATTGTGGGGGGAGCTGGGTGAGTTGAACGAGAAAGAATATCTGTTGGTGAGGTTTCGATGCTGTAAACGTGCTCTGAATGCCCTGTACATGAGCACTTGTACGAACGCTAAGACCATTGATATTAGCGTTGAATGTAAAATTAAGTTGATTTTGAAGAACACAATTCGGTCAACTCCCAGCAGAGGAAACAAGCTGAAGATAGTGAAATACACCCATGTTATTACGACGCAGGAAATCACTGTTTGCTTTTTCACCCAGGTTCTGTATCTGTAAGGGCACTCAATGGCGATAAGCTGAACTACAGTCAGCATAAGAACCATAACAAACGAGGAATTGAGCGAGGCGGTGGAAATTAAGGCACCAATGGTAAACAACGTGTGCGAAATGGCTTGAAATCGTGCACAAGTGCGAAAAGATCTGCAAAAATAGAACAAGGCGAAGAACGGCTCGACCAGTAAGCCGCAAAGGAGATCGGCGACAGACAAACCAAGGACAAAATGGGTTGTCGGTTTCTTGAAGTACCTCAGCGGGTCTTTAAATATTGCGGTGATTAATAGGATGTTTGCTGTCACTGTGACAGGACTAAGGATCGCTAGGATGAAGCCTGACGCCAATTCCACACGCACATACAACATGCCCTTTGATGTACCGGTTAGGTTTGTTTGGTTTGCGGAGTGAAAACTTTCCGTCATGGTGATTTACTACTGACTAACCCTTCGTATAAACGGCTTAAATCCAACTGGGCACGTTTTCGGGGTCACCACTTCATATTCATCGCTAACAAGGTAGCCAATACGTCAAACCAGTCTATGCAAGCATCTGACACACTTCTGACTATTTGCAATTCATACGCACGTTTGTTCTGCGGTAACCTTTTTTGTATTCTCATTAAGGGGGATTGTGCTCTCCTTGCGTAAACGTATGCCCCACAGAACTTAACTTCTATTGCGAATGAATCTAACTATACTATTTTAATCATCGTCCGTTGAGAGCCGGCTCCCGGCTCTCTTTTACAAAGACAGAAACTAGGGAAAAAACTTCCGGACAGCTGTAACCAAACGTGCAGGAGTTGAATGCCGACTTACATCGTTTCACTCTTCCGGACGCATGCCTTAAAATAAAACCAATTACTTTCATGATTAAACTTGGTCGACTCACCAAAACATTTTAAAATGAAACCACAAATCTACGTAAACAGCATAATCCCAATTAACAACACAAGGAGGAGAGAGTCAGGAGAAAATTAATAAAAACGTGAATATTTTATTTCGCTTCGCAAGCTGGTGGATATGACATGCACCTATCCTTGAGTTAGAAATAATGAACGTTGTTGGTAATTTTTTATAGCTCGGGGCCATAGAAGTAATTTTTCAGCAACAATTTTAAATATCTTTTAAGGTATAATATCACAGCTACTGTGGCCAGTTGAAAAACCACAGTCATTTCGCTGCGTCTGTTTCGATTCGTGTCCCAATATAATACTAATTTTCTTAATGCATAGCACTTCGTTTTCCTGGTATTCATCATTAAGGAGCTCAATACATACATACAAGCTAGACATAATAAGGTTTTTGTCAACCATACGCACATAACCGCTTTGCAGGAAATGATTTCTTGAGTAAAATAACCAATCAGCTTTATTTGGTTTTCAATGATTTGAAACCAAGTAATCAACACATAGAAAACGACCATAGGCTCATGTATTGGAGCTAATGCCTCGCACGTTTATTCACAAAAGCGAGTTAAATGTGAAAATTAGTTTGAAATAGCTGAAAAGAAATGCTAAAATTAAAACTGCGATTTCGTTAACTGTTCAAAGCCGTATACAAGGATATGCTCATTGCACGTGCACGGTTGGATCACATACATATGGAAATCGTACAGAAATTAATGGCTCACCAGCAGAATTGTTGATTCATGGTGACTTTTGCAACATCGTCTAGAATATAAACTTGATCACGTTCAAATTTTCTGGTTTTGGCCGATCAGTTTCTTTGAGGAAAGACGAAGGAAACTTTAAAAACGATAAACTTTCGAAGCATTGAAAAAAACAACAAACGTTATAATTGTGAAGTTTTGCCTAGACTCTTTGTAAGTTGATTATCAAGTTTTTTAATTAACATCGGAATTAAAACAACCCGGAAAATAACCGAGATATGTTTATTTTCCCTTTCCCCTTATTTTCGTGCAATAAAGACGTGCCAACACGATTATGAAACTATTTGCACCCAGAAAACTGCTTTAAATGAAACAAGCGCGTCTATATAAAGAAGTCTTTTAACGTGTATTTCCTATTATATTATATCGAGTCCGTTATCACGAAATTTGTGCAAACAAGTAGCAAAATATAATTTTTTATGCAAATATGATGCCAAATAGACGAAATGAAATAAAACGAAAAGTTCTCTCTTATCACACGAGGACAGTTCTGTTGCGATACTGACAAATCGGAAGCTATTTTCCAGCAGAATTTGAGAGTTGAAAGAAAATTTAATCAATGCACATGAGCGGTAAACTTCCCGCTATCTGATCAAGAGAAACGATATATTAACTCAGCTTGCCGTCTTGAAGTTTAAAAACAGATCAAGTAAAAACATTTTTACGGCAGAAATGCTTGATTTTACTTTTTCGCCCGAGGTTGTCTTGGCTCAGTTCAGAATGGCGGACATTTCATATTCTTCTTCACTTTTCCCCGATGCACTAGTCGTTCCTCATGTTTGACTGGTTTCTCACCAACCGTTGGGCACGTGTTGTAAACGGATGAAACAGTAAGGCAAGGAATAGACCTTTTTCGCTTGTAGATTTTGTTTTCCCAATGTAGACCATGTGATCTTCCCAAGGGGATTTGCCTTTTGTCTTTTCATAAATTATGCGTACATCTGCACGTGGGAAAGGCGAAATTTCAAAGAAACAGTTCTCTAGGGTAACATCACGTGGTCTTCATTGGGGAAACAAAATCTACAACCGAAAAAGGTCTATTAGAGGAAACGTGGACGCCTGAACGCGCGAAATTATTAGCACGCATCAACTAAGTTACAGGGAAACGATAACGAAATCGTTTATTTTCATTTCGTCTTCTACATACAGGCTGAATGCAAATTTGCAGTACAACGTCACGTTTGGTTATTCTATCACCAAAAACGCAGCAGTTTTAGTTAGGCAGATTCACCCTCATGATGTTTCTTTTCCTTTGGGACAACTACCACCGGGATATGTGCGTGATGGATGATGTAATCACTGGTGCTTCCTAATATGGTGCGGCGAACAGTGCCCATTCCCCGGCTGCCAACTACAATCAACACAGCATTCTCCTTTTTGGCAGTTTTGCAAACATGCTCTCCTGGGTGGCCACCTTGAATGATGATTTTGGCAGAGACCTGATTGAAATGATTCAGAAAAAACAGTTACGCCTCGAATTTAAGACAGCTGTTAGAAAAACAAACAGCAATTATGCTAGGCTGGAGGGGCAGGGTGGAGTGTTGCACCACCCAAGGGGGTGGAGGGAGGGTAGGATTTGGATTAGATAACTAACTAGGCCCTGAATGATAAATTATATAGCAAATACATTAAACTGCTGGAGAGAGACTTATGCACTGGACTAATGTGCACTGGATAAGGTGATTACCACTGGAGCCAGAGGAACATTGGCTGTTGAAACAGATTTCTTTGTTTCAATGGTTAGCACATTTCATAACAATAACAATTACAATAACAATAATAATCATAATCATAACAACAACAACAATAACAATAATCATACCAATAAAAATTATAACATCGTAATAACAACACTAATTTTCAATAATAATTTTAATGGTAAAAAGTTAACACTGCTACAGTGAAGCGAAGATGAAAGAACTGAACTTGTCACAATACAAGCTACTTGCATAGGAAAGAGTGCAAATTGGAATAAATAAGCACGTCGAGTAAATTTTTTCAAAGATCACTCAAAAAATTGCACGAGCCCATAGGGCACAGGAAAAATCATGTGATTAGTTATTAATAATATACACGAAAAAATGCGAGTTAGCTTATCATAATATTTATTTTGCAGAAGCAATGCAAGCGAATCACGTCCAAAAAATTTTATTCATCACGTGTTCAGTCAAAACAATAGTTTTGTCAATGTTTTTAAAGTTTCTTAAGTCGTAAAAACCAGCTAAACAGTTATAGGCTATAGCTACAAGGCTACTTTGTTTTTCAAGTGTCTATGGAGCGTGTAATCATTACCATCAGTATTTCTGGTTCATAATCTTGGCCTTGTTTGTTTTTTGTTATCTCGGCGTAAAATGGCTTGAGCAAAGTTTTAAGTTCAACAGGTTCATAATTTTCGATTTTGTTGGTAATTCCTTTCTCCATATATCACTTTCTTGAAACAGACAGCCAAAAAGCAATGCTTTTTGCTATGTTATCGCTTTTACTGTAGAGCTGTTTTCAGCTCCTCTGTTAGTTGTTGTTGTGGTTGTATTTTAAAAGAAACCCTGCTCAAAACACCAGCCATTGTTTTTGTTTTCACAATTTTAATGCAGCTCAAACTTACTGTGAAGTTGTTACTATAGAAACAGCTACGATTTGATTGCCTAATTCAAACTGAACCAATCAAAATAGATTAGTAATTGCACTGTGTTAAATTACTTTGCACTGAATGTTTCCACACACTATTTTACAGCAAAACTGTACCAATTTTTTAGCCAATCAGAACTGAGTAATTTTTGCGTGTATATTATTACAATGTTATCATTATGGTAATCTACAACTGTATTGAAATTGAACCCACCCTGATGTATAGCAGTGAAGGTTTATCAAGACATCCACTGAGATTGGATTTGGTTAAATCAACAGTTGATAAAGAATGCGAGTGCTGTTGTTTCAAGCATAAGCCCTTTGTCAAACAAATCCCATAGCCATCAGGATTGCATTTATGTCAAATTATCTCAAGCAATGAGCTGGTTCTGATATTTTCACCATGTTGCTTACATTTTGCTGTGATTGGCTAGCATGACAGACACCTTCAGTTTTAGTTTTACGTCACTCATTTGGAAACTGCTCTGTAAGAAGCACCAAATGTTCTCAGTACCTTCATAGCCTCACACTTGGCTTTGAATTTTTCTTCCAAGTCTTTGATGTACTGCTCGTGTTTTTGCACTTCCTTTTTCCACTCCTCTGTTGCCATGGCATCTTTAAGTGGGAAAGCAGGGTACAGAGTACTCAAATGCAATTATTGTTTTCATCATTTATCAATTATCTGCTCTGCATTGTTATTAAATGTTTTACCTTCAGACAATTCGTGTCAATTAAAATTACCATACATTATATCCATTAATGCTACTTAACTGAATATTTCTAGAGTTAATCAGTGCAAGTTTACTAGCTCTTAACTGTCAAATAATTCCCACAGTATTTAGAATGTACTTACGAGGCAAGGCTGGGGGATGCAGCTCATGGGAGTGAACAACAACCAGCTTGTCACCTTCATGGAATATTTGTTCCTTGTACCCTGGAAAAATAAACATGAAAATACTGAAAATAGCTTTTTACTGCCTTGAATGCATTAAAGATCTCAGCAAACTTAGCAAGAAAATTGGAAGTAATTAATTTCGTGCCCAGTGTTTACTAGCAGAAAAATCACTGATGATATCAAAGTAGTGGAGGCCAAACCTCCCCTGATTAACCAACATTGCGTTGTTTACAAATTTTCATGTGATCTGTGTGATACAGATTATGTTGGATATACATCCAGACAACTCTTTCAATGCATCGCCAAACATAAACATTCTGCTATTGGTAAACACCCGAAAGAAGAACACGAGCTGCAAGCAACTAATCTACAAGACCATTTTACAGTTCTAAAGAAATGCTGCACAAAATTTGACTGCTTGATCTACGAGATGCTTTTATCTCTGCTAGGGGTGGTCCCCTCGATCACCCCTATGACTACCACTAACTTGACTGTGGTAGCCATCCACTCTAAACTACACTGAGGGGTCTACCCCTTCCCCTGCACAAAAATCGTATGCACGCAACATGATATGTCTCAACCAAGAACCCAGGCTCTCTTCTCTTTTCCTCCCTTGTCGTCGAGAGAGAGGCCCTGGTTGGGCCAGATCATGTGACCAGTAAAAACAACAATACCGCAGGGAGGGTGGGTTCATTAAAGCTGTTTTGTCACAGTAACAGTTTCGTAACTTCGCCACCTCTCTCTGCCATCAAATTTTTGCCACCCAAATTTTGGGTGGTCACGTGATCAGGTCCAACCAGGGTCTCTCTCTAGACGACAAGGGAGGAAAAGAGAGAGCGCCTGGGTTCAAGTTTGGATATGTCTACGCTGCGGAAGAAACAACAAAGGCATCTCCGATTTAAGAAGAAAAGAAGGAAAGATAAACGCCTTTCTTTAATGACAGTGGCGTGCCCTCATAATCAATTAACTGAAGGTTTATTTTTTTCCAGTGTGCAATTATGTTTTTGTCTGGCGCGGATCAAATAAAACAATCGAGGCGTGAAAATTGACACGATTCGAATAGGATCAAAAATTAATTTAAGAAGTTATTTTCAAAAGTTCGTCCTTCCCCCGAGAAAAGCTTTATCTCTCGATGTATATCTAAAAAAATTGTGTTGCCTTGTGATAAGCAACACGTAAGTAAGCTAAAAATGGCAGCATTCAAATTTTCAGTTAGGTCTATCACTCAAGGCGAGAAACCGAGCCAATTTCTATACGAATACAAGATAAACTTTTCGTTAATGGCTTACACGACTAAACAAGCGAAAATACTATTTATTTTTGTTTTGAAATACACGGGTTTCAACATTCAAAATTCGTGCAGCCCCGCATCTACTAGTCACACGAGACTGCTCTCAAAGTAGTTTTCTGCAGAAGTGAATCTGGTTAAGTATATACACATCGAATAACATATCTTTCTATACTTACAATCAAACGCTCTCTCACTGTGATCGCTTCCATCCACAGCAATAACGACAACTCTTGCTTCTTTTTGTGAACTCGCCATGGCTTGATCAGTTTGCTACAACAAACGGGTGGCACCAGTAAAGCGTGACAGATGCGTGACAATCTACACGTATAGCTTTCTCTCCTTTGTTTATGTGGTCCGCACGTAAAATACATATTAATTTACACGTAATCAAGGCCTTCAGCCCAGCACGAACCATATCGCGAGGTACAAAATGGTTATTGAGTCAAATTGTTTGGTCTTATTCCACGAAACCGAGCGAAGTGAACAGATCGTATTTGCAAATGTTCTCATCGACAAACATGTATACCCAAAATACTGATCGTCACAAATTCGAGTACTTGATTTCATGATCCTTGGCCTTGATCCCACACAAAATGCGATCCCATGAACCCCACATACCCATCGCAAAACAAGTGATCTGGAGCCCACGATGGCCTTACTACAAACCAAATCTCAGTTCTTAATATTATTTTCGATGGAACTGCTGGTAAGTTAAGGGTCATTTTGAGGGCCTACAATAGGGTCTCCCACTTTTGTCCAACTGCCACCAATTTTTCTTCCACCGGCTTGACTGCAGTGTTGGCGTTTGCTTTCACGTTTCTCTCAGCAGCGGCAGTGGTGCATGAACCAAAGGAAAATTAGACTGCGAGCAGTCTCTAATGCACATGTCATCGGCTTCCCCGTCGGGTCGACCTCCGGGCCTACCAGGGAGATATGTGGAGGAATACAAGGAGATGGATGGGATTCTTTGCCCGAGGGTAGGGGAAAATCTTGACATTATTCTACGATCAAAGATTAGGGGGTGGGGGAATTCACAAGTTTTAAAAGGATGTCACGGGAAGTTTCAGCTGTGAGACACCTAACCCAGGGGACTTTGTCTTGAGAGATTGCCCGACCCCCCGGGGAAATTCCTCAAGTTTTGCTTGACTGATTTTACAATCCCCCTGGTTAGCCCTGGGGTTGACCCCACGGGGAAGCCGATGACATGTGCATAATTATTGTGGAGCGAAAGAAAGACACGCGGGCGCGGGTCTTCTCTAAATTTCGCGTGCGCGTGCTATGCGCGTGTATTTCTCCCGCCCCACAATAATTAATCCATCGCCGAAATTAGAGACTACTCGCAGTCTAAAAGAAAATAGACAAAAATAAAAGATAATCCGAAAAAAAAGGAAGGAATTAAAGAGTAAATTGCCTACAAAATACTGCTAGATTCTGGTAATGAACTTCCGCTGGTTTCGTAGTGGTTTAGGTGGGAAAAAAGCAGAATACAAGTTATTTCAGTAACTAAAGTTAGCTTTATTGGTAAGGTTTATTAAAAAGGAAATATTCACAAATACACCATCAAATGCACTTTCTATTTGCAAATATTCCTCATTTCTTCTTCTTTCTCAAGGGAGGGGTGGATGAGGAGGGACTTTCTACTCTGATGTGAGCTTTGGTACCACAACCACTGGCATATGAGCATGGTGCATGACATAGTCACTCACACTTCCTAGTATGGTACGACGCACTGTTCCCGTACCTCTGCTCCCTATTACAATAAAAGTAGCCCCCTCCCTTTTTGCCACTTCACAGATTATCTCTCCTGGGGTCCAGCCTCCATTTATGATCTTTGCTGGTAACTGTGATGAGAAAACAAAAACATTTTTAATAAATTTATTGCACCCCTTTCTTGAGGTGGAAGATTCTGGGATTCTGGCCTGGGGAACTTTCTGTCCTCAGATATGCAATGTTGAACGGGTAAAAACTCAAGAACATGAAAAATTATGACTGCTGCTAGTGCAAATGAAAAATTAAAAGATTGTTTGAGGAGCTGGGTTTAATGAAAATTTTTACCTTCAAGGCTTTGCATTTTTCTACATATCTTTGTTGCAGATCTTTGATAATATTTCCATGTTTGGCAACTTGTTCAGTCCATTCATCTGTTAAAATCATGTCTAAAAAGAAGAAAATGAAAATAATGAGGTGTATAGTACCCAGGGGGTACTCCCTAGTGGCCTATATGGGAAGGCTCCACCCAAAAGGGTTACCTTTTCCAGGCTTCTGGTATATAAAAGTGAAAAGGTAGGCAAATCTGTCAGTTACTAGGTATTTAAAAGGGAGTTTAATTAAAATACCTTATGGCCATGTCATTATAATAAAATGATACATGAAAATGACAAGTATGAGACTTCATTTTTGTAATACAATTTTTTTTACTATATAATTATATGTTTGTGAAAGGGGTACCACTTTCCAGTGTAAATGGTACTTTTTCTGCAAACATGGTATATAAAAGGGTTGGACCATGGGGCAGAGCCTCCCTGTATAAAAACCTGTATAAAAATCTGTTAACACCCCCCCCCCCCCCCCCCTCTTTCTCTGAGTATAGTGCAGTGACAATTCATACTTGTTGGACATTGATCCCTTCCCTCCTTTTTCGCTGGTCCTTCCTCAGACAATCCTCTCCAAACTCGTGGGGGAGAAGTCAGACTAATGACAGTCCCTAGCCCTCCAGGTTGGGGGTTGGGCATCACTCAGCAGTTAACTATAGCACCCCCTGTAAAAACTGCATTGTAACAGAAACTGGTGGCCATGTGCTTCTCAGGGGAAAATGAGAAGACTGAGTGAGTGACCCCCCAAACATGTATAACTGTTTTTCAACACCCTTCATATAATAGGTTTGACCAGGAGCCCATGAATAGGAGCCTCCATGTGCACTGTTTCCTTGAGTCAACGTTTGTGGGCTCCTGGTTTGACGTTGGTTTTATTAACACTTACCATTGTACCTAACCTGTCTAACTATTTATATAACTTCCAACCGACCTAAGCAAGCTTTCAACTTACTTTCACCCCCCCCCCCCCCCCCCCTCCTGGAGAAGAGAGCAGGACTACACCTCTAGTACCCCTCTTTTAATCAAAGCCCCACCCTAAGCCACTTCCTTTGTTTGACCTCACTCCCTTGCTCCACCATACTTGTCAGGGACAGCGCAGGTGGAGGGGCTGGGGGGCTTTAGCCCACACCCCCCCCCCCCTCCCCACTTTTCAACAGTAAATAGCAAGTCATACCAAAACAAATCGAAGTTGCTTTTTTATTTGATGTTTTACCAAAAAGTGATTATTCTTGTTTTAAAACACCGCTGTTTTGTTGCTGAAAGTACATATTAAGTTTCACCACACCATGTTAGTTTTAAATGCATTTCCAGCCACTTCAGAGGCCTTAATTTAAAACTTTCGGGGGATCATGTCCCCGGACCCCCCTGGTTGACTCATGTTAACACGTTCGAAGTGAGCCCCCCTCCCCCCCTCCCGCCAGTTGCAAACTTGCTGCGCAGGCCCTGCTTGTGCAAATATGGAAAATCACACCTTGTGGGAATGGGTCTGTATGCATCAAATGCAACTTATGAGGCATAACTGGGGGATGCACTTGATGAGAATGCACCACAATCAGTTGATCTCCTTCATGGTAGATATTTGTCATAAACCCTGCGTGAAAAATCAATTGAATATGGCAAATAGTGGTGACAGTGACAGCACTGAATATGTGCTTGCAATTTGTGTTGACTAACATGAAGTGTTGACAAAATATTCGGGAATATTACAAAACTAAGTTATACTTAGTCGAGTGTTCCTCTTGTGTTCCTCTCTATATATTAAATTCAATTTGCTGTGCAAGGTCAATTCTAACGAAGACGACTGTAATATGGGTTAGAACTATTTCAATGAGAGATCCAAGCATTTTTTTAATAAGACTTAAGCTTGCAATATCCCAGCTGTGCTTTTGTTGGCCACTAATTTTTGTAATATATTGAATGTCTGTCTGTATGTATGTATCTATTATTTATTTTTTTCTGGCAAATAAATAAACTGAATTGAAACTTACGCACTTACGATTTCTGTCTTTTTCCCTTGGTTTGTTGTACTACCGACATTCTGATTCAAAATACCCCCGGGCTCTGAGAATCATGCATGTACAACACCATGCAGTGTCACAAAAGTTTTACAAAGTATTATAGTGGTAAGGCGAGATCCCGGTAACTGGGGCTAGCCCGGTCAACCGGGCTCATTATTATGAAGAGACCCCAGTCAGCCAACTGTGAAATAATTGGCAATTACCCCAAACTGCAAAGGCTTATGCTGTGTCTTTTTGGGGGGAACAAATGACCGAAACGCTTCTTCTAAAGCTGTATCATTTGTACACGTAAAGCTAGCTGGTAACGTCCGAGAGTCTGTAATTGCAAAAAGACAAACAGATCGAGCGTATTGTTCATACTCACAATCAAATGCCTTTTCGCTATATTCACTTGGATACACAGCAAATTGCTACTGTTCGTTGAGACATGGCTTTCAGCATGTCGCAGATATTGCAAACGGATACACCTTATTCCAAAATGGCGGCCAATTTGTTATTCTTTTGTTTTCATGTTTTTCAAAATTAGCCCTCTTTGCCTCATTTTCACTTCAAAATTCTTTTATATTTTGTACATGTTGACGAGGCAAAGAGGGCTAATTAACATGCAAACAAAAGAATAATAAATCGGCTGCCATTTTGGAATAAGGTGTATTGATCTGTCTGTGACAACGAGATTGCCTATCACTGCCCCGGGATCACTGCACACCTTTCGGGAATGTTGCTCCTTCGTCACGCAACCTCCTGAACTTATGTTACGTAAATCAGAGCCTGCAACTTGTCATTACAAAATGTTTCGGTGCAAATCTCCCAAACTGTGAGCTTTTCAATTCAATTTTCAATTCAATTCAATTTTATTTCAACTCATTTACAAGTGGATAATTCTTGGTGGACTGGGCCGCAAATAGATTTACAGCTAATCGAGGAGGACCAGTCCTTAAATATTACTATTATAAATATTAATATTATTATAAATATTATTACTGGTTCGTCTTACGATTACATTAAACAGAATCAAAAATCGCTTAACAACATGTAAATATTACTGTCTAGGCAAAATCTAAAGGGGAAAGTTAGAGCCTAAAACTTGACTCCAGTCGGAAATTTAAGTTTTCATCCTGTTAATTAAGGTATCTATCACGACATATGAGTTTTCAGATTCTAGTATTTCAGTTAGCTTTGTTCTTATAGTTTTTTTTAAAGAGTTTTTGGATAAGTTTTTTAGTCTAGTTGGTATCCCATTCCAGATTTTAACACCAACACGTGAAAAGGCCTTAATTTGAACATTAAGTGCGGATTGATGGGGTAAGAGCTTCTTACCCCATTGTTTATTATCATGTTGTCGACATGCCTTCCGATTTTTAAATCATCGGAATCACGAGATCTCATGGGAAGTACAGCTTTGTCAATGGGCATAAGGGCTAAGTAACATGCGGGTATTATTTTCTACGTAACTTTCAACTGCTTGGTAGCCCGCAACACCTCCAAGTTCAACGTAAGAACGACATCGAGTTTCATTTAAGTACAAAATAAAAACATTTTCGCTATATAAATTTCGCGGCATACAACCACAGCTTTGAACTCACCGCTATTACTGGACAAATTTCGAAAACCAAAAATGTCACCTTGATGTCTGTCTTTCGCGGTTAACACAGAAAACAACAGTGACACCGTGTACTTTCTCAATCCTTGTAAAGTGGGGGTCTCAGCCTCAGCCGTTTTTCTCTAGGGATTGATTTTTAGGGTCCGAAACTCATTATCTTTTTATCAACTGGAGATTGGCTGAATTGAAGTTTGAATGTAAAAAAGCTGTAACAAAAATAGGACATTTTGGGAGGAGTGGGGTGTTGCCCCGCACAAAATTCTTCGTCGGTAAACTTAACCACCCCCCTCTTCGAGCTCCACATCCTTTTCTGCCTTGGTGACAAATGTGGTAAGCTAAAAAAGGCCGTACAAACGTTGTACTGAGATCTTCTAGTCTCAAAGACAATCTCAGAAGATCTTGCCGGGTAAGTCTTCGGTTATTTGGAGAGTGTTAAGCCATGGCCAAACCGGCGGGAAATGTTTGGTGACCAAACATGTTGATGTTTGAAGTCCTGGCCAAACGGTTATCAAACACTACCAATCACGATCATACACGATTAAAACAAGACAAACCAAGGTGGCCAAACAGTAAAATGTTTTGTCACCAAACAATGTTTGATGATGTATGGTCACCAAACATTTCCAGTTTGGCCGGGGCTTTACGGAGCCGAACAGTGGGTAAAGAAAGTTACAAGAATCGGCACCTTCAAAGCAGCTGCTGACATTTATTTTTCATATACTTTATGTATCAATTATTTTTATCGTTGTTTTAATACTTGCTTCACGTCCTTGAGATTTTGCAAGTTACCATATGTAGATGTAGATGTAAGGAAAAGTCATCATTTCTGTAGCGGATACAATTTTTAGTGAAATATACGTAAAGTTCGACTGCAACACCAGAAAACAATTGGCAATGCGTTGCAAATTATTTATTAAAAAGTTGGTGTTAATTCAAAAAAGGACAGGGTAAGACAGCGGTTTTCTTTTCGCGCAGGATTTGATTCACAAAAGAAATTAATTAATAACGCTGTTTAATAAAAGCTAGGTGCTTTCCTGGTAAAGGGCGCCAGCAAATTCCTTGGGCTTAAGTGCAACTGTTCTCCCACTGACGTAAGAAGCTTCATCCTTATTTTTCTTTGCCTCCAGTCTCAAAGACGCTGTCGTTCTTGAAAGTACAAATCCACACTACTAACACTCTTCGAGTCACAGTCTTCATTGGTTCCTCTTTGTTACAGGGGAGGGGTGAGGAAAGTTTGATCTCACTTTCTTGGTACTATTACCACTGGTATATCCGCATGGTGTATGACGTAGTCACTCACACTTCATAATATGGTGCGACGAACAGTGCCCGCACCCCGGCTGCCAATCACAATAAAAGTGGCACCTTCCTGTTTAGCGACTTTACAAATCTCTTGTCCTGGGGGACCGGCTTCGACGACAATCTTTGCTTCTAACTAAAGGAAAAAAAAGACAAAAATGTAGTTGGTTGAAAGAGCAGTTTTCAATCAAGTGTCGAAAGTAAATTACGTTTGCTTTGGTTTAGCATCACCTCCCTCTGTGATTGGTATGCAAAAACTCGCGCCACTTTTTCAAGAAGAAAAAACAAAACCAATCGCGACTTGACGCGCGCATTTTCCCGCGCGTTGCGCCGGCTGCATGTAATTGCTTCGTATTCTAATTGGCTCATTGCACTGTTCTGATTGGCTGGAGAATTTGGCTTGGTTCTAGTTTTACGACATTCAACTGAAACGCATTCAAAGTTTCTGGTAAACGGATAGCAAATCGTGGGAAAACTGTATCTGATGATCGTTTCCCCGCTAAAGTACAAAAATACGGAAATAAAAAGCGAAACATCGTCGAACATAATCACATCTCTTTAAGCTCGAAACACGATTTAAACTGACTTAAAGTGTCTATATCGTCTTCTGCATTTTTGTGCTTCTGGTATGTACATAAAGAGTAGATAGCTATTCAAAAAAGTTTTTTCGAATTCCGCCGTGTTTTTGTCCTGAAATCGTCGTTCGAATTTCCCGCTTGAGCCACGACCATCAAACTTGACCAAGCTAGTAAGGGGCATGGGTATTTTCCTGGTTTGACGTCACAAACTGCTTTCAGCTCGGTCAAGTTTGATGGGCGTGGCTGAAGCGGGAACTTTGAACAATGGCAAAAACACGGCGGAATTCGAAAAAACCCTTTTTGAACAGCTATCTCCTCTTTATGTACATACCAGAACCACAAAAAAAAAAAACACACAAGATGATATAGGCACTTGAAAGAAAAATCCCAAAGGTCTGCAATGCACGAGATAAGAAGATACATTAGAGAAATGGGCTGTAGCTTAGTACACTCAAGTTAAACGTACCTTCAAGGATTTGCATTTGCGTCTGTATCTTTTCTCCAGATCTTTAAGGATTTTGTCATGCTTTTCAACTTGTCGCTTCCACTCTTCAGTGGCGATCATGTCTGAAAGAGACAACGCTCTTCTTAATATGATTTTCCGGCGATTTACTTTGGATTTCACAGCGATGATTCGGCTCCTCCGCGGAATTGACCGATTTAGAGAGCGAAATTCACGCTTAAAACGAGGACGAGAAATTCGCCCATAAAATGAATTCCGGGTACAGTTATTGGCTTCCTAAATTTAACTATTCACAAAAAAGATAAAGAGTTTGACAAGCAGGCAAGTTCAACGATCTTCCCTCTTCGGTCTCCAGTTATAGAACCGGAGCACATTAAAACTGTCAGGCACCACGTCTGCAGTGAATGAGGCTCGTCATTACTGTAGGTTCTTACCGGGCATGGCGGGTGGCAACGATTCGTGTGAATGTATGAGAACTAACTGATCTCCATCATGATAGACGTGTTCTTTAAACCCTGCAAAAATAAAGACCAGCGGTACTCAGGTTCTTATTTGTAATTATGTCCTGTTTACGTTTACTGGCTGTTAGTCACTGGTCGGGTTGAGTGACCGATTAGCTGGCTGGATGACTGTCGACTGACTTGTTTCACTGACTGGCTGACTGATTGGCTGGCTGACTAACTGACTGACTGCCTGATTGAATCCCTTTTTTAGATTTCGTCAAAATATAAAGATTCTATGATTGATGGTTATAATAGTGTTATTAATTCTTAAATATTTTGTCTAAATATATTTCATTCTTAGTAGTATGATAGTAATACTTTTTTACCTAAATTGTTATTAATAATGTATTCCCTTTGTTTGAATTATTTGTTTTGGGACACCCACTCGGTTAGTTCTTAGAACTATTTGGGTGCCCCAAACTCCACACAACTAACATAGTATTTAAACATTCTTTTCTTCCTCTCCTTCTTCATTTCTTAGATATCCTTAGTAACAATGAATTGTAAATTATTTTAGTGTCTTTTTTTTGTTCTCTTATTGTACTACATTCCTTATATTGATGTTTGTAACACTACTGTAATAATATAACTTTCTCTGATACACTGTATTCGTGTGAGTTTCAATAAAAATTGAATTGAATTGAATTGACTAAGGGGCTGGGTTGCTCGCTGATTGTGACTGCCCAAATGACTGCATGGCTGACTTCACTTCAAATGTTCAGGATGAACAGAAATAAAGAAATTATTCTCCTCAGTAGATGCCTGACACTTAAATCAATACAAAATTTCAAAACAAAAATCTACTAAATCGAGAAAAAAGTGTCAGAGTGACGCCTTGTGAAAAAACACAAACGTTTCGGGCATAGACCTTCTTCAGTGGAAGGGCTATGCCCGAAACGTTTGTGTTTTTTCACAAGACGTCACTTTGACACTTTTTTCTCAATTTAATATATTTTTTTTTTGAAATTTTGTATTGACTTCACTTCACTTTAATTTACATGTGCTAACTATGTAGTATCAAGAGAGAATGAGTTACCTCATGCTCTCTTGGTAGTATATATAATGTGCACAGCGCATTGACAATGAATAATTACATTTGCTTGACTGCAGCCTCGAAGGCTTCTGTATTGCTGCTAATAGCAATGACGCTGTCTGGAAAACTGTTTCACAGTCTAATGGCCCTAGAAAAAAAACTGAACTTATAAAGTGTTTTTCATGCATGTGTCGAGATCGTCGTCGAGGTTTGGTAAGGCCTTCGAGAGGACGATTAGCGAGTAAATTCACCCCCTGGTTGAATAGACATGCGGTAGTTGCCTCTCGGCGCATTTTGAGGGGTTTCCATCCCAAGTTCTGCATGTGGCGTATAATTGTACCCTCTTCGTAGCTGAAGTAGTCGGAGGTTTCAAAATTACGCACCACTCGCCGTTGAACTTTTTTAAGCCCCTGGGTCAGACTTTGCGTTGAGGGGTCCCATATGGCACTGGCGTATTCCAAGATGGGTCTCACAAGACCGACATAAACCGCCTCCTTTGTCTTCTGATCGCAGAAATAAAGATTCCTCCTGAGTGACCGAGGGTTTGGTTGGCCCTGCGGGTGACATCTGAAATGTGCCTATTCCAGCGAAGGTTGTGAGTAATGGCGACACCCAAGTACTTTACTTCTTTGACAGAATCAAGGGCCACACCCTTGAGGTGGTACAGATACGGGATATTACTACGCGTTTTCGTAGAGACGCGCATGGTCTTGCACTTGGAAGGAGCGAAATACATCACCCAGGTGTCAGCCCAGAGAGCCAGCCATGCAGTCGATATCCAGGTGTAGGGTCTCAGTCTTCCAGAGAACGCACTTTCCTATAGCAGATGCAGTCATCCGCAAAAAGTCGAATCTCTGTTCCCGGGCTTACGACCAACCTCGTTACCCCCAAGTGAGGGAAAAGCTCTGGGAACGAGCTTGGGCTTACGACGTCAACAATATCCTTAATAAACAAATTGAACAAAATTGGTCCTAGAAAGGTACCCTACGGTACGCTAGATGTAACGCGTGACCAACCGGAGCTACATCCGTTGACAACCATTCGCTGTTTCCGCTGACTGGCTAACTGTCTGGCCGAATGAGTGGCTCAGTAGCGGACTGACCGACTGACTGACTGACTGACTGACTGACTGACTGACCGGTTAACTTACTAAGCTCACTGGCAGGTTGAATAGGTGGCTGACTGACTAACTGACTGACTGAGTGAGTGAGTGACTGACTGGGTGTTTACTTGGTAGCTGGTTGACCGGCTGACTGACTGACTGATTGACTGGTGAAACACGAAAATTTGGTTTATCAACGGAGTTGATAATGTAAATTGACCACCGTACAGGGATTCGGTGGTCAATTTACATTATCAACTCCGTTGATAAACCAAATTTTCGTGTTTCACCCCCCACCGACGCAGCACCACAGTTTCTTTAGAAACTAATCCCCTTTATTCATATGATTGACTGGTGACCGACTGACTGCCTGACTGACTGGCCGGCTGTCTGACTGTAGCTGGTTGGATGGCAGACTGACTTGTGTAAGTATTGCTCGTATTGATTGGTGCGAGAACATACTGACTGGTTGACTTTCTCGCTGACTAATAGATTGACTGACTGTGTTACGGAGAAACTGATCATGACGCGGATGAACGGACTAACTGATTGACTGGCCGATCGATTCAGTAAATGGAAGATCACTAAAAGAACATGTGTGGACGAACAAATGACTAACACAAATGATTTGGATAACCTCCCAAGCTGTAAGTATTCTCAACTCCTCGGTGATGGGCGTGGCCGAAGAAGTTCTGTGTTATATCAAACGAGCGTGAACGAAGTCACGCAAACAGGAAAGTTGACCTTCTGGGCCCGGTTGTTCGAAAGCCGATTAACCTAATCAAGGATTACCGTAACCTTTGGTTGCAGTTTTTAACTTTTGGATAAAAGTTTCTTTTGCTGCTTTTTGCTTTTCAGAATTGACGTCCTCTAATCCAAAATTTTGCAGAATATCAACGTTGAACAACATTCGTAGATAGAGAAATAAACTCCCTGGTTAATTTTTAATCTCAGATTAGGGTTAATCGGCTTTTGAACAACCCGGCCCTGAAGTGAACCAATACGACATGACAGCTCGTCAACTAACAGAATGTATTGCTCGATAGTGAATTATAAAATATAGTGAATTTAAGCGCAAATTGTTAGTGCACGGTTTTAGTTAATACTACATTAATTAATATTATATATGTTGTAACTTTTAAAATTAGTAAATTAGGATCGGAGATACTAGCTATGTAAGCTACACTAAAATCCAAGGATAAATAAAGCTTATGTATGTATGTATGTATGTATGTATGTATGTATGTATGTATGTATGTATGTATGTATGTATGTATGTATGTATGTAGTGTTGTCATGATCTGGGGTCTGTAAACCTATGAAAGGCACCTCGGTGAAATCCTCATCGTGAAATAAATCTCTGATGTAATGAGTCCGTACACGTATGTGCTGATGTCAAATGGCCCGCGAACTCCTCGCGTGTTCGCTCACATCTGCACCTTGGCACAAGTATACATGATCCCGTTATTTATTATTATTATTATTATTATTATTATTATTATTATTATTATTATTATTATTATTATTATTTATTTATTTATTTATTTTGCATAGTGACGTGTGCTGATCCTTGTAGAAGACCTTCTAAGTCATGCATGCCTGCCACGGTCTTTTATGGCCGCTATACGACTTTTCACCACTCCAACTCTGCGCTTTAGTAGGGGGGCTTTACTCCGATTATTTTCCGCGGCCAAAGTTTCGCTAAAATATCTCAGGCCGAGTTGCTTTGTTTCTATGCTTTGTTCAGCTTCATGAGAAAAACAGTACTGTTTCAGAAATATCTTTTGTTTTTAGTTTCGCAGAAACTGGAACCTCATACCAAAAACCACAACATTGTATCGGACTGAAGTGAGTAATCAGAAGGCGGAAAATTGTTTCACGTAGATCGATATTCACCAGTGGCCGGAGGGAATGTTATGCTCAAACTACTAACAACATGGCGGTAATGCAGTCAAGCTAATATGGCCCCTCTATTGGTTTATATCAGACCTGCCATATCCTGGGTGCCAGAGGGGTTTTTTCTCGTTGGGGGGCGAGAAGACCTCTGTTATCCAGGGTAACCTGCCAAGGACCTGGCCACAAACCGAAAAAAAAAAACGTCTTTAACTCCGGATTTAAAAGTTGCTTTGCAACAGCAAGGAAAGACTACTCCTTCACTTTTATGTATATATTGTTCATGGCTCAAAAGGTTACTAGCTGGGAGTGTTAATTCTGGGAGAACTGTAATATATGAATGTTAGGCGTCGGGTGCTTTCCCCTGTGGTAGCAAATCAGGCAAATTAAATATAATTGCCAAGACAGACACACAGTAGGTTTACGCAGAGGCATATGGCTTCTATTTGAAACAGTACTATCATGAGACAATTACACCACAGACAATTACCCGAGCAAGAAAACTGCAAATTGTACATACTTACAGTCAAATGCCATCTCGCTATGATCACTTGAATCCAAAGCAATTGCCACAATTCTTTGAGATGAGCCAGTCGACATAGTAAACAATCCGAAAACTGTCGTTTGTTTCACTGCACTAATGAGGCAGGTTTGAAAGTCACTTGTGGTCACACAGACGACACAGTCCAGTGTATAAATAACTTGTTTATCAGGTCGTGTCACACGGATCGATTTGCATCTGCTTGACCACTGGATGGAGATAACAGAAATAGCTTCACGGAAACGTCTGAAACGTAGCGGATGCGTCCAAGCTGAGTGTCTACAGCAGAAAGTATGACAACGGTAGCTGACGGGAAACAAAATGAAGACAAACCTGAACTCCACAAAAGGAGAGGATTTTTCGAAATTTCGATGAAGAGATTCCATTAACAAATGGTCTCACTCAGATGAACTGTCAGATAGTGAACCCAATTGCCTGTCAAATCGTTTAAAGGGCTGCTACTTTAAAAAATCCTCCCGGTTGATTAGCTGATCCTTGAAGCCTTTTCATCCTTTACGAATGTAAACATGTGAGAACAACAATCCCGTGCCTAAACTGTTATGATTATTTTAATACCATGTTCGTTTGTTTTTTTTTCCTTTGCAGACCCACCCAGTTTCATCAAGAGCTTAGCTTGATCAATAATTGTCTTTGAAATTTGACCGCCTTGTTTGTTGACTGACAAATTGCCTCATCTCCACAAATTAATACTGTATTTCCTCGAATAAGCGCCCGGGCGCATCTGCAAGCACATAGAAATAACTGGAAGTGACTTAACGAAAAATGAACTGTTCTCTTACATGCACTGATGCCGGTGTAGTTGAAGCTTAAAGTGACAACATCAACAGGTTTTCATGGCATCTCTACTGTTTAAGAAAGTGAGGGGGAGGGGAGGGGTCGCTTATTTGCTATTTTGGCCTTGGCGCTTATTCGGGAAAGGACACTTATTAGAGCGTGGGTGCTTATTCGAGGAAACACGGTCATTCTTTAGACGCGAGAAAGGAACTCAGGAACCATACAAGACAAAACCATCTCATTACACCCTCCCCTCCCCCTGTTAGACCTTGTTCATCCATCCATTGTTGGGTACGTTTGAACAACCTGTTGGCAGTTGAAAGAACAACATTCAACAACTCCCAACAACGCTGGATGTTTGGACCAAGAACGTTGCGATCGTTTATTCGGGCCTTTACTTTTTACAACAGCATTGCTCCAAGAACGAATGAATAAGTTGCCAGTAGTTATGCGCAACGGATTGTGGGATCGCCAGGGGGCAAGTCGCTAGAAAGAAATCAGGTATGGCGTAAAGTTGTCTCTTCGTCAAAAGCAGTGATTTTGAACAAAGGATAAAGCATTTTCGCCGTGATTTTGTGAGAAGTGGAGGTGACTAATGTCGGTGCGTGGAAATTGTAAGTTTTCGTCCGATTAATGCGGTAAAATCTTTTGATAAACACTTTGTTGCATAAGGCAGATTATGAAATCCACTGAATCTGCATCAAGTATTGGTCTCGAAATAATACGAACAGACATAAATTTAAGGGGATTCACTCAATAAAGCTTTTTCAGTTGTGATTACGTGTGTTGATATTATTTTGTTTTTAATTACGTGTGTTGAAACATTATCTTATAATTGCTGCTGCAATTTTACTCCCACATTCCCAAAGGATATAAATTCGGGGGCACCCAACGAGGCAAATCAACCAAACGATGTAGAAAGGCATTTTCAAGTACATTATGGTGTTTGAAGTCTGTTTAAAGCGATGTTTTCATAAGCTAGAAGAAATTCATCTGTTCGGATTTCCTAGCTGAAATTTTAATTGCCCGAAAATGTTAGGGAACAAAATCTTCCTTTGAGAAAATGCAAGCTGAAATGAACTCTCCACGAACTTTCTAGGGAACTATTTTCTTTTCGAAAATGCTAGCTGACGTTTTTGACTGCCAAAAACAGCAATTACGACCTTTCCGAAAACCTCAGGGGCTATGATTTCCCAATTTCGAATCTTTTAGGCCACGTTTTAGTTACGAAAATCCGAGTGCACTCTTTAATAGACGCCGAAAGCGCAAGGTGAATTACCCTCCACCGAACAGATATTTACCGAAACTTGTCGTTGGGTGCCCCTAATAAATTGTTGTGCGAGGGTACCGAGCAATTCGTTATGGAGGGATGAAACCAGTGATAGAAAACACAGAGAAATCCGAAGGTTGTCTAGCTGTTTTAATGAGCAACATCCCTATGTTATTCAGCTACAACTATTCTCTTAGAGTTTAGTGGAGGAACATGAACAGAAACAGAAAGCCCTTTGTCACGCAATTCCATCCAGCACTGATAAAAATGGTTTGTAGAACGCACTTATGGACAAGTGGTATTTATTCAACATCAGCCAACCCTCAGAAAGATATTCAAGGAACCTCCCTTCATCTCTCACATTAAAGGAAAATCACTACGTACAAAATGATTAGAGCGGACCTTAGTACTTATTGTCACTTTGACTTTATCACGATTTATAGCTGTGGACCATGAAAAAGCATCCTGCTGCGACTTGGTTCTTGGTGAGTAGAATCTCAATAAACCAACGTGAGAAGAACCCTTAGTTTATCTGGGTATCCACGATCGTTGTGACAAACCCACATCTCCGCCGGGTATAGTCCCAATTACACTCGTAAATATCAGCACACATGTAATTACAACTGGAAAGGCTTTATTGAGTGAATCCCCTCAAATTTGTAACTGTTCGTACTATTGCGAGACCATTACTTGATGCAGATTCAGTGGATTTCATAATCTGCTCTTACCGCTTGCTTACGCAACAAAGTGTTCATCAATATATTTTACCGCATTAATCATACGGAAACTTACAATTTCCACGCATCGACATTAGTCACCTCCGCTTCTCACAAAATCACGGCGAAAATGCGTTATTCTTTGTTCAAAATCGCTGTTTTTGACGAAGAAACAACTTTACGCCATACATTTCTTTCTAGTGACTTGCAATGTTCCCATAATCCGAAGCGCACAACACAGGTATCCGATTACTGGCAACTCATTCATTCAGGCGAAGACTGATACAGCCTGTGATTCAAATCTTCGCTCCATACAGCTAAGCTTGAAAAGCCGAGAAACTATCGATAGAGAGAACTTTAATCGATATTCTAGGTCTTCAGTACAACATACTTTATTTTCCCCATTTAGTGACATTACAGACATACAATCATTGAAATAAAAAAGAAAAAGAGGGACTGGCTACCTGAAATAACCATAAAGTTAAAAAAGGGCAGGCAGCCAGTTTAACTCTTTTCCATCCAACGTCACACATATGTGATGATAAAATACTGCTTCCTTTTTATGGTTTATTTCTTGTTTAAAGTTTGTCAGAACGTTTATAATAATTGTGTGAATAGGACCAACTGTGTTTTAGCAATCATTAAAGCTAAAAATAACGACTACAATACCAGAATTCCGCTGCATATCACCGATCGTTTAACAGCAAAGCCCAAAATGCTTGTTTTTTGGCCAGAGAATAACACCAAAATTTACACATTTTTGTGGCCAACTTTTAATAAGAAAAACTGCCCAAATATCAAGATTCTACATTTACAGCAAACCTCAAGCTCTCTCCTTATTATCAGCTATGAAACGTTTCTCTCACATTTGGTGCCTGCCACGTTTCAGCCCGTTTCTGAGATCCAATCTTGTGTGTCTTAACTGGACTCGTTCACGGCCGAAAAGAATTCTGGGAACTGTAACCACGCCGCGAGCATAGAACTCTCCTTCAGTTCATTACATAGTTTTTCGCCAAGTGCTGAGCCACCCGGTGCTACCAGCAAAATGTTGCATCGATGAGTATTTTTAGCGGTCAGAACTAGCCCACATTGCCTCGTTAGCTCCCCGAATCCACTTGCAGAAAGACAAGAGAGACAGGTTCCATATCGAGCCACCATCATCACAACAGAGCGTGTTTGGCATCTCCATCAACATAAAACCGCCTCTCACCTCTGGTTTCTTTCAAAGGCTTGCCTTTACCCACATTCTAGCTTAATGATGCCAGCATGGGGGCTTCTGCAGAGGAAAATGGCTCAGAAAAGCACTCTAAAACTGACAATTGCACCACAGTCAAGCGATTCCACTGACTCGACAAACAACAGCCACTCGGGTGCATCACGTGACTCTAAAGCCTGGGTCCCCAGTATTTCAAGACAGCAGATATTTTCATAATAACTCCATATATGAAGAAGTTAAGAGCCCCAGACCATTTATTGCCCAAAATCTGGTGAAATAAATAGCACCCACTTGGATCGAAAAGGGTTAACAAAACTAATCATACTAATTTAGGTCGGTACACAAGCAGATACTAACATACATACACACATGTAACAAAACCGTGAGCAAAAATAAGGTTATGGAAAGAGAAAATACTATAAAATAGAAAGGAGAAGACTAGAGTTTAAAAAAAAAAATACATAAAGTAAGCAAAGGGTATGGTATGGTACAGTACTGGAAGCAGGATAAAAGCCCATCGGCCCCCAGAATCTTGGCGGTGTGTAAATACCAGCTTCAAAATTATTTTTCTCAACAGCTTTATTCTTCCAAAACGCCAAGATTTATTATAACGGTGATATAAAATACAAAATGTTGTGAAGATTATTTCACTTATTCTCTCAAATGCATGTGGTTTAAATTTGTGTATTTCATATTAGAGAGTATTTTTGGTCAGCTTCATGTCACGTTTACAGAATTACTGATTTTCAACGATAAGATGAAGATACGGGGCTACCAAGAACAGAAAGTATATCATGAGAATCCATTTCTCGATAGCTGTTCGATGAAGATTAGCTAATTAATAATTTATAACTAAGCCGCATGAAAGAGTAATGATAACTGAGCAGTACCCTGTTCAACTTCCACTGGGCAGTTTTCAGTTGCGTGTTGAGACGACTTCATTGCATAGCGCTTAATTTCCATTACAAGTAATGGGTGCTGTTTATATCATATTTTATTAAAGGTACTTTTTAATAAATTCTTTGCCATTTAGTTAAACATCCAAGTTCGTCGAGTTTTGAACCGGGTGCTGTTTATATTAGATTTATAAAACTGAGGCAACATTTTATAACTTCTGGTCAGTTACACTTTTGTAAAAACTGTGAATAATAAATTAAATTTTGTAAGATTCCCGCACACTGGAACATTTTACATTGACATTTTTGCTCTATGTTAGGATGAAGACATAACGTTTATTTTCTTTTTCGATATTATCTCAAATTGAAAATTTGGGAATCTTTCAGTTTTGTGAGACAATTTACGATTCCAATTTGTCGTAGTTACCACAATAACGCTGACCACAATCAGCCGGGGTCGGGGGCCCGTTTGTCGAAGCACCCGATAATTACCGGGCCCGTTAAGCTGTTTTGTTTTCCATTCCAAAAGTATTGAAAATTATACAGTTAAGTTATCAGCTTAAGAGACGAAATCGACTTCATTAGCGGTCAGACCACACCCTTCTTTTTCTGAGATTTTGATTTCAAAATATGGTTTCGGGCGCGTTAAGTTACCGGGACTTTCGAGAAACGGGCCCCTGGTCATTATAGAGTCTTTTACTATAGGATGGAATTCCATGAAGTAAGGTTTACGGTCCCTATGACTGTGGCGAGTTGTCCACAAGGAACGTAATTATTGAAACACACTAGCGATCCACACAGGCTTCCTACATTTTGTGATCCTGCAAAACAAGAAAGTAACAGTCACTCAAGATACACTGCTTTGAAAGCTGCCGCAAGCAAATTATGCCATTTTAGACTGCTAAGGTGGGGCCAGGCAATTGCATAAATTCCGCAGTAATGAGTTTTTCTCCTTATCCTTACCGATATTGATGGATACAAATTTTTCTGTAACTCCACACCAAACTGTACTTCCCAGGGTACTCTGATGACTTTCACCAGGGAGGAGAGGGTGGAGACTGTCTCTGTCTTCAGAATCCATTGACTCTCGGCACAGTCCACAGGCGCATCCTGCAAATAGACACAACAGCGTTGCTCAGTAAATAATTTCTCCTAATAGCTTTCAGAAAATTTCTACAATTTGTGTTGGAGTATCTATAAGATGATAAAAGAACTCACTGTGGTCATCTACGAATCTGAACTGGTTATATATGGCACTGGGTAAGCGGTACTATTCAATCAACGAAACAACGCCAAAAAGTTTAATCTGGTCCAGCTGGACAAGCGCAACAAACAAACAAACACAAAATAGGCACGAAGCGGGAAGTAACAAGAAACTGATGTTAGCGCGAGAAAGCAGGCGTCAAGTGTGGAAAATAGAGGTTAATACGAAAACGGGGAGGAGCGTTGAGACTAACGAAGGTAAACACACAAGCGGGGAAAGCGCGGCAAACTACATAAGCGGTGACAAGCTCTCGAGAACACGAACGGTCATAAGGGCAGTAAACCACAAAAAGAAAGCGCGGGAAAAATTGTGTCGACCATGTCAGAGAACGACAACAACAACCTCATTCTTCTCAGCATTTACAGTGACATGCACTACATTTAAGCAATATACCACAAGTTGACGGGATGTTGGAAGAACACTTGCAGGCGAGTGATTTACGAATTTACGAATTGTAAATTGCTCAAATATAATAATTCAGAAGACGCGCGAAATTTCCACGAGTTTACTGGTACAATAAACCATAGCTGATTGACCAATCTGAGCGCGCGAATTGACTTTGGTTATTATATAAAGTCTACTGTTGGTACAATGTTACCTCATCTGTTATACTGATACCCATGAAACATGGATCATCTTCGTAGAAATCCTATAAAAAAAGAATAAACTTAAGTCGAGACATAAAACTCTTAAGGCAGTACAAATATGTGCGAACGAACACCAAAGAAATTATCACATATCTTAGTAAAGAGAAAAAGAAAGAAAGGGCAAGTTAACGAAATAAATCACACACCAAGCTGGTAACGTCAGTGATTTTGTGTCTTGCTAGACACACAAACGCCGGTCCTTTGAGGTTTTGAGGCATTTCTGTGAACCGAGGCCTGGGCCACTGGTGATTCTGTTTCACAACAGCAATGTGAGACCGCGAGACAACCACGCTGACCGCATCCAGACTGGAATCTAAAGATAACCGTGAAATGTTGAAAAGCTTATTCAGTTACGGCTGTGAGTACTGATTTATGTTTTGTGCATTTTCAGGGCATGAATACTTCACACGACAGAGGTGATTAGTTCGAGCGGATCAAAATAAAGCAGTAATTAGAATTGCACTTGGATATATTGCGTGCCTTATAAATATAATTAATTATTGACGCTAAGAACGTGGGTGGAGGAAGTAAGCCTCAAAAGAGAAGCCCAACTCTCCACTAGGGGAATGTGAAAGAAAGATTGTGATGATGATGATGACGATGACGACGATGATGATATGGTGATGACGATGATGACAATGACGATGATGGTGATGATGGAGATAGTGATGATGACAATGATGGTGATGACGATGATAGTGATGATGACGATGATGGTGATGATGATGATAGTGATGATGACGATGATGGTGATGACGACAATGACGATGATGACGATGATGGTGATGACGACAATGACGATGATGGTGACGATGACGAAGATGGTAATTATGACAATGACGATGATGGTGACGATGATGGTGATGACGACAATGACGATGATGGTGACGATGACGAAGATGGTAATTATGACAATGACGATGATGGTGACGATGATGGTGATGATGACGATGATGGTAATGATGACAACGACGATGATGGTAACGATGACGATGACGATGATGGTGATGATGACAACGACGATGATGGTGACGATGATGATGACGATGATGGTGGTGATGATGATGATGATGACAATGACGATGATGGTGACGATGACGATGATGGTGACAATGACGATGATGGTGACGATGACGATGATGATGACGATGATGGTGATGATGATGATAGTGATGATGACGATGATGGTGATGATGACGATGATGATGATGATGACGATGATGATGACGATGATGGTGACGATGACGATGACGATGATGGTAATGATGACAATGACGATGACGATGACGGTGACGGTGATGATGACAACGACGATGATGGTGGTGATGATGATGATGATGACAATGACGATGATGGTGACGATGACGATGACGATGATGGTGGCGATGATGATGATGACAATGACGATGATGATGACGATGATGGTGACGATGATGGTGACGATGACGATGGTGACAATGACGATGATGGTGACGATGACGATGACGATGATGGTGGTGATGATGATGATGATGACAATGACGATGACGATGACGATGATGGTGATGATGACGATGATGGTGATGATGACGATATGGTGATGATGACGATGATGGTGATGATTTTTTAAAGGTTATCAAAACCACTGCAAAAAACCGTGAACGATCAAACTTGCTCTACGTTGGATCAAATATAGATCGTGACCAGTCAAAAAATAATAAAATGTAGGGAAATATTGCAAGGGCTGGTCAAACAACGTGTAAAGGCGTAAATACGATATTTCGGCTGGCCAACACCAGCCTTCATCAGGTTTATTAATGTTTTACTATCAGTGATCATATGGTCCTGATACCTCTCGAACAATTGTATACCAAACGTGATTCCATTAGAAAGGCTCGTGAGGCATTTCTTATTCAGTTAGGTAAAACATTAGAACCTGCAGGCCTTAACAAACGCGATGAAATGTAATGTTAAGTTTTTCTGGCTTTATTCTACTCTTTTCCTGTATTATTTAAATCTTATAATTATCATTTTAGTTGCCTTGTTATTTTCCTGTAGCTTTAACACATCACGTACTATTTCATGTCATTTCCGGTAAATATAAATACCATGTAAACTCGCTTTTTCCTTCAATAAACCTGAAGAAGGCTGGTGTTGGCCAGCCGAAATATCGTATTTACGCCTTTACACGTTGTGATGATGATGAGATGATGATGGTGATGATGACGATGGTGATGATGATGATGATGATGGTGATGATGACAATGACGATGATGACGATAGTGATGATGATGACAATGACGATGGTGGTGATGACGATGATGATGATGACGATGACGATGGTGATGATGACGATGGTGATGATGACGACGATGGTGACGATGATGATGGTGATGATGTCGATGATGACGACGATGATGATAATGACGATGATGATGATGACGATGATGATGATGACGATGATGGTGATGATGACGACGATGGTGACGATGATGATGGTGATGATGACGATGATGATGCTGACGATGACGATGACGATGACGATGACGATGATGTTAACGACGATGATGATGGTGATGATGCACTTATTTCAGCATTTAACATTTGAATGAATGCAGTCCATGTCTGGATAGTTGAAGATTGCGAACTATCAACAGGGAGGCGAGACTGGAGCCCCTGCCAATTCGTTTGCTGAGGGTTTCAACTTTTTCGTGCACCCTCTCCACTAACCAGAAAGGGACCACAAGCAGTGCTATATACAAACAATAAATCTAGTGATGCTTCATCGCAAAAAAGCCTGAATTTCACTTACGAGGATTTGCTGAATCTGTGCAGCGGTGCGCCATGATGAACAACACAACACTGGTATCCATGTCTGGTACACTATCTCCTACTAAGGCTGCTTCAGTTGCCAGGTCACTCTGCAATCACCGAAATAAAATTATCCCTTTAACTTCAATCAGTTACATGTTACAAAGTGTAATGGATAATACTGAGAACAACAAATCCGTCAAAAGGCTGCAAACTGAAACACAAAACAACATGCACCTTTCCTGTGATCGGCACGGGATAACCTGGTTTATTCACTCAGTACGCGCGCTGTGATTGGTCAATTTTGCGGGCCGTATTCTACAGTACGGCCCGCTTGACTTCAACTAGTTTTCTTTCCCGCGCGCCGGATTAACCTCAGAGATATAATAAATATCTTACTAACCTCGTTTTCTCGGTTCGTACTGGAAGTTACGGATCCTCGTTTTTTCTCATTAATTTATTAGATCAAAGGGAAAAAACTCGGTCTATAACTTACAGTACGGACCTCGAACTCGGTTAGTAAGAGGTATTTAACTTTTGAAGTAAAGTACTGAATGTTTAACGTAAATCGATTTTTCTCTTGCTGCCGAAGCACGCTCCGCGAGCGATTACAAAACTCGCGCCAAGTTCTCAGCTCCTCCGGAGTAACACCAAAACCAGTCGTGAATTGCTCGCATGCGTTTTGTTTCGCGCTTGACACAAGTTTAAGGTATTTGGTTCGAGTTCTGCATGGTTAATTACCTTTTTTCATCTTTTGTCATTGTCACATAAGTTTCATGACACTTAAACTGATATTTAGTCTAAGCACTCTCATTACTAACCTCTGTGTTAAATCTGTAGTATTGATCTTTGTCATCAAACTGCTGTTCTTTAGAAACATGCTCCAGAGCGCCTGCATCCAACAGTCGCTGTCCAATCTCAACAGCCTGCGGAACAGTATATTACACATATCATTTCACTTTTCGTTAATTAAACTATTAAACAATATCGTTTATCCATCGGTCAGTCGTCCGTGGACCCATCAGGAAAGAAGACGTTTATCAGTGGTCAGACAGACTCTCACTGAGTCTCTGGAGAATGAAACTGGGCAAAAAGTAGGGGATTTTTGGAGCACCAGTAGGGTAGAATTTCAGAAACCAATTCCACGTAGTTCTTAAGATAACTAATTATAGTGACAGGCATTTTCAGTTTGGTGGTAACAATGTTCCTCTGCTTGAAGCATAGTTACTATAGCTTGAAGTGAGAGGATTTCCTGGAACTGGTATAGGAAGGCCTTTCCAGTACCTCATAAAAATGTTTTGCAATAACAAGCTTTGGATCTTTTTTAGATTCAAACTTTTTGTGACAGCTGTTTGGTATTCCTTTGTAGTTGTTGCTGTCATGGCAACAATATTAGCTTTAGGGAATATTACAGACAGTGGTCCTAATTTATGATAATCTTCTCTGAAGTCATGCCCACTACACAGACAAATAAAAAAGGGCCAAGTAAGTTTACAGAAACATTTCATTGAAGTCAAGGGTGTACAGATAATCATCCTTGTTGATAATATTAGCATTGATAAGGTTCTGTAGTATGAAGAGTTTTCACTTGAAATAAGTTCGTTATTTCTCATAAATGGAAGTTTAATCATACCAAACATTTTTATTTTAAGATCATGGTCAGTTTTTCATTAATAGTGTAATTTAGTGTACATAGTAAGAAACTGTTCTTTTTATGAATTAAACGTTTTGTAAAAAGTTTATCTTGTTTTCATCCTGAGAGCTGATACACTAACAGCTCTGGAAAGAACGAGGGATTACATAAGAGCAATTAGTCATAACATAGCTCTACTTCTTGCTGTTTCAACAGAAAATCATATAAATTGTAGTGGTCAACAATTAATTTTGTTTCACTAAGGGATTTGTCCTTTTTTTCCAAGGTTTGAGATTTGTGGCGGAACGTTTCAGACAGTCCGATAGAGAAATAAAAGAATATTGATACTTTACCAATCAATAATACAATGCACCTTGTCAACAGGCCAAAACCATTTTAATAGAGCATCGATAGGAAAAATTCTCTGCACGGTCTACTACTACCTGCCACATCAAGACGTACGTACTACGAAGATAATTTGAAACTTTCCTTCTGCAAGCGGCACCGGTCCAAAGAAAATCCCCTTCATAAACTTTGTACTCGGCCCCACTAGAACGCAAACTAGTACAATTTACTCCAATTTCGTTGAGGTTATTCAGCTGGTCATCAATGAGGGCATTAATTACAATAGATTTGCTCTTCGCAATGTTACAGATTGCACTAGCATTTGATCAGCAGTTGAAGGCAGAAGCTGATGTATCTACCGTATTCAGTTGGAACAAACTATGGTTGGAAGTATAACCAAGCAATCCGTTTTAAAACAATAATTTCCAGTAGCACTCCCCTTGTTTCGGCTTCAGTTTGAAGTGTTTCTGTCCTCTGACAAGACAGCCGCCATTAACAGCAAGGTGAACAAAGGACTATGGGAAGTCTCGTATATCGGTACCGAAAATTCGAACTTTGCCAGATCTCCCTTTCGCTTGGCCGTGGGAGATCTGGGTACGAGATTACCTTTCATGAGCCTTACCTCATCCCTGCTTTCAACCTCTCTCACTCGTACCATCCAATCCACAAACTCTCTCCCCACAAAGCAGCTGGAGTAGCTTCGTAACAAGCTCTGTGAATGAGAACAAACAGAGAAGACAATGCACGAGGCTCCACACCTCCTGTCCAACTTACACATCATATGAAGGACTCCGAAAAACTCACGTAGGTACACAGAGAAGGGGTTCTGGCAAAAGAGAGAAATGTTCGACAGGATGTTGATTCGCAAGAAAGAAGGAAAGAGGTGAAGGTTTTAACGCAGTGGATTGGTTCACTTTTGGCAGCGCTAACCTGCAATTTCTACAGCAGACCACCAGGGGTATCGCAATTCCCCTCTGTCGACCCCGCCCTACACACTCCACCCTCCGCCCCACCTCCCAGGTTTGAACAAGTAAAAACGATGACAAGTCTGCATGATTCAAACTAACAACAATCTTTTTCCCTGGCCGTTTCATGCACGTGCGCCAAGTCGTATAGCTAACCTTGCGGTCTTTAATGAGAGGTGGGTCAGAGAAATTCAAGACATGTTGTCGCAGCCTCTCGCCCTGAAAGAATTAAAGAAAAATACTTCAGCTCTATAAGTAAATCAAAACAACACGTGTAAAATGAGTATTACAAAGAAATATCGTATCTTACCATGGAAAAAAAGTCTTCCACTTTATTTCCTAAGACTTGAGACCTGTGATAAATAAAGGTTTAACGTGAGTTTGAACAAGGATGAACGTCTTATTACATACTTTGGAATACAACAGGGTACTCACTATTTAAACGGGGTACAGTTAGATTGGACATTTAATAAACAATTACTGATTGGACGAGGTTGAGATTGGACGAGCAAAACATCGTGATTTGTCAGTGGTGAGCAGTTCAATTATTGATCTGCGAGACACTGAAAAATCACGATATTTTGCGAAAACCGAGTTCAATAATAGTTTTATCATTCCATCACCGAGCTTGTTTTTCATAATTATTTTCGGGAAGAGTGAAACTATCTGTCATTTTTCTCTGAATTTGAAGAGCTTGGATGCGTGGACACAACTACGCATGAGCGGAATATTATTTGCAGCAAAATCACAGTTGGACGCTACTGCGCACGAGCATACCATTATTTGTAAGCAGTTATTTGTAGGTCACGTGGTAGGCTCTGGGCTAATGAAAAGGAAGGGAAAAAGTATTGAGTGATAATAGACATCATCATCATCATCATCATCATCATTATTAACGAACTCACTTAAGCGACTCTTGAAAGGAACGATTTTTAATTTCTATAGCGTGGAGAAGCAGACTTTATTTCTAGTTCAGTCACTTAGTGGAGTATCGCCGTCAACTGTGTTTTGGGTGTTTGAATGTTCGTGATTACAGCAAGGACAATCCAAAAGAAAAAAACGTAGACAAAACCCCACAACTTGCCTGATGTGCTCCAAGGTTTGTGGATGAGGTGGATTTAACATAACAGGTTTGCTGCCGGCCTTAATCTTGGCTTGCTGTACAGTGTCTGTGTAAAATATAAAGTGGTGAGTAAAAACCATGAATATAGAAGTATCGTTGCTACTTCTATATGGCAACTAAGTATCTGTCGCAAAACCAAAATCACTAAAGCAAAGTATAAGTGAACATCGGAGAGCATCCCAACCGGTTTTAAGCACGGGAAAACCTGCAGCTGGGGCAAAGCGCGGGAATACATATAATCAGTCCTAAGCGCGGGAAAACATGTAACCGGTTCAAAGCACTGGAAAACAAGGGCGCTTTCCTTTTGCATGAAAAACATAGTTGTTCCAGTGGTAAATTAAATGGAACAGACTTTTCCACTGGAAATTTTCGAAAAAAAAAAGGTATACCTCAGAAGGTATTCTTCTTTCTTCGTTTTTGCGGTTTTGTGTAAAGAGTGACTCAGTGCAAGAGAAACACGCACGTCCCTTTCCATTTTGATTGAGGAAAACTGTCCTGTTCCTTTTCATAGGAAATTCTACCCGGTCTTTTCCTTCTAATTGAAAGCGCCCCATGTAATCAGTGCTAAGCGAGGGAAACTTGAAACCAGTTCCGAGGGAGAGAAAACAAACAAACAGCACCAACGGCGGACATTTTTGCTTGGGTATTAATTCAGGACCTCTCTGAAAACCCTAAAGATATGAAAAAAAGTAAGAATAACGATCGATACTTACTATTAAACAATCTGAGGAACTTCTCACATCGGTCTTTGTCACGGACTAGAAATTCATAACAAGCCCCAGGCTTTGAAAATTCAAGACGAAAACTCTACCAAGAGAAAAAAAAGGTCATACGTTATTGAATTTAAGTTTGACTCAAATTGGCTAAGAAAGTGATCCCTTTTTTAACCCATCACAGAGGGAAGAAGAGAAAGACCAAAACAACAGTGAAATTAATATTGAAATTAACCGTACTATTTGATAAATGTCTCGAGTATTTGCGTGTAGAACTGAAACCAGGCTAATAGTTTATCTCTCATTAAACTACTCACCTGCCCGCCAAGACCGGCGTCAATGAAGTGTAAATCGTTTAGTGGATGACACATCAGTGGGGTGAGACACTCGTCAGGGGTACCACTAAAAGCAAACAGTTCAGAGTTTATTTTAGAAGTCAACTCAAGTTTCATGAAAAAGGTGGGGGGGGGGGGGGGGGAGAGCAGGGTCGCGATTTTGGAGGTATTCATACACAAATCCAGTTTTAATCCGCTCATCGTTGGTGTAGTATCAATATTTTCAGTGATCACACATTCCCTTACTTTCTCCGATTGTATCTTAAATTTTGCACTGCAGCTACTTGTGAAGAAGGCTTTTTGGCCAGGAAAGGGGATCCAGACATTGTTGATGTTGACCGGCAGGAAAGTGCTTTTTATTGGGTTACTGGGCTGTTACAGTGAGATTTTTGCGACTCTTTTTCTTGAGGAAGGGGGGGGGGGGGGGGTAGAGAGAGAGACGGGGAGGGGGTAGGGTCGGGTGAGATGAGAAAGGCTTGAAGTTCGAGGTGACTAAAATGTGCATAGAAATCACGTCTTTAAATCGACTGGTGTATGACTGTACCTTCCCCTGAGAGAAAATCTGCAGAGATAGAACATCACATTGGACGCGATCATGAGGGATTGAGTTTCCTCTGTGCTGCCGTAAACAACAACTGGAGACTGATAAAGAATAAGAAATAGAGGGACAAATGAGTTTTATAACGAAGTAGTTCTCATAAATACACTACAGACCTCTGGAAATGAAAGGTACTATCCCGAATGCAGTAGACTACTATCAATGACTTTCTCTGGCAAGCTGGTTTACGTAACTTTAACTGTCGACATTAACCCGCAGCAAACAAACGACTTAACGATCACGTCCACAAAGGAGACAAACGGTACGCTAAACTGACAGACAGGGAACCCAACAATGATATTTTTTGCCAGTTTTGATCAAGGCCAGGTAACGAAAATCTATGGACAGTAATAACACCTCTTAAAATGAGTAAAATGGTCGAGTTTGGGAGTCACATTTTTCAATTCAACTTTTCAATCAAAAGATACGTACGACATTTACCTACTCAACTGAGATTAGCAGAGTCTCAAAGCACGTCAAAGTACTCAACTATTGGAATTTGGGTACAAACTTTTTGTATGCAATAATAAGGTCCTTACCTTCAGCAAGCAGCTGAACTCTTCAGGACTATCCAAACGAAACAGCGACACCTCGAAATACAGTTTGAGCTTGTGATCGCAGCTTTGAAACTCATCCGCTGACAAGCGAAAGCTTAAAACCACATTCTGTTCCATCAAAGTTGGAGTTGAGGCCCGCGAACTTGTGCTGGAAGAGCTTCGTGAGTCCACAGAACTACTGCTAGGGCTGTTCCGGCCAACCCCTAACCTGTTTATCAAGTTACTGAAAAACATTTTGGGAGTTGGTGATCTGGAAACTGATTGCTGTGTGGCATTCTCGTTGGTTTTTGGTGTGCTAGTGTTTGTATTGGCATTTTTACCGATTTTTCTTTGGGCTGAAAAATAGCTATGATCAGATGGTTTTCTTGCCGAAGTTCCCAGTAAAGAGCTTTTCGGTGTCGTGTTGCCGTAAGCTGGAAGAGACTGGCTCAGTTGCTCAGCTTTCTTGCTATGTCCATGCAACTTTCGGACAGTGTCACTCGATTTCCGGTCAGCATCACGCAACTTTGGGACAGTGTCACGCAACTCATTGTCATTGTTACGAAATTTTCGGTCACGCTGAGCTGATGGAAAGCCATCAACCGCATCCTCGACGGATTTGCTTCTGTTCTGAAGGATTCCTACTGAATTTTCAACCTGCTTGTCCAGTTCAGCTGGCGGTGACTTGCCAATTTTTGCTGCCTTCAGTGAATTACTTAAAGCGCTTGTTCTAACTTGAGTCGCCTTAATGGTCTTTTCAGTTAAACTATACTTTCCATTTTTGGTAGCTACTTTATAATTTCCAGAATTCTTGATCACGAATTTCTTCTGTAGGTTTTCAGTCTTTTGGGATGTTCCCTGACCATTTTCACTGGAAATGTTCCCTGAAGCATTTGCACACAAGTCAGGAACATCAGAGAACTGATCCAAAGCTTCTGTTGATTTAGGAATCACATCCGGGTTTTCCTCTCGTTCGGGAAAATTGTCCACTTGCCTATGCAACGTGAATTAAGTATATGTCAGTAAAAGGAGAGTGGAGTGTGTTCTATAAGGAAGATGTTTGGCACGTGGGATTTCATCAGTAACGAGCTCTTTTGGAACTATAACAAAACAAGATTGCTCCGAATAGACGATAATCATGTTCTTTTGCAACCTATTCTGTTTCTCAATGAATGGAGTAGCATTCCGTTCAATCCACTTCCGATGCAGGCTTGGCGGGAAAATCGTGCGCAGCCCGCCAAGCCTGTGACGTGGCACCGGAATTCTGGTTCAGACGCTCGGTCCAGGCTGTTTTGCACGCTGGTCTTAAGCCACCTCCGCCAAGAGTATTCCGTATCAGAATATGTGTACTCGTCAAAGGGATTGAAAGGGTTAAATACAAAGAAAAAGACCTACTCTTTATCCCCTGAATGCAAATCCTTGTATTCAGGACGATCTGCACTGTCAGTCTTCGCTGATTCTAGTGTTGGAAGCTGCTCCATTGTTTCGTGGTACGACGACGAAGACGAAGATGATGAGATGTTAACAAGAGCAGTAACAGACATGCCACCATTGAGTGTCTTGATGGAGCTTGAGTTCAGAGTAGAAGCTCCGACGTGTTCTCTTAAGTAATCTTCAATGCTCCGGAGAGGAAGAACCGGTTTGGCTTGTTCTGGCGATGTCACCTGCACTGTCATGGTGTTGCCACAATCGGGACAACGATCATCGGAATTTTCTGGTACTCTAAACTCGGCAGAGCACTTCAAGCACTGAAAATATAAAGTAGGACACAATCAGGGTCGATCAGCGTCATGTTCATCGTCATCATATTCATCATAGTCGTGGTCGTCGCCGTCGTCGGTGTCGTCATCATCATCATCATCATCAACACCTGCTGCTATGTTGTTACCTATTTTTTGGTCTCTTGGTGAGACTCGTAACTTGTGGACCATTCAAATGAAAGCTACTGAACACTATGCTTTATTGTGATGCTGTTTATTAAGCTGTACAAGATGGTTCTAACTTTGTGGGTGAAATCCTAAAGTGCGACCATTGAAATGAAAGTCACTGAGCAGTACTGAAAATCTCTGATGTGGCAATTTGGTTTAGCAGGTTTCTGTGGTGCTATTAGATTTTGGTCTAGATGAGGACAAAAACTTCAATAAAACTTGAACACACTTCGCTTCTAGAGGTTGACAGAATGTTGCCAAGAAAATGTTTTTCCCTACCTGGTAACGTTCAACATCCGTTTCTTTGATTTGCTTGTTTGCTGCTACAAATGGCTTCACGATATCTGCAAATTCCTAAGGTAAATAAAAAGGAAAATCAGTAAATGCACATGTATTAAGCATTTTTCTGTTTGCATCAGATGTATATAGCATTACGTGTTCACTTCATAAAGTCATTCTAGGTGCTAGTTATGGCAAATAATGAAGTTTATGAAGCTTTTCTAGGTGAAAGACGCAGCCAACTAAATCTGAACGTCAAAACCTTTGATACGGTTACAAAAACTTTTAATTATAAGAATAAACAGGGTGCTTAGAAAGAAGATTTCTATCAGCTACAATAAGAGCACAATCACTTTGAGCAGAAGAGCGGTTCTTCATGTTAAACTCACTGATGCATCCTTGTAGCTCTCCATGACGTAATCACGTGTTTGTCGTTCAGGATTAATGTAGTCAAATTCTAGATGAATGACAGTGTGCTCGTCTCCCGCCTTGTCTACACGAACAACTTGCAAGCGGCTAGTTTCCAACTGGGAAATGTCCTGACAATGAAATGCAGCTCAAATTAACAAAAGAAACTTGTACATCTGCGTCATTTGGTAGGAAGACCCACTCAGACGATTAATTAGCAGAAGACTGGGGTTCCTTTGAACTACGGCCTCTTACTGTGCACACATTTTCAGTCCGCCAAAAGTTGCCTGATAGCCTGTTGCGCATTCGGAGTAAAATGCTAAATCAGTGTTAAAGATAGAGTGGAAAACAGCCTTCCATTCAACGGTCATGACCTAAGAATCAGCGAGCACGATGGTCTGGAACGAGCAGCTGAACCTTACTTCCAGTGTTTCCGGAGCCACGTCACGGGCTTGGCCGGCCGCGCATGATTTCCCGCCAAAAGTTTTCCAAAAGAACGCACATTCTGCGTATTCCAAGTAAACCATATTCTATTCCGTTCATTCTTTTGTATATGGGGAGCAGAATGAAGGGAATGTTATTCCGAAAACTGAATAGGCCCAAAAACACGATTATACCATTAATATCCGGGTATTCCCATTCCGGATTCGCATCCTGGGGGAGTGGTGAAGTGAACTACCAGCAAAATCCAGCGTGGAGTAGTGCATGAAAAAATCCCAGCTACAACTATACTTCAAAAGCTAGGGATCACTGACAACGTTATCAGAACGATTCCTCACCTTTCCAGCGAAGTTCTTTTCCACAACAAATTCATCCTTGACTGTCAAAAACAAAGGTACGGCTGCCCCATTGTCATCTTCTGGGGTTGCCAAAAGTGTGACCAGAAAATGATTGGCCTCAGAGAAATCTGTTCAAAACAACAACATAGAGAAAAGATAAAATGAAGGGAGTTTTGACTTCTGCTTTTTGCCCTGAAGATCACAGACTCCATTGTTGTCTCTTTCTCTTGACTGGCAGATAAGTCTTGGCTAACAAAACTCAACGGTTGGCAAAACGAGTAAGACAGTTTGTGCCAAATTTCTGCATAAACAAAATTTCCGTAACTGATTTATTACTTTCTCATATATCTAAAGCTAAACTCAAACAGAGAGATCCACTCTGTCCAAAGTCATCGTAGTTGGCCTCACTGAGGCCCAATTGTTATTTTGCTATTATTCTAGAGCGATTTTCAATCGAGTGTCGTAAAACCAAAACCACAACCAAAGAAATTACTCCGACCAATCACAACAGACGCAAACAACGCAACGAACCAATCAGAATTCAAAGCACTTATGTGTAGCTGGTACAAAGCGCGGGAAAATGCGCGTGCAAGTCGCCGACGCGATTGGTTTTGGTCATTTGCTTTTCATTGGTCCAGAAAGTGGCGCGACTTTTGTCAACCAATCACAGAGCGACGTAAAACAAAACCAGAGAAAACGAGAATTACTTTCGACACTCGATAGAAAACCACTATTCAACACAAAATGTGCTTACCTCCTTCGGAAATAACGCTGATACTACTAGTAGGACTGCTGATTTCCAATTTATCTTCTGACAAACTTGTAACAGATTCTGTGCGAACAACAGTTGATGCTGGAAAACAAAATATCAGCAATGTCAACTACTTTATTCTTGGAAACATCCCTTTTCCAACAAGAAATATAATTGGACAACTGCTCTAATGAAAGAAGACATGTGCTAATCACTGGGCATATGGGAGGTGCGTGAAAAGCTACATGTGTAGGTGATATAAGTCGATTATTATACGTCCTTTAAAACTTCAAGCATGGTTACCGGTAATTCCCAACTCCAGAAACCACACGTATGGAGAGACTGGCATCATTGAGAAATAGTTGAATCATTAATTTTAGTGAGAAGGAGCAACATTGTGTTAATGAACAGCGCATTTCAGTGTTTTCTTGGGCTAGTGTAAACACAAGGTCTTGTAAAATCTGCTCCATCCAAGCAACATTAACTTCCTTCGCAGCTGACACCCAAGTTAAGTTCACTAAAGGGGAACCATATCCTCTACCCACTGTTATCAATGTCTACAAGAGCTCTACAAACCTTGATCCGCCTGTGGTTCAGCTGATGGATTTACCAAAACCTCATCAGGGACAACTTGAGAAATGGATGGTAACCAGCCTTAAAGAGACAAAGGAGATTATAAAACTTGCAAAACTTTTATGGTTGGTTTACAAATTACTACAGAAAATTAATTGACCAGAAGTAATTAACCTAGAAAAACTGCCGATAACGTGCATACTAATGACAAGCAATAGGGAGCTGAGCTGCAGATTTTGTGAGCCATGGATTAGTGTACCCTTCATTACCTTGTTTTTGCTTCTTGCTGTGTACTGATGCAGTTCCTATTCTGGTGATCATTGGCTTGTCATTATGGAGGCAATAAGGCTAGAAAGCATCGAAGCACCTTTGAGTGGATGCTATTATACAAAATTATAATAAAAAAATAAATTTTAACATCATTACCTTCTCCCCAAGCTGTCTCAATTTCTTAAGCTTTTCCACATCATCTTCATGTTCTAGTACTTGCTCTGTAGGTGCTGGGAAAATACAAATGAAACCACGCTAGAATGGCAACCAATGTTATATTTATTTACCATCTTACAGTGTCTGAGACTACATGTATCACACCGCAGTTAGACAGCTTATAAGACATATTCTTTGAAAAATGTTCTTTCTCAGAATCTGGAACTCATCTTTTATCTCATTATCACATAATGCACTAGAAACTGTACAACTTGAAAGTTGCAGTTTCAGTCAGACTAATCTTTCAGCTATTAATGTTTGGCTTGTCCATCATCCCATTAATGATGGTAAGAATCCTAATCCCTCTTTCGCATACAGAGTCCACTGGTAATTATAACGATATTACGCTATTACAAAATAATAATAATAATAATAATAATAATAATAATACCGGTAATAACAATCATTTTCCATGTATGATTCTATGTCCATACATCACCCCTATGGTCATACATCACCTAGTGGTCAGAGCATCTCTTAGAGTTCAATATACATTTTTTCAAATCTTCCTGATTGTGTTAATTTTTGAAGAAGCAGTAGTTCACTGCATCGTTGATAAGTGCTAAAACAGCAATCAAAACACAAATGCATAGTTTAAATACTGCCTTACTTGCACATGAGGTAGCGGTAGTTGACATATGGCCCTCTGACTGCTGTGATACCACTTCACTGTCTTCCTCAAAGTCAATTTCTCTTGCTACCAGCCTTTTACCTCTCCTACTTCTCCTCTGTAATTAAAAAAAAGTACTTTCACTCTGAAAAATTGTTACTGAATGTTACCTTGAAACATATTTATTAGGAATGTAGATCTATCACAAATTTTACACCCTTAATGACTGTTGTGTGTGAATCCTGTTGCTGGGACCTCAATGTTACAGCTGATCATAAATCTTGCACTATACTTTTAATCATTAACAATGCATCAAATTTGTTACATGTATATTGGTGTAAAGCTCAATTCTATATGTACCTCAAGTATAGAAATGTATTTGATAATGTAAATTGACCACCGTACAGGGATTCGATTAGCTGACGTTTCGAGCGTTAGCCCTTCATCGGAGCAAATTGATTCGCTCCAACAAAGGGCTAATGCTTGAAACGTCAGCTAATCAAATCCCTGTACGGTGGTCAATTTACATTATCAACTCCATTGATAAACCAAATTTTCGTGATTCACTCCCCCACCAACGCAGCACCACAGTTTCTTTAGAAACTAATCCCCTTTATAGAAATGTATTGTGATCTGATGGAAAGTGTTGTGAAAATAATGCAAAAGCACTGTAAAGAACTCAAACTATAAATGGTACAAAAGTAAGAAATTTCATGTTCAACACAAACAGCTCGCACACTTCAGTTAAAATTTCCATTTCAAATTGTTGAGTTATAAAACTATGTGATCAATGCAGAATTGCCATTTATCAGAAATCAATAATTAAAACCTTTCCAATCATTGACTGAAGTTGACAAAACAGTCACAATGATGCTTGATTCCAAAACCTGTACAGTAAACTCCCTCAATGTGGACACCCTTGTAAGGCAGAAACCTCTCTAAGGTGGACACCTTCGCCTGGCCCCATCTGAATTGCCCCATACTGTATTCTCTGTAAGGAAACTCCCTCTAAGATGGACACCTCACTGTACCTTATTTTTCTTCTTTCTCGGTGTTGCATCTGATTCGTCTTGGGATTCAGATGATTCCATTAAATCTTCCGCTACTTTCCTCACTTCCCTGACACGAGGGTTCGGTACTTGGTCTTGAGGAATGTACGATAACATGGACACTGGATGAACATTCCTCCCAAGAAGCTGAGAGAAACAACACATCAGCATCATTTCAATTACTTAAAAAAAAACAAAGAACAGTAAAAACCGCATAAAAGAACAAGTAGATTAAGAACACTCAGGCTGAAATTTGGTGAAAAAAGTACCATGTACATAAGAACACATTCAGCCTGAAAAATGAAAATAATTATTGTTCAGATAATATAAATATATTGGCTGCCAGTTACATTTACATGTAGATTAGAATAACCTACAAGGTTACAGTACTAAGTAAGGTTACTTCCATCGATTAATTAATTAAAATGTTGTGCTTGTACATTGATTTCATCTGTTGGTAGTCTATGTAGTATTTAATTTTCAGAAACAATTTTAAGAACACCTTAAGAACATTTTCAGGCTGATTTTGCAGAAAACACCTGATATATAAGAACAAAATCAGCATGAACCCCCAAAACATGTGTTCTTTTATGCAGGTTTTTACCTGTAATTGAATCGATGCTGATGTGTCGTTTCTATTAATACTAGAAAAATTAAGTAATTTAGCTGGAGTAGGGCTAATCTCTAGATTTCTTATTCTTGGTTTTCAGTCATGCAAGTAAAAAAATAAAATCATCTACCATTCAATAGATAAAGTCAAGAAATTGAGATGTTGTAGAAGAGCAATAAATATAACAACCTGCCAAAGTCTCGGGGCCGTGCGATATCCCATACTCAAGTTATTTGGCAAAATGTACCACTCAGAAATATAGAGTTTAGTATGGACACGCCATGTTAGTGTCCCTCTGAGGGGCACATATATGGCAGCCGGAAACGTGTTAAAACATCTGGAATTTACTTTGGCTATCTCAAAGGCATTCTTCTCTCTTTTGAGCTTGCAAACATTCACAAAGACGCTTCTCCTGTCATGTTGGCTTTTCAAACCTCAAAAACACAAGCTGAATCGATGTTTTCATGTACGCGACATGCCTGTGAGTAGACATGTTTATGTCACACACTGTGAAAAAACCCAAAATTCAAACTGCTCTATTTTCAAAACAAAGCATGCACCAAGCTGAAAACATGCAAGCAGATGCATTTCTAAAATGTCTTTTATGTGATGAAGCTAAAAATACAAAAGTCTGTTTAATTTTGAATTTTAGTTTTTTATGACGTCATGTGGAAACCAAGAATTTGAGGAAAATTTGAAAGACAAAAGGCCAATATGGCATGGTCAGGCTGCCCAGCACATTAATGCAAATCTATTCCAGTTGTTTAAATTTAATATAATTTTGCAAAATTTTGTTAATGTCATCATTTTTCATGACCTTTTTCTTAGGCTAAGTAGACCATGAGCAGTCCCACTTTTGCAGCTTAGCTTGTCAAGTGTGAGGCTAAAACAAAACTTGCGCAAGAAAAAATGGCTGTAGCAAATCTTGCATCCAGATTTTGTGCAGCCATTTCTTCTCAGGCGGGTTTTGTTTTAGCCTCATTCTCGACAAACTAAGCTGCAAAAGAGGGACTGCTCATTGTCTAAGGTTAAGATGAGCACTGGGTTGCTTACCATTTTGGTCAAATCAGGCTGATAGTGATACAAAGAATTGAAGGCCTCATCAGAAGTTGCTTGATACTGTCTTTTTGTTTGCTTTGTAATGTTTGTTCATGAATTATTCAATTGTATACAGTAGTTTATAAGGATGTTTTCTTCTAGCTGGGACTTACAATTTGCTCCTCTGAGTCCAGTGGTTTCCCATCAATTTGTATCTGTCAGAGAAAAGAAAGTAAAAAAATGCTACATTGTCATAACAATGCACATACAGCTTCCCATATCAACAATCACTATAACAACAATAAGATTAATAATAATATTAATATTGATAAAGATAATGACAATGATAATTACTATTACCGTATTGAACATTCCTTTTAGATGCCCAATTTTTAACTACAATATAGCTAAAACTCTGCATACAGTATTCTTATTACAGGAATAACAGGAACTTCATAAGAAATTCCATGAACTCACAGGTTCCACACGTGGTACAGGATACAAACAAGCAATTGTCGCACGACGGTAATAGGGGCAGAAAACAACAGGATTTCCTTGAAGGTTTAACTACAAAGAAAATATCATCACATCGTGGTAAGTAAGAAACTGCTGAAAAAATGACTGACAATGATAGCAGAGTGTGATGTTCTTGTAATCTCTGGAAAACCTTTCACATGTTAATAATAAAAACATCTGTTTCCTTTGGTCCAAAGTGGAAACAGGACTGAGGATTTTAGACTCCAGGATGTTATCCTTAAGCCTACGACACACTAGGTGATTTTATGCGCAGATCATGGTGAATTTGATTGCCAGCAAAAATCACCATCAAATTTCGCTGGTGATTGATGCTGGCACACTAGACCGTCCATTAATTTTTTTTATTAGATTTGCTTCTTTTTCCTTGGTCCAAAACCATGCATTGTGGTTGTTGGCCATTTTGAAAAGTCATGTAATAAAATTGGCCAATCTGATTGGTTGACTTTACTGGTGATTTGCACTGATGAGCATATAAAATTGCAGAAACAGGCAGACTAGGCGAATGCTGGCAAATTTAATCGCCGATATCTGACATGTCAGATAGTGGCGATTTTATATGCTGATCGCTGCGTTCGGCGAAAATCACAGTCACTGCACTGGGCACCTAAGGTGATTTTCGCCTACTGCGGAGATCAGGGTATAAAATCGCCTAGTGGTCACCCCCTTTACCAAACTGTTCTCAAGTACCCCTACTTTCCACTGGCTCTCCCAATGGCTCTGTGGTGAAGGATAGACTGAGAAACATGGTTTAAAAAGGGCATAGGCAACTGTGAAATAACTGCTACTCCAAGAGACTGAGCTGGCTAGTGTGCATGTAATAGATTTTGGTTGACATAATTTTGCATAATTGTGACAGCACACATGGTGGTTCAAAATTAGCTCACAACAAAAACTACAGTACATGTATAGAGAATTATACAACTTACTGAGATGAGGTTGTGTAAATAAGCCAGAGGTGCTAGTTCTGATAAGGATGCAATACAATTAAAGGACACATCAAGGAAGCGCAACCTGGTGAAAACCTGAATACCTACAGAGATGGCAATCAGAATAACTGTGGTGAGAGTTTGTGTAATGAGGACTCAGAAACATTATTTTTACAGTTAAACCTAGATTATCCAGACTTCTAATTTTTATACAATCATGTAACTTATTGCTTTTGTCAAACCTTTCAAATCATGCAGGTTGTTGTTTCTTAGGATGAGTGTCGTCAACTGGAATTTTATCACACCAGCTTGTCCTGGCAGAACAGGGATACATTCCAACTGGTTAAAGCCCAAGTTGAGATGGTGGACACCGGACAAATACTGTAACACAACACATTAGAACAAACATTAAGAAGCTGAAATGACATTAAAGCTTAGAGCCCTGACTACTGGTACTCAAAAAAATTCTGTCAGTGGTAGAAAAATCAGACAAAAGAAAAATGTCAGCTAATGGAATCAAACAGAAGTTATCACCACATCAATGTATACATACATACATAGTTTACATACATACATGTACATACATACATACATACATACATACATACATACATACATACATACATACATACATACATACATAGTAAAATCTTCAGTATAATCATTACATTAATAAAAAATTAATTAATACAACACTGTTTTACAAGATTGCCATGTGGGAGCCTGACTGACAATTACTGTAAATTTGGTCAGTAAGTTCCCTTTTAAAATATCCAAGAGAGTCTGATTTACTTAAATTTATGGGTAGGCTATTCCAAAGAAACGCCCCGCTGTAGCCCAAGGTACGCTAACCTTACAATAGTTTGTGTGTGGCTTGGGCAGGTTTTAGTTTACTCTCAGAATCTCTTAAATTATACAGTGTACTAAGGATGCCAAATACATGTAAGTCCTGCAGGTATGCTAGGGAAAGCCCTTTAATTATTTTAAACATTCAAGAAATGGAGATTGAAGTCATGTTCTTCTGGAGGTGGAACATTAAAAACTATTGGAAGTAATGTCTAATGATGGGACCGGCACAAGAAAATTAATACATGATTGTATATAAGGAGACTTTAACCTTGTGGGCTGGGTCCCATCATCTTTGAAAAATGAATACATGACTGTACATGTAGATCTGCCACTGGTCGTGTACCCCAGGAACGTTAACTACTAAAGTGACACTACTATAATTGTTTTATGAAAAGAAATTACAATTTATCAAACTGAATAGGGAGTCAGGGGACTGAAGGTTTGGACTGTTTACTTACGACAATACTGTTATTATTTTGTTAATTCATTATCACTTTAGTCTGCCTGTAAGTTTAGCGACTGCTAACTGGTTCTTCACATACAGTAAGCTCTAACTGGTTCTTCACATAAGCTCCTAATCACAGGTGTGCTAATTTGGTGTGTTCTGGTATATTTACAGCTTTACTGAGATATAAAATATGTTGCTTATTGAACAATTTAACACACTTTGACGTCTTGACAACTGATTATAACTTACAGTACTTGCCCATTACAATATAAAATATAAATATCAAAAGTAATCTAGATAAAATCTATATCAGCATACAATAGTAAGAAAATAGTGGTACATGTACAGTGTAGATGGTAGAATTATTAAGAAACAGTAATCTATTACTACAGTACCTTACAGGGGCAGTGTCTCAAGAATTTTGCTGTTTTAGGTCAATTAGGTGCTAAAATCATTACTTTGAGGCTTTACTCATAAACAAAATGCTTCTGCAAAGGTACAACAAAGATATCAAATGAATTTTATTGGAGAGGGCTAAACATAAAAAATTTCTTAAGGAGGTCTTGAAAACGTAGCATCAAAACTTGAACAAATTGGCCAATTTTTTCAAGTTTCAATCCATTTCCATCCTTGCCATCTGTAGCAACGGGCAACAGGAAACAGTTTCAGTACCTTCAAATAGCCTTTAACAACAAAACTAGACCATTACTTTTGGAATTCAATTGATGCAAAGACACCTTCTAGCTTCTTATAAAGTTGCCAAATAGTGTGACACTGCCCCTTTAACTGATAAATTACTGAATTGAAAATTAATTGCTTACCTGCAGAGAATAAGAATCATCACCCTCAGCATGGTGGAGGTTGTTATGGCTCAAGTTTAACACTTGCAGTTTGGGTAAAAGTTTCTAAACAATAAGAACAAATTATGAAAATTTAACATAGAGTGCTTTTCAATTGAGTGTCGTAAAACCAAAACCAAAACCAACGCAATTACTCTGACCAATCACAACAGAAGTAAGTAGTGCAAAGAGCCAATCAGAATACGAAGTAATTACATGTAGCCGGCACAAAGGGCAGGAAAATACGTGCATGCAAGTTGCGATTGGTTTTGGTTTTGCTTCTCATTGGTTGAGAGTTTTCTTGGCCAATCACAGAGCGAAGCAATGCAAAACCAAAGTAAAGCCAGAATTACTCAATTGAAAACCGCTCTATGACTTAACTGATACTCAATCATTAAGCAATCATTCAAAGCTGGTTGCAAGTAATGTCACAGACCACAGAATCATCCAGTTGCTCAATCCTATTGTAACTGAAGTCCACATTTTCCAAGTGTGGCCAAGCAAATGGAGCATTCAACTGGTCTCCACCACAGTGGACAAAAACTTCCTGAAATGACAAGTGAATCATAATCACATAAATACTGTAAGTTTTATTTGTTAATTAATCAAAGTATTAGGCAAGCATAAACCTGAGTTAACCAGCTGGCTATTGCTGAGTAAAACTAGTAATCTATTCAAACTGGCTTCAAATGGAAATTGGAGAATAGCTTTGGAAGATCAAAGATCAGGTGCCTGGATTTTTGTCCATGTTTCCACACACTGTTACAATCCATGCTGGCTAGCTGGATAGCTTTTCCTCTGCTCAAAAAATATTTACTTTAACTTCTCTTATATTTACTCGCTTTGGTGGTTGGTTGGTTGCATCTTTGATATGCCTTAATGTGACTGCGTGATGCAGTTAGCGAGGTGCTATCGCCGATATGCTTAAAATGTGACTGCGCGATGCAGTTATGAGTCATATATGGTCGTTTAAAATTTGACTATGTAACTGCGTGATGCAGTTCTAGTCAATACCCACATTTCACCCTTGCTCACCACGGAGTCTCCAGTAGCTCAGTGGTTAGAGCATCCGACTAGATACGGAGGGTCGTGGGTTCAAATCCCATCTGGGGCTCGGATTTTTTCCGAGTTCCCATTTGATGCACAATATCTTTAACTTCTCTTATATTTACTCGCTTTGGTGGTTGGTTGGTTGCATCTTTGATATGCCTTAATGTGACTGCGTGATGCAGTTAGCGAGGTGCTATCGCCGATATGCTTAAAATGTGACTGCGCGATGCAGTTATGAGTCATATATGGTCGTTTAAAATTTGACTATGTAACTGCGTGATGCAGTTCTAGTCAATACCCACATTTCACCCTTGCTCACCACGGAGTCTCCAGTAGCTCAGTGGTTAGAGCATCCGACTAGATACGGAGGGTCGTGGGTTCAAATCCCATCTGGGGCTCGGATTTTTTTTCCGAGTTCCCATTTGATGCACAATATCTTTAACTTCTCTTATATTTACTCACTTTGGTGGTTGGTTGGTTGCATCTTTGATAGGCCTTAATGTGACTGCGTGATGCAGTTAGCGAGGTGCTATCGCCGATATGCTTAAAATGTGACTGCGCGATGCAGTTATGAGTCATATATGGTCGTTTAAAATTTGACTATGTAACTGCGTGATGCAGTTCTAGTCAATACCCACATTTCACCCTTGCTCACCACGGAGTCTCCAGTAGCTCAGTGGTTAGAGCATCCGACTAGATACGGAGGGTCGTGGGTTCAAATCCCATCTGGGGCTCGGATTTTTTTTCCGAGTTCCCATTTGATGCACAATATCTTAAACTTCAAAAAATATTTGAAGGTATAACTTACAAAACCACTCTTTTGGTGAAAACGTTATAAACTTGAGCTTATATATTAAAGGTCTGTGCTGCTATGAAATTCATTTGTTTGGTATACTGGTACTTACATTGAGAGAGATCAGTGCTCTCTTGCAAATCAGAGTCTTGAGCTGAGGTCGCAAACCTTGAAAGCCTTGGATTAAACCGACAGGGACTTTCTTGATCTGTATCAATTAAACAAAGCCTGTTCAATGGACAATGTTATGTGGTTACACAAATCATACAAAAACAAGTGGCAAAAAAAAATAATCTGATGGGTGCAGTGTGAGATCACAACCTTCTACACCCTGCCAACTACAGGGGTACAATGGATTAACCTACTAATACAACCACCAACATAAATATCTGTATCAATGGGATCATAGTATTAATGGGGCAGGGTCACATTTCATGGCTCAAGTCTCATTACAAAAAGGAACAAACTGCTACAGGTGTATACATATAGTAATTACAGCTCTATCCTTTTTAAACTCAAGTAATGAGAATGTGGTTATCATTTCTCAAGATTTGTCACTAGTTGTTTTTCCTTGAGAATGTAGTTTTGGTTTGAGTGGCCATATTAACGAGGTAAAGTTATAAAGGAATAATATTATTTACATCTGTATATAAGGTGAGATTTCACAATGTGGCTGTTGGCTGCAATAATGGGGTGGCCGCATTACAGCGTAACAGTATTTTCTTATGAGAAAATGTATGAACATTTCATTGGGACAAAAAGAAGTGGCCTAATAATAACGAGCTGTAATGACACTTGAGGTGGCCAAATTAACGAGGTGGCCATAAATTATGGTAGGTTTCCACTGTACATGTACCTTTGAACCAAGGTAGTATTTACTATTGACTTAACCCCAATCTCATATTTCAGATACTTAATACCTGGGCAAGTACAATGTATAAAAGATAAAGAACTTATCAAGCGAAAGAACAGGAATTGTAACAATTTTACCTCCAGTACTTGAAGAGCTCTGAAACAAGAGATGTTGATGAGTCCATCAAATTGAGAACAAGTTCCTTGAACCAGCTGTTGGTTTAAAAAATCAGTAACTTGTTACAATTTAAATGACTTTTTAACTGCATTATGGATCTGTAAAATCCTTGTCTAACACATTCATTTAATTGTCCCCTTAAAACTTCTCCTTGGCAGAATGGGGTAACTTCGGTCCATCTTTGGGATGCCACACATGTTTATGAGCAGCCACCACTCTTGGCACTGGTCACATGGAAAGCTTTACATGTATTTAGACACTTTTCAAGAACCAATTTGAAATTATGTCAGATGGGCTATTCTGTCCACATGAATTAATTAAAATTCCAGATTATAGTTATCATAAAAAGATCTACCCTCAAAGAAGGTGTTTGTCTAAGAAAATCAAGAAGAAAGGTGATAGACTCCTTGTCTCTATTTGAAAGTCCTCTCGTCGAATTAGTTTGCTCCTTCACTAGACTCTTGCCGCCCTGCAAAAAAAAGTTAATAGGGCTTATTCAGAGAT
>JAEMWC010000010.1:2560000-2615000 GCA_016490735.1 Pachyseris speciosa
TATTTTTCACTCAAATTATTAAAAAAATACATCAGGTTGCCACCTACTTTAGTAAGCTCAGACTGCTATTTCAAAACTTATTGAAACCCCTGATAACCTCTTTACAATTAAAAGGTAAAGATGCACTTGAGATAAACAATGATTTTAGGCATACAGGACTTCAAGTACAAGGGCCTGTGTTAAGGAGGTGCCTCATGCCTGCACTCAGCAAGAGGGGTTCAGTGAAAGCTCGCAAACCACAGAGTTCTGAAAGTAACAGCATTAAGTTCCCCATTTCATTTCATTTGCATTATTTATTTGCCATTTTCATAATATTTAGAATTATTAAAAATTCTGTCAACTTATTGCAACAATGAGTTAATGGCTGATAAAAGAAATGATGGCTAGCATTTTGGAGTTTACTTGGCTTCCTGAAAATGGACTTGTACAGTTATTATCAAAGTTTGATTGACGGCTGCCAGAGAGGCAGGGCCCATACCTTGTTAATTTTATGGCATAAAAATCAGTACCCTTGTTCAGACCAGCTTGCCCCGGGCTTTCCAAGATACAAGATTCATCTATGGTAAATCATACTTTACCTGAGCTAATGAGTTCAAAACAGTGGTTCAGGAAAACAAGTGATGTAGCTGTTAAACAAAGTTGACTCTCTTGTCTTAAGATCAGATCTCCTGGAAAAAATAAAAAATGTAGATAGTTTGGATAATTATCCCACTTCCTAACTTAAAGTGTATATGACACAAAATTTTTATTTGCTTGATCCAAACTTTACAATGTTGCTGAATGGAAATAGAAAAAATTGCGAAAAAATTCTTTGTCCCCTCTTTTTTGCCTCAGCTGGTAAAAACGTGAAATTTCACTTCTGGAGGGGTACAATACTGCACAGATGACTGGAGACAAGTGAGAATATGCAGCTGTGATGCCAAAACAAGAATCAAGTTTCGTGGTTTTACCTGTGCTTTGTTATTTCTGCTGTGCTGAGGAAAAGATAGGTTTAAGGTGTTAAGTGTATGGCTGTAACAACAAAAAGAGAAAGAAAAGGGGACAAACAGAGAAAAGCAAACCAATTAAACAGTCTTTTTTTGTATGTCTCATCTCAATATGCTCATCTCCAGTCTTTCCCCAGTCGCTTTAAGCAATTTTGTTTTCAATTTCCATTCAGCAACACTGTAAAGTTTGGATCAAGGGAATAAAAAAAGTTTTGCCATACACACTACACTTCAATGTTTCCTTCACATTTTGCTTGCCATAAAAGTCTAGGAAGTCTGTGAAGCTACCAAAGAGGCAGTAGAAAGTAAAGAAAGTCATTTTACTATGGTCTCAAGGCTTTTGTAAACTTAAGCCAAAGACATTCCATGGGTTCACATTAGCTAAGTAAGCAGACATTAAGTAAGTGAAGAGTTCATGTATAGGGTACTTGTAATTATGTAAGTTAACTTACACTGATAAGCTTTCACATTCAAAATTCTAAGTATACTTCAAGTCACCCATCTGCCAGTCAAAGTAGCCATGCATTAGCTTTTTTTTATCGAAATATGCACCTTGAAATGTGTAAATTGCCTTTCTTCAGTGTAGCTTGGCTGATCCTTTTTTCTACTTGAATGACAGTGGACTTTTCTGTTTCACCAAGCTTATCACTTTCCCATTGTCATGAATAAGGTAAGGATAAGACGATGATGATCTTGATGATTTTGAACCAAGTTGGTCAACATAACGGTCCAAGAAGAAAGCCAGCTTGGTTTTGCCCTCATCCACAAAACTGGTTCCATAATAATTTATTAACAAGTCCAATAAAATCTGGCTAAAATTTTCCGAGATTCTTACTTTTTGAAAGACCAACCACACTCTCATCAAGATGTAGAGACACTGAGATACTAACTGTTCTTCCCTATTCTATAACAATAAAGTACAAAGTTGACTGATGAGTCACAGTCACTTACTGTAGTCCCAAAAAATACTAATAAATACTTAAATATATAAATTTAGACTGATGAACTATATGGCAGCTATGCAATGAAGGAAAACATCACCCTTAGTTTACAGCCTTTAAAGGACAGTCTGTTTGGTCTGAAAAGTATATGTTATCAATACTATTCAGTACATACAGTATGTTGCAGGTCAAAATGAAATTCCTTTGTCTCCCAACCCTAATTATTCATGTTTCATGAATAAATAGAGTAATTCATTTTGACCTACAGTTTAAGACTATAGAGAAGTTTTCCCTTCCTGCATGTAAGTGATGAGCCACAAAGCTATTCCAGTAACACCCCTAAAAATGGCTCTGTTGTCTGAAGTTGTTCCAAATCTCAAAATGTTCCTCTAAGTTTTGATCTGATGTCAGTCAACTCAAATTAATTATATGTAGATCGAACTCTTTGCGGAAAACTCATTTCTTCTTTAATAATTTCTCGAAAACTGGCTTGTTTAAAACGAATATGTTCTATTATCACGTAGTACTTGCGAAACTAAAAGTATGCTTTTACAGTGCCATAAAATTGAAATAAATATTATAAAAAGATTTAAGCTTTGATCTTGACATAATCACATGACGCACTTCACGATCAGTCACGAGTTTACTGCGATGAAACAAGCTTAAGCGTATGTCATTGAACAAGCCACACATTACTTTGAGAGTCAAGCCAGCAATTACTTAACTATGGCTACTTCTACCGCAAAAGAAAACAACGTTTTGAAATCTATGCGCAGTTTGTCTTTCACAAAAAGTGTTCTTAATTATAACGCATCCGCGCGTCATGGAAACTAAAGCTATAAACCAATACGACGCTGTACCGTGTGATTTCAGCAGAGTTGAAAGCTTATCAAGAAGTTCGTGTCCTCCATGGTACTGCATTGCGGAGAGATCGTCAGAATTTCATTTTAAACAATATTGTGCCCAATATGCCCTACAAACTACAAAATTGTTTTTGAGTTGCCGCCATCTTTGGTTCCTTTGGATTCAAAACGAGGTTCTTGGAAAAGGGGATAAACTAAGTTCGCGTACATAAGGTTCGGATACGGAAAAATTCAGTGGGACTCCTTCTCGTGAGTTTCAAAATGTCGAAGTCTATAAAAAAGCTCGTTGAAGAAAGCAAAGAACAAGGCTATACTGCGATAGATCTCTGTGATAAGGGTTTATCATCCATAGCAGACATCCCTGGATTGAGTAAGTGTGGAAACGATTCTTGAAAACAGAACTCTGTTGTCATGTTTTGATTTGGTTCGTCGACTAGCTTTGTAGCTCTCGTTTTTGACATAAAATTTATAGCTCCTTCAGCTCTGATTTTATTTCTCCTCCTGCAGCCCAGTTGAGGAATTTGGTGCGGCTTACTCTCAGTCATAACAGACTAACAAGTGAGTGCCTTCTAGAATTTTATATCAGCTCTTTATTTCAAATTGCTGCCAAAGTTTATCGAAAGGATAGTGATGGGTGGGTGTGTGAAAAGTGGAAATTCTCCGCATACCTCAAGAGGCCTACCAGCCTCCAAAGCAGTCTCGGTAATGTTTTGAATACTGCTTTGTTGATTACCGGTGGGTTTTTTTATTTTTATTTCTTGTTGTTGTTGCAAAGACAAATAAATGCAGGAGTCACTCAGAATGGAGTCAGAATGGATTTGATTATATTTTTACCCCCCCCCTCCCCCACCAACCCAACCCCCCTCCCCACATCCCTTCAGTGGAGGAATCATCATCTGAGCTTTCCCTAACAAGCCACTTTGAACTGTATTTCCCATTTAATTAGGATAGAAAAAATTTGTTTTGCTATAAAATGTTTTGTTATCATAATTTTTTTACGTTTAAACGTTTTCCAAAGTAGGGTATTAGGGATTTTTAAAAAATAAATTTGGCTTTTTCTCTCTTTTACATGCTTTAAAATTTAGGTTTTCTGCTTCTATACTGTTAATCCACAAAAGCAAAGGGTATAATGTGGCCAGAAGGAAACAGGTTTTGAAATGGGAGGTGTAGTCATGGAAAACATTGTGTAAATTTCAATTGCCAAAAACAGATAAATTTATGCTGTGGATGATGTTAAAAAAGGTACTACTAATTTTTTCTTTCAGGTCTTCCAGAATCTATAGGTGGTCTTGAAAACCTGGAATACCTGAATGTGTTCAATAATCATATTGAGGTAATCAAACTGAAATACGGTTTTGCTTGTTTCTTTCTTCTTTTTGTTTTCAGTTTTTTTTCTTTTTTGTATTTGCAATAATTTCTTATTGCCTTGTCATTTTTACAACTTTCAGGTGCTTCCAATGGCATTAGGTAACCTGAAGAAACTCAGACATTTCATTGTAGCGTGAGTACTTTGATGTTATCAGGCAGTCCAAGCTCACTATCGATAAATTGTACGAGATGTTGATTTACAACAAACTTAAAGTAATTAAAATACCCATAATTGAGGAAATAAAGTTAACTTGCATGTACTGAAAAGCACTTCAATTACTGAATTGAATTTCCGATAGCTAGACCCTATGCAAAAATGGTTGCCTTTAAATTATTCTTTTGTTTGTATTCAAAATAGCCTCACTAACCTCGCTACAGTGTAGTCTATAATCTTATTTGACATTGTCCATGGTCATCCATGTTATCGGTTAGTGAGCCTGGGTGTCCTTTGCTGATGCTCTATAAAGAATGGCGATGAAGTGTGAATTGAAAATATTTGGATCTCCAGAGCATGGGAGTTCATAACCAGAAAATCCTCTGTGAGTTTAGTGTGGATATTTCCTGGAACAACACCTTGTGATGCATGTATGGTGAGGGACCTGCACTCTACTTAGGCTCTAGCTCCACCTATATTTTCCTTGGGTTAATTATAATTGTTCAACTGCTATTACAAATTATGTATGCAACCTTTCAAGAGTTTGAAAAACTACAGTCATGTAGCTTCAGGTGATAATTGCATAGCTGAAATGTGTTGAATTTGCAACTAACTTTATTTTATAATACTTGTGTTGTAGGGTGAATCGACTTAGCTCCCTTCCCAGAGGTTTAGGAACAGCTTCTGGATTAGAAATCTTGGATTTGACATATAACAATCTTCACAAGGAATCACTTCCAGGAAACTTTTCTGTTATGAGTAAGTAAGAAGTTAATTTTACATCACATATTCTGCTTACACGTGTACAGATTGTACATGTAGTCTCCTGTCTTTTAAACACATACAGTACACATAAAATCTTCCTCATTTACGACCATTGGCCTTTGAGCAAGACTTTTGGCAGACTATTTGCATTTTCCATAGTGTCAAGGAAAGATTAGTATTACTATTGCCAAATATTTATTAATGATCATGTACTATGTTTGGAACAGGTTCCTTGAGCTACATGTACAAGCAACCAGTCCTGAGTGGAATTTTTCTGTTCAGTTGAATATGTTCTGTAGATGGTAGTCTTTTTAATATCTGGTTTGGACAAGTTATTTCATGTGTGCCAACTAGAACTGTTTGGAAACATTTATGTTTAGCATTTTTGCTTGGCTTAATTAAGTATATCATATTTATGTCCTCCAACTCAATCACTTCAGAGTGTATGCTAGGCCTAATTTGCGCATTTCATTTTTATTTTAGAGCAGTTACGAGCCCTATACCTTGGAGACAATGACTTTGAAACCTTGCCCGATGAGATAGGAGAGCTTAGAAATCTTCAAGTGGTAATGTTATTAATATTATTCTTGATTACTCAGAGTAGTTTGAACATGGGTGGCTGTAACATTTGAAACTTGATTAATTGGGACTTAGCTTGATATATAGTGAACTCTCTCTAAGGTGGACCAGCTCTTAGTGTCTATCTTAGAGAAGTGTCTGCCTCAGAGGGAGTCTTGTTACAGATAATACAGCATGGGACAATTTGGTCGGGGTGACCCGAAAATACTGATCCCCGGTCCATGGACCCCAGCACTGACCGGGTCCATGGACTACTTTATGGACCAGTCCATGGACTACCCCTACTGACCCCCACTACTGACCCCCCTAAAAAAACCAACGGTAACAAAAAACGGCAACTAGAGATTTTATTTACTTACTGTTTGTCTGGATAGGCCACTTGCGTGGGCGAAATTTTGACTATTACGCTGCGCAAATATTGCGGCCTCCTTCACTTCAATCACGATGTATGGAGGACCGAAGTACTTTGAAATATCGCCAACTTGCAAATGGGGTTGAGAGCTGACAAAGAGGACGACCAATTTAAACTTAGTTACCGTCCTTTCTGTCCGTGTATATCACATATTTACCTCCTTCATTTTGTTCGGCTCATTCCCCCGCGGGTTCATTATCTCATCCCAGGCTTCCCAAAATAGTGCTCCTTCGGCAAAGAAAGATCTGCCGATGTCCATTTCACTGTTATGAGTTTAGTTGCCAAATCTTTAAACAGGGCAACTCTGTAATGAACGATAAATGATAGAGAAGGGAAACTACTGCAAACAGAATAATTCACATATGAAAAGCAACAACTTTTGCATCACAACAAGGCAATACAGCAACAATATTTGTGCAGCGTAACAGTCGAAATTTCCCCCACGCGAGTGGCCTATCCAGACAAACAGTAAGTAAATAAAATCTTTGTTACCGTTGCTTTATTAGGGGGGTCAGTAGTGGGGGTCAGTAGGGGTAGTCCATGGACCCGGTCAGTAGTGGGGTCCATGGACCGGTGGTCAGTGTTTTCAGGTCACCCATTTGGTCGGGGTCAGGTAAAGATGTCTGCCTTAGAGAGGTGCCCACCTTAAAGGGGTGTCTGCATTGAGAGACTTTAATGTATCAGTAAAATCATAGAGTACATTGTGCTTGTTACTCTTTTTGTTATCACTTTCCACTGACTAACCGTTTGACTGCACTCATCCAGGCTATAAGATTAGGTAAAAACTATTCTAGGGGAGAAGCAACACCTCTACTTGTTTCATTTGATGCAACCCAGGTTTAAAACTCCAGAGAACTTAATGATGATCACTAACCAATTTAGTTCCCTTCTGTTTCTTCATTGCAGCTGGTGCTAAGAGACAATGATCTAATTGAATTACCAAAGACTATGGGAAATCTTACACGGCTGAAGGAACTTCATTTGCAGAACAACAGACTCACAGTGCTTCCTCCGGAAATGGGTATGTACAGTCAAACCTGTATTAAGCCATCACCCTCAGGGTATGGCTTAGTGACCACTTAATACGGGTTGATCACTTAACCCATTGGCACCCGTGCCAGCCAAAACCAGCTGTAAAAAACTCCCATGCTTCAAAACATTGCAACTTTCTCAATCGCACGAATATTGCCTTAACTGTTAGTTGTGAGCACGAAATGGAATGCCCTTTAAATTTGGATATCCAATAAATGCAAGAAACGTAGCGATTTTTACCAAATATGGCCTTTTGAGTTTGGACAAGAACGAAACTGGCCGTTTTTAACGTCAAAGAGAAACAACAAAAATGCCCCTATTTGCCTTCATGTTTTTTAAGGAAATCATCGTCGAAAAACCAAAATTCAACCATCATAACGAACTTCAGTCCTTTTCCTAGCTTAGAAATGACTTTTTTGTTCATATTCTTCTCCCGAGCGTAGATACAGCCTTTTGTTCCAGTGCATTCGGGCCTTCCCGACATTTTCAACATCTTGTGCGCATTGCATGCTGGGAACTAACGAGAATTTTTGACAGCGCCCGCTCCTTCCCCCAATTCTTTCACATATAAACTAAGTCTACAGCCACTCCGACCTACTGCCAAATTCTCCTGCTTGTGGTCATCTTCAGTACTCAGAAATTCCAAAATATGTGGCGGTAGGTCGAGAAATTCATCAATAGTCGAGTCCCAAAGGTACTAAGTGTTCGACCGGCCAAATTCCCAGTTCGTCGAGTAACGAGCCAAATTCAACAACAAAGTACATCACCTTGCTCAATTCTTTGAGAAAGTGGACTCTCAGCTACCGTCACGCTTAATGATGCTCATCAGGAAGCCGCTAAAGATGAAAAAAGGCTGTAAATTTAGCAGAAATCGCAAGCAAACTGAACTTGGGCCATTGTTGTCGCTTCACGGATAAAAAATAGCTATGTCAAAATGACATTTTCAGAAACCTTGAGCCTCCAGTGGCTTAGGACAGCACCACTTTTCCCTGGTAGTTCAAATAAAGAGTCACGAATTGCTATTCATCGTTTATAGGTGGAAAATCACTCTGAAAATGTAAAAACCACCGGTAGTCAATGGGTTAAGTTTTGCACAGAATACACTTCAAACACAAAATGCCATTTTGTAATGGTTTATGCCCAAAAGCTCTCAAAAAATCACTTACTTGGTTAACGAAGATTTTCTGCAGTGAATAGAATGGTATGACAAAGTAGAATATAGTGTAAAAATGAATGAACGAAGCAGCAATGCCAAGTTCCTACAGTTGCTATTGGTATTATATTTGTTAACAAGTAATTTCCTTTTGAAAGTGACCCATTTAATACAGGTCAAGACTGAATAGAAACAGCATGTTGGGACTTAGTCAAGGGTGACTGTGACTGCGCTGGTTTCAATAAGAACTGGCATATGACAAAAAGCGTTGGCTACTTCGATCAGAGACATTGGCTACTTTTTTCCTAAATTGAAATAATTAAAGAACGATTCTATATTTTTTTTTCTTTAATACCGTCGCCTACTCTACTCCAACTCATTGCCTACTTCAAATTTTATTGAAACCCCTGTAATTTTGACCTCTATTAACCCTTTAACCCCTAAGGGGCCTCCCTTTGACGAGTAAAATCGTCTGGCGTTAGACAGAGTAAAATCTATAAGTCACTCTTAGGGAGTAAAGGGTTAAGGGAGATAGTTTTTTAACCCTTTAACCCCTAAGGGGCCTCCCTTTGATGAGTAAAATCGTCTGGCGTTAGACAGAGTAAAATCTAAGTCACTCTTAGGGAGGAAAGGGTTAAGCATACTGTTACAGTAGCTAAGGAAGTAATTTTTGGAACTTTGACTACTGACTTCTTAATAAAGGTGACTGTATTTTGGTTATTTTCAATAACATAAGTACCGGTAATTTGTAAGGTGCTGGTAGTTGTTAGCAATGGTGCAGTGATGTTTGTTTTAATTAAGTTAAAATGAACAAGCTTTTTCAAGTAAGTCATGGTAGTCTGTACTACATAATAATAGCATGTACCATTTCATGTGTATAGAAATAATAATAATAATAAATTATTGCAAAAATAGCAACAAAAACTGCAAGCCATGTGGTGAGATGATTTTTCAGCAACAAACTGTTCAATAACTTTTGTTTCGTCCAAGGTGAACTTGACATGGCCAACCCTCGGCATGTTTTCAAAGCTGAAGGAAATGCATGGATACAGCAGCTGGAAGACCAAATTGTTCTTGGTCCTTCCCATGTTTTTAAGTACATCAGGACTGATGGGTACAAAAGGTCAGTTAAAAAAAATAACAACTCTCTTAACTATGAATGTGAATCAGTCCAAAATTCACTGGCATGTACTTGATAAATCATTTTTGACAATATTTGTCTATTCTTTTCAGTGTGTATGAACGACACATTGAGTCAGGTGCACCTCCTCCGCCCAAAAAAGAGAAAGAGAAGACTGCAAAAAGAAGCCGAAAAAGATAGTAATCTAACAGTGTTATATCACTGACAACATTTTTTCTTGAATATGAAAGAATAATATTGTAAGCCTGGTTCAACTGACTGACTGATTATTATTATATATTTTTGAATTAAAATGTGTAGTCATTAGTTTTTGTAAGGACAACGTAGGTTGGTGTAGTTATTATCCATGTACAATATGCCTTGAAGGACTGTTGTTAGGGATGCACAGGGGAGGGGGTGGGGAGGGTGGAGAACAGTGGGGCCTGGAACCGATGGTGCTGAATGACATTTGAAGTCATTAATTTGTCAGTCTTTTAGTATGAGTTTCATTAACACTGTTGCAACAACAGTGAACTAAATGTCACCAGCAACATAACAACATAGAAAAGTACATTCAAAATATAGGAAAAACTTAAGGATAGCTGTTGACCCTTAAGGGTAAAGAGTAGTTTGTAAAAGCACTAAACATGAAGATCAAGAAATATCTTAAAGAGAAGTGTGAGTGGAACCTTTTCAACAAGTTTGAAATTTAAATGGCGATAAAAATTAACACAATTTGTGCTTTAAGGTGCTGCAATTTGATGTCATGTTTGTCAGAGAAAATGCTTTTTTTTTTTCAAAATAATTACAAATATTTTTCTACTTTAAATGATCAAAACTTTATAAACAACAAATAGTTTAATGACGAAATGTACAGCTTTCTTGTGACTTGTAAACTACAGATGGTAAAGTTTTAACTACAAAAATGTTATGTTTAGAAACCAATAAAAATATGAATATATTTTTGTACAAAAACAACTTGGTTGACTTGTTTTTAAGACATTTTACTTCTTCATCTGGGCAATTTCAAAGCTGCCAAATATCAACACTCACTAATGTCACTAATATCAGTAGAAGTCCACTGCTTCAAAGCAAGATTCTCCTTATGTTTGCTTCACTTTCTTGGAAGCATTACATTTTTCATCATAATATTGTGGAATAAAAATTACATAAAAAGACTGGAAACGTTTTGAAAGAATGTAATAAAACCATGGAAGCAAGGAATGCTACGACTAATAACAAAAATGTGACGGAGCAAAAAACAGATGTCTGAGAACTGAATTTCCTTGAGGTTGTCACACTGTTGTCTTAAGTTCATAGGGAGTTTGTGTGTGCATGTGAACTTGAATTGGAGGATGACTTTCCTTCTGGCTGAGTTCAAACAGAGGTGAGGCTGTCTTTTTCTGGAGTTCTTTCCCAGTGACAACAAGCCCATCTGCTGTTTTGACTGGAAAGTTGCTTGTGAGATGGTAGATTCCTGCAGCCAACAGGGCACCAATGACTGGACCAAACCAATAAACCTAGAAGATTGAACAAGAAGCAAAATGCCTTGTCAGTTATTGTCTTGTCTGGACAAGGTGGGCCTTGCTTTTAAAGTTGGGGATAATCTTTAAGTGTGACATGGCTAAATGAAAGACATTGAGTAATATTTTCCTGTGGTATTGCTTATTACTTGTTCAAGATGATAATCCTAAGTTCCGACTTACCCACGTACTCTATCGAGAGTTAATTTCCTGTGACCTGCCCATTACAATGTAAGAGTCTCTTGTTTAAGGTGTGTTTGAGGTGTGCCCAAGTTACTGAGAAGTATTTTTTCTGTATTTTTCTGTACAACATTGTCTTTGCTTTTGAATAATTTTGAAAACCAATGTAGCAGTAATTTTTTTGTGCTGCGTGTTAAATTATCTTCTTGACAACCAGTTCCTTTGAATTTGGCTTGACTGTTGACTATGTCCCCCCTGCACCCCCCCCCCCCCCCCCCCACACACACACACACCCAATCATGTCAGAAAGTGTAAACTCCTGCATGTGCATGTGCAAACACCTATTTCTTGAACACTCACCCAGTGATCTGTCCATTCATTCATAACAGCTGCAGGGCCAAAGGAACGAGCTGGGTTGATTCCACATCCACTCACAGGGTACTAGTAAGACAAATGATGTTGTATCAAAGAAAAAGGCTTAACCTAAAAGTATGTCCTCGGGTGTGAAATTCTTAAGGAGAAGGGGTGGATGCTGTCCACTGGAGAGATTCTGTGTAACTGTTTATCTTCACTGTGGGCCATAAACCTTTTATTGCTATAAGGTCTGTGTAACTAGCTTTCAAGGTGGTTTTCTAATATTTAATAAATGAGCTGGAACATTCTATCAAGTTTAAAACACAAGGCACAGCCAAGTGTTTTTGGACTCGATACAACACAAAATATTGTGAATTTATTGAACAGCTTCAAAAGCTTTACAGTATGGCTATCCATTCTTACACTAATATTTAGATATTTGGTTATTTTGGCCTAGAAAATCATGTAAAATTACCGGTAAACAAAAGTTTCTTTTGTTTTTCCCTAAAGAATTATGAATGACTTTTTAAAGGTATTTTTGACACACCACAGTCGATCAAACCTTGTAAACGGCGGGGAAAAGGCAACCATTGTCTGAAGAAGTGGCACAGTTATCCTCTGAAATCCTTGAGGTATAAATAAGCTGGCTACTAATAATAATATTACTAATGACAGCCCTATCTTATGATATTAGTATTACCTAATAAAAAATCATTACCCCAAACAAGTGGCACACGGCAACAGCCAGTCCCATGACTACAGAGGCTGAATGATCAACCATTCTATGGCCTCCCTCTGAACTCGTCAACACAGTTAAAGTCACCACAAAAGTCATCAGGAGTTCCACTCCAAACCCAACCAATGGTGACACTGGCTTTGTTTGTGTCACTCCGAGCAGACCATGGCTCTCATGAGGCACAATGGCATAAAGGAGTCCTGCTCCAGTCATCGCTTGAAAAAAAACAAACAAACAAACAAAGAACAGTGTTATATTATTGGAAAACAATCGCGATTTGCTTTTTTTGTTGTCTTTTCATCAGAAAAGATGAAAAAGTCTTGGATTTGCAAAATATAATAAACTTAGTTCTTCTAACTTCAGTTCCTCTTAGTTTAGTGATACTGGTGAAGCAAAAGCTAGAAAATGCTGTTGAGTATATTCCAAAAGCCTTGAGCACCTTTAAAACTTCGAAATAACTAAAGAGAAAAAAGAGTACATATGTAATGAGCTGTTTGTGCAAAAAAAGCAACTAGCTCTGACATTTATTGTCTGGTTAAGAACTTATATGTTTCCCATAGTTTGATGTCGCATTCAATGGGTATATCAAGACTCACCCTGCAAGATGATCCTGACTTTAAGAAAGGCTCTGCTAGCAGGGTGATCAAGACTGAGCTCAGTTATAAATTTCAAAATAACTGGGACTATATAAAAATGTGAGTCTTCACTGCATTTGGTTTGCACAGTACACCCATTCATAACAGAGGTGTTTTGCATATTTTCAGTTAGATCTGTTCCACCAATTTTAAAAGATTCTAATATATTACTACTGTTTGGACTGGTTGAAAAAGGTCATTACTTTATACTGGCAGTCCTATTAGTGATGTATTGGCGCAAATGAAGAAATTTTCAAACCGATCGAACGTAAACTTTAGCTAACAACTTAAATGAATGCAACCTGTGGGCGTAATACGGCAAAACAAAGATGCTGGGTACTAGAAGAACCTAGCTATTTAAAAAGCTCAACCACCGCGAGATTTTAGCGCACCGAGCTTAATCATGAACCATTCTGGGGAAATCTCGAACATCATGCACGTGAAGATTTTCTCACCTCCGAGTACTTGCGCTGCTATGTAGCAAAAGGCCCTTGCCACGGACAGTTTTTTATTCAGCATTAAAGCCGCGGTTATTGCAGGGTTAAAGAAACCACCGCTAAAACAAGTCGAGATGTTCACCAAGAAAGCATACGCAAAACCAAAGGACAAAGAGATGCTGGTGATAGTTGGGCCACTCTCCTCTTGCGGCCAGGCAATGGTCGAACCACATCCGAGCAGAACGAGGAACATCGCACAGACAGATTCGACAACAGACGGAACGAAAATGGCCGAAATTTTATGCCACTGCACCATTGTTCAGTCACTGGAGTGGGGATTTACCAAATAGTCGCGCGTTTTACAGTGGTCTTCGGTTTCTCTCGTGATATATTTAGTGTATTCTGATTGGCTAAGGATATGGCAATTTCACCTCGATATTCAAACGAAGACTTCGACTAATGACACCTTTCACGAAAATTTGGGGAAGCCTTCCAGGTACTTTCTTTGCAGAGTAGCTGCCAAATGTAGAAATAACTTCGCGTTTAGCCTTTCAGCTGTCATGGAAAACAACTTTTCAGACTACCTTACACCTTTTGGTTTTTCATATGACTAATTCTGCTAATTCTTTGGTTTTTCATATGACTAATTCTGCAGAATTGTTCGATCCGTGAAAACCAATATTTTATGCCACCTACTCTCGCTTTTTTTTTCTTTTTTTCCGACACAAGGATATTTTGTTAGTAATAACAAGTGACTTCACCATGAGGGTCCTCTTCATATGAACCCAGTTGACCGGGCTAGCCCGGTTCCCGAGATCTCGCCTTACCACTAAATGCTTTGTAAAAAATTCTACGCGTTCATATGAGAGGGTGGGCTGGCCCGGTTGCCGAGATCTCGGATTTTCCAACCGAGATCTCGGTAACCGGGCTGGAATTTTTGCCATATGAACACTCCAGCCCGGTTACCAGGATGAAAATGATGCAATGCATTTTCGTCAGTAGAACGGACAGTATTTGATTTTGACTTCTTTTCTCTTCTATTTATATTTCGAAATACTTTCTTTTGATAGTTAAAGTAAAGATAAAGGATTTTGAGGTTTCTAAAACCGATAAACTAAAGCGAAAAATTCTCACCAGACTTGAGGGCCCCCTATGCCCCTCAGTAAAATGCAGTTCACGTAAAAATATTGGGACTTTGCACGCGTCACGGATAATTCCCAAAATTCCTTCACGTTCACGCAAAAATTGAGTAATTCGCGTTTCACGTTAAATTGAAAAACAAATTCACGGATTAATGTTCCGCATCGAGTAACCAGTTTAGGCTGTTTACACTCCAAAGGTAGCTCGTTCTACTTGTAATCTCAATGTCACTTGGTCTGAGAGGACTTTAAACGGCTCTTTGCAGACGATTTTCCAAACAAATACTAGGGTATGGGCAATACCCCCTAATTGACGCTAAAGCTTCACGCTTCAGACTTTGAGGGTTGTGGACCACTCGGCTGATACTAGGGGATTGACGACTGGGGATTGACGACGGATTGACGAGTACAGTACCAAGGATTAAAAAAAATTAAGAGTATCAAGAATAGCGTGGGGCTGTCACGGAGTCTATCACTGTTGCCGACAATCTTATACGATTTTTCAGTGTAAACTAAAACAGTGGATAGCGTTTCTCGTGCGAAATGATTGGCGACTCAAACTCGGGATAGCAAGTGCTTTTCATCACGGAGCAATTCGATCGTTCGCGCGTGAAAAAAGTAATTGTTGACGGGAATAAATGAGTTAAAATGACCATTTTTGAGCTGTATTATCTCAATGTTTTGGTATATACTAAAACAGTTATTTACCTCATTGTCGGTGCCACTGGTGAATATTTTCGAGGCTCGGATATTTTAATTCGCCCACCAACTCGTGTGATGAAATCTCTGCGGCTTTCTTCCGCAGAATTTCAAGCAGCAAAACGAGATAATGAAGTAATCTCAGTTTTTCAAACAGAAAACAATCTAGTATCACCTTGTTTGTGAAACACTTCAACAGTTTTCCTTCGTGCAGAGATGGTAGCAGGTGAGAGCAGACTCAGAGCGGTCGTTGAGTTCATTGATGGTTGGCGTGTCATTGACGTCACAGGAGAAACAGAAGTTTCACAGATACGAATTACGAGACAAAATGGTTTATGTAGTATCTCAATTCCATCGCAGATCAAAACTTTTAATACAAAAGATGACGGAAGCTCAATTACGGGTAAGGACACTAAAATAACTTTAAATTAATTCACGCAAAACAAGATCGTTCACGAATCACGTTTAATTAAAGCCTTCGTTAAAGCGTCACGCTTAATTCAAAAACTGGACTTGACACGGTCAATCACGAATCACGAATAAATAAAAACTTAAATCATGTTTCACCAGGCAAAAATAGGCTCAATCACGTTTCGCGAAAAAAGTATAGGGGACCCTCAGACTTGTTCGTTAAATTTCATGCTTGAATGGTTGCCGCTTTTCATCACGGTAACCGGGATGTAATTTCCCATGTGAACAGATGATAAAATTCATCCTGTTAACCGAGCCAGCCCGGTCAACCGGGCTAATATGAAGAGGCCCTAACTGTGCTTTTAAGAACAACATCATCAAAACACAGCCACCTCAGCTACAGTTCATACTTATTTATTTAGTAACTTCCATTTAGTGAAAGAAAAAGGCACTAAATGAGGGATTAACGTACGGACTCGAAGTCCCAGCGAGGTCAGCCCCCATAAATAAATACTAATACTAAAACATACATAAACAAGAACTAATAACAGTTCTTTCTATTAACTGATCGACAATGAGGGCAGACTGTTTTCCATGTTTGAATTCTAGAACTGTCAAAATTAGCGATAAATTTATTGAAGAAGTAGTTAAATAGACGGTCTTTAAAGGTAGAGAGAGCTTTAGTTTCACGAATATCTAACGGAATATTGTTCCATAAAGGAACAATGCGATTGAAAAATGAGTTACGAAGTGAGGAAGTACGGACACGATTAGGTCGTAAGTTAGAGTTGTTGGCATTCCTAGTACGACCAATGATTACATTGGTATATTTATTAACATTAATATTGTAGTACTTATGCATACACTTATAGAAGAAGCAGATATCTCGAAATTCGTGCCAAGATATAACTGATTGCCACAGTGACAGTCTTTTATCTCCCAATCAAACCGTTTCTCGTAATTGAATTTATTTATTTTTTTTTTTGGGGGGGGGGGGTGGGGGTGGGGGTGGGGTTGCGTGTTTCTTGGAATTCTTGCACTTGCCTGTTTGTTTTTGTCTTTTTGACAAAGCCGTTTTTGAGCGACGTACGTCAACCGGAATTGAGGGGTTTCCTCTTCTTACTCGTCTTGATGCTGCCAGATTTGTATTACTAAGTGTCATTACTCTAATAGAGAAGATTTATTTGAAAATATGTGTACAACCGCTGTCCAAATATGAGAAATGCCCACTTCCGGTAATGGTATCACGATTGCCCACATAGACGGGGTGACACTGGTGTCCTTTGGAATGTAACCTATTAATAAACGCCAAGCTATTAAGGAACTGATGGATGTTTCCGTTTTCGATTCTTCGGATCATGCACGCTATGCCGGTCCTATGTTTTTAAGTAACATAAAAAAAATTAAAAAACGAAAGTAATTAAACGAATAAACAAATAAAATAAATGAAAACTTGCTACTGATTTTCCCTGGCTTGCGACGCTGTCTCGGCCTCGCTCTTTAGATAACAAATAGACCTTGACAATATCAGAGTTTTTTAAAGAATACGAAACACCCTTCGGTGAAAAGGGCACATTAGTGACTTTTCATAATTTCAAAAATGCGGTCTGCCGTCTTGATATTAATGAAAATTTATGATTTTTATATTTAAAGTCATTTTCAAATTTAGATCAGCTTGGTTTCCCACTTAGCCCGATATAATCTTTTGCAGTTGCAGTAATATTTCACAAATGTAATATTGGCGTGTTTTGTCTGCATTTGAGTGACAGATACTAAGACTTAATAGAAAGATTACGGGAGTTAAAATATTGGAGTTATGTATTTACATTTTGCGTCATAATTAAACTCTTTGCGCATCAGATACTTCTTACCTGTAATCAGCTTGTCTCCTTTAGCGGAAAGGTTGGGCTTTTTGATATGTGACCTTGCCGAAAAGATGGTATTTTGGTCGCTATTTTGATTTGAAATTCTCCCGCCCACTTTTCGCCGGGTGAGTGGTGACGATATCACAGAGTCTGTGATTGGTGCGATCGTTTCATTTGACCAATCACAAGGCTCGATAGTTTGAACACCGGGAAAACTGCTAGCGCTAGTGGAAATTTTTACTCTGAGATTCACTCACAAAGCAAGGTACAGTGTTTGCTTAGAGCACGAACAATGGCTGAGCAAGAGAGCTTGGAGTACGGCAAAGGTGATTTTGTCCTCATGGACGAAATCACCAAAGACGAATTCATGAAAAACCTAAAGCTTCGCTTTCACAAGGAGCGAATTTACACCTACATCGGCGAGGTACTCGTGTCAATGAATCCTTACAAGACTTTGAATATTTTTGGAAACGACAAAATTCAAGAGTACAAGATGAGAGAAATGTACGAAAGGCCACCACATATTTTCGCCCTGGTGGATGCTGCTTACAGAACGATGAAACGGCAATCCGAGGACACTTGCATAGTTATATCTGGTGAGATGAAGTCTTTGTATTTTTCCTCGTCCTGTATGCTAAATTAAGATTAAGTGTTAAATTATGCTGAATTCTGAAACCTAAGGGCACTGAAAGACGAGTATTTTAAACTTAAGTTTTAGTTACCATAAATGGTTCTGTCAAGCGTTACTTGCAGTATTTGTACGAACAGCTAAATATCCATCAAAGGAATCTTCCCTTGTTTGTTGCATATTTAGGTGTGTGTGTGGTAGCCAGAGATAACACTTTAAATATTTTTGTTTGTTTTCGAGTGACGTCTGAATTCCTTCTGAATATATTTCACTGATCTAATCAGCACGACTTGAGTAGTTTGTCATTAATTTATGAATGTAACGTTTTGGGGATCTCGAAAAACTGTTAAGTGCAAGCTTGATCTTCTAATCAGGGGTATATTGAAAAATAAAGTTTTTTTTCTCTCTCGCGCACTAGTTTCAAACCAAAAATCTCGTATTTTTTTCAGTTTCTTAAGTCTTTCATAGCAAACATTGCGTGAAATTATATGCATATTTTCCAATTCGTTAACCTTTTAATACAAAATTCGAACAATGGTTTTTACTTGGCGATAAAAAAAATATCAAACTTGCCCAATTATTTTGCATTGTGAGAATAAATATGCTTCACTTGAGAAAGGAAAAAAACCCAAACGTTTCTTAAACTAGGGTTTGAAGGTCTCCGTGACTTTGGGTGATTTTGTAGAAAACAATCTTTGAAAATTGCTGCTTAAGTTGTTATCACTGCATTTAAAGAAAAAAAAAACCTGTGTCATATGAATTGCTTTGTAAGTTTAGAGTTGTGTGTTATATTTTTAGATGTTTGTCTAGTGTAAATCCAGTTTAATTTCATCCCTCTTAACTAATTTCCAGAGTGAAACTGTTTCGTTAGTGAGATTCAACTTAACAGTTTGTTTGTTATTAAATGCATTTAGCATATTTTGTTAGTTATGACGTCAAATTGATGCCATAAATATTTTTGCTATTGTTCGGCATTAGTTGTGATGAAAGCAGTTAAGTCATTTGAACCCATAAAAGGGGTTTTTTACTTAATTTATTATTATTGAAACATTCTTTGTTCTGTCAAAAAATATTACAGTGATACAACATATTGCTGTTCTTTTTCTCTGTTAAGGCTTCAATTGTGACCTCTAAAACACATCAACTACAGGATTTTAGATTTATTGTCAACAGCTATAAAATAAAACAATAAGTCAATAAAACAATATAGAATAAAATGGAACCCTCTTAATTAATTTACTTATTTATAATGCAGATGTTTGACTTCAAAAGGATGGCTGATTGTACAATGCTCATTAATGCACCCAAGAATTTTCTGGACCTACTAGGAGAGCTGAAGCAAATTTAATTATGTACTTTAGACTACATTAGACATAAAGTGATCCCTGATTACTAAGAGTAATTTGAAATCCAGAGCTATAATTATTGACTAATTATCTGTCAGCAAATGAGTTTATCCAGTAAATATCCATTTAAACTTTTTTGAGTTTTTTTGGTTTTAACCTGGAAATTCCACTCTAGAGCCAAAAGGTTCAGACACAAAAAATGAGCTCTCCATTCTTCCTCAGAACATTTTGGCCATCCTCTCAAACATCTTGCTATTTGATTGGCTAGATGAAATTGAGATCTGCAAGTTAAAGATGCCAGTGGTAAGAAATACAGTGCTAGGAAGTCATTACTCTAAAGCTATGAAAGTTCTACAAGTGTGACTATTTCTCAACAGGTGAGAGTGGTGCTGGGAAAACAGAGGCATCAAAAATTATCATGAAGTATATTGCTGCAGTCACCAATGTGTTAAAACAGTCAGAGGTTGAAAGGTGTGTTTGGTTGTTATTTCTGTTCTTAATCCCTCCCCCCACCTCACCCCTGTTGGGGAATCAGCTTACAGACCTGTGGTGGCAAGGTGTTTGTTAGTTTATTATCATAATGTTGTTATATATAATAATATTACTTTTAAAAGCTGTACATAGCTAATACAGTAAGAATACATGCATTTTATTTAAGTCCCTTTTTGACAATAAGATCTCATTTGTTTTGCAGTTGTTATTCAATTTACGGTATTAGTTGATCATGATTTTTAACATGTTCAATTTTGAAATGCAGTGTATACTGGACTCAATCCTATCTGTTGACCTTGAAAGTTGATGGAGTTGTTTTACCAAAGATCTGGGGCTCTATGATTAATGATAATATTCATTACTTACAGGGTGAAGGACATTTTACTGAAGTCCAATGCAATTTTGGAGAGTTTTGGTAATGCAAAAACAAACAGAAATGATAACTCCAGTCGGTTTGGAAAATACATGGATATTGACTTTGATTTCAAGGGTGACCCTGTTGGAGGTCATATATTCAACTACCTTTTGGAAAAGGTAACCTGAGTTTTTGGTTTGTTTGAGTGCCTACTTTATGTCCAGGGGGGGGGGGGGGGGTACTCCCAGAAAAATTGGGTGAGGGTGTGCGGCCTGCTTCCTTAAACCCTTACCCTATTTCAGACCAAAATCTGCAATTTTCCCTACCCTATTTCAGACCTGATAAAAAATTTGATGTCCTATTTCAGACTTACTTCTTGTACATGGTTGTTGTAAACATAATTAAAAGACAAAAAAGAAGGGCTTTTGTGGGTGGTCTTATCGCCTAATGATGAAGAAGTAGCTTCTTCTAAAAAAAACATACCCAAATTCAAGACTAAAGTGCACAAACCATACCCTGTTTCAGACCAGAATGATCAAAATCGATACCCTATTTCAGACCAAAAATTATGGCTAAAAAACCATACCCTTTGGGGCCGCAGATACCTATATAGCCCATATAAAGGAGTACCCCCCCCCCCCTTCCCCTCAGGCTTTACATCAAGTAGTTCACGTGTTGCTTTAAGGTACCTTCCTCCTTCTTGTAGTTGGGGTCACTGATTAGATTCAGCAGAGTGACTTGTTGATGTTATATTCTCAAATTACAAATTGAGCAGTTCATAGCTTTTCCCTTTCTTTTCACAGTCAAGAGTGGTTAAACAACAAGATGGAGAGAGAAATTTCCATTCCTTTTACCAGGTTTGTTGGTTTAAATTCATTGAAATATTATTATAGAGTGCAAAGAAATCTAGACCAGTTTTGAACCTACATGTAGTACCTACATGTGTAGACCAGTTAGCTCAGTTGGTAGAACACTGGACTTGTGTACGGGTCGTCACGGGTCCCCACCCCGGCTGGACCAACCCTCAGGGTTTTAACATAGTTGAGGAGAAAGTGCTGCCTTTGTAATAACATCTGCCAATGGTTAGACTTTCTTCTAGTCTTCTTGGATTAGGACGGTAAACTGTAGGCCCCATCTCACAACTCTTCATGAGTGATTCTGTGGGATGTTAAAGAACCACTAGGGACGTATTAAAAGAACCTTGCCTATTACCACCCCTGGTGTCCAACCTAAAGTGTGTGACTGTCCTCTTGTTGTGCCTCCTTAGATGTTAATCTTCTAAATAAAGACCTTTGTCATTATTTTGATTTTATCAATGCAGTTACAATGCTAGGATGGTTTGTTTGCCTTTTTTAAATTTAATAATAAGTGAAGACTGAACTACATTTGTGGCAGCCAGATCAGAACCAAAGTCAAGGTGATCCAGCCCAAAAATTAAAACTATTTACTCCCTGAATGAAAAAACTCTAGAAAAGCTGTCCAAGGTTTTTCGGACTTGCCATGGATTGGCACAATGGAAATATAATCTTATGTTCCAGTTACAGACACAATTTTATCACTATTCTTTTTATAATTCTGCACTTTTTGCAAGGGCAAGCAAATTTTCTCAGGGCAGGTACATGTATAATGCTGTGGTTCAATTTTATCCTTGGTTTAAATTTTTTTTCCCTTTGTTTTTGGGTGTGCTAATGTATGGTAATGTATGATTATTAGTTTAAAACAAAGGGAAAAATTAATCTTTGTGGTTCAATTGTATCCTTTGTTTAATTTTTTCTCCCTTTGTTTTTGGGTGTGCTAATGTATGGTAATGTATGATTATTAGTTTAATACAAAGGAAGAAAAAATTTAAACCATTAGGATAAAATTGATCAACCACAACAATTTATATCATCTGGCACACTTATGCCTGGCTGACAACTTTGGTAAAAAAGCGGATAATTGGATCCTTTGATTAGTATATAGACATGCCTTTTAATAATCATGTTTCATTATTGCTAGTTCAACCTACCTAATAGGGCATTATTGAATCTTTATCCTATAGTTACTCAATGGAGCACCAGCGGTGACACTAAAAGAGTTGCATCTGGACAAAAAAGCTGAAGATTATCACTTTGTTAATCAAGGAAAGTGTTACCAGGTAATTAAATCTTTACAGCCCGCTAAACAAGCTTATAAAAACAAGCTTATTTATTGTTGTCAGTAGTAAAATTCAAAACTTTCTCTGGCTAATAACATGTTGAAAATACAAGCGCTCAATGAACTGCCTAAACTGCAGTCTTAAGCAGGTAAAATGACCAAAGAGCCACTAACAATTTTAAAATATAGTAATAGAGCAATAATAAGTATACAGTAGAAGAATAAAAAAAATATATTGCATTGTCCTGGGAGCAGACAAGAGTTATTGTCTGAAGTTATGGTTACAATAGTGTTTTTCTGAATCATGGTACATATAGATGCACATTAAGACCATCTTTGTAATTATTTTGGTAGCTGAAGACCATCAATGACAAAATGGATTACAAAGTGAACTGTGACGCCATGACCTCTGTAGGATTTACAGCCGAAGAACAGGGTACTATATGGAAAATTATCTCTGCAATCCTTCACTTGGTAAATAATACGTTCTTGCCTTTTTGAAATAATATGGCTATGTCCCATTTGTTTTGGAATATTGGTTTGCAGTGTGAGGTATAATAACTGATGGATTATCAAGTGCTGATTATAATAAACTGGTTTTCTTTTTCATTCAGGGAAACCTAGAGTTTGTTGATGATGAGCAGGAACAAGCCTCAGTTGTCAATGGTGATTCAGAGCTTAATGTTCTTGCATATCTTCTTGGAACTGAACCAAGACATGTTCAAAAGGCATTGTGTTACCGCGTGGTTGCTGCTGCTGGATCAGAGGTTTTGGACAAGGGCCATCATGCCAAGGATGCCTCACATGGGCGCGATGCTTTAGCTAAGGTACGTCATTGTTGAAAACTAGTACTACGTGTACTTTATTGAGGAGTAAATGCTTGATTGTTGAGTTGCCCTTCACTTTGAAGTCCTTCTTTCATGGGGCACCGTTGTACCTCTGGAGCATTGTGCCCATGCTACACTGATTAAACATTCACTGAAGGAAGTGGTGAGCACTACATGGTAAAACAGATTTCTGTAGCACATAGTGATGGCATAATGTCAATAGCAGAACACAATTCTGTCAAGTGGACATCTTTCATCTAGGAGATTTTCCATTAGAAAGGACACCATTTACCTTTTTAGAGGTGAAACGGGTTAAAGAGCACCTCCCATCTTTTGTAAGAAAGCAGACAACTTTAGTTATGATCATTGGGTGAGAACAAATGTCACTTACTTTTAGCACACAGTAGCCAATCTTGGGAGTAAATACATGTACTTATAAGCATTCATTAATCCTCTTGCTCTTTAGTTTTACTGATTTTCCTTTTTTCCAGGCTATGTATGATCGGCTATTTACATGGATTGTTGGCCGGATCAATGATACTATTGAGCTGCGTGATATAGTGTCGCATGGCAAATGTACAGTGATTGGTGTCCTGGATATTTACGGCTTTGAGATTTTTGACAGCAACAGTTTTGAGCAACTCTGTATCAACTACTGTAATGAGAAACTTCAGCAGCTTTTTATTGAGCTGGTGCTAAAGCAAGAGCAAGAGGAATATCAGCGAGAGGGAATTCAGTGGGAAGAGGTACCTTGGTTTTAATTGAATTTAATTTAAGGGTGGGTTACTCCCTTAGGGGGCTTAAAGGAGGTCTCCACCAAAAAACTTGCAATATACTACAACACTGAAGATGTGAATGATCGTCACAGGCACGAACACTACTAAAGCAGTAGTGTAAATAATAGAGCGGTTTTCAATTGAGTGTCGAAAGTAATTCTGGTTTTGCTTTGGTTTTGCATTGCTTCACTCTGTGATTGGCCGGGAAAACTCGCGCCTCTTTCTCAGCCAATGATAAGCAAAACCAAAAGCAATTGTGATTTGCATGTGCGTATTTTCCCGCGCTTTAAGCCGGCTACATGTAATTGCTTCATATTCTGGGCCCGGTTGTTCGAAAGCCGATTAACTTAATCCAGGATTAGCGCAAACTTTGGTTGCAGTTTTTAACTTTTGGATCAAAGTTTCTTTTGCTACTGTTTTGCTTTTCAGGATTGACGTTCTCTAATCTAAACTTTTGCAGGTCGTCAGCGTTGAACAACGTCTGTGGATAGAGAAATAAACTCCTTGGTTAAGTTTTAATCTTGGATTAGGGTTAATCGGCTTTCGAACAACCGGGCCCTGATCAATTGGCTCATTGCGCTGCTTACTTCTGTTGTGATTGGTCAGAGTACGGTAATTGCTTTGGATTTGGTTTTACGACACTCAATTGAAAAGCTCTCTATACAGTAGCCCACAAAATCTCCTGTACAAGCCTGATTTTTTCAGGCTTTATTTTCACTACTGCTTTAAAGTAGTGTTTGTAATTGCGGCAATCATTCACATCTTCATTCTTAGCTCCACAGTTCAATTATACGATTTTCATATGTTCATTCTTGTTCAATACAAGAGAGTGTGGCCAATAGTTCTTATTTGTAGCCAGAAAGGATCGCAAAAGTAGTGTGGTGTAAATACCTCTTACTAACCGAGTTCGAGGTCCGTACTGTAAGTTACGGACCAAGTTTTTTCCTGTTGATTTATGGCCCAAGCGCAAAGCGCGCGGGCCATGAATTAATGGTAAAAAACGAGGATCCGTAACTTACAGTACAGACCGAGAAAACGAGGTTAGTAAGATATTTATTATATCTCTGAGGTTAATCCGGCGTGTGGGAAAGAAACCTTGTTGAAGTCAAGCGGGCCGTACTGTAGAATACAGCCCGCAAAATTGACCAATCACAGCGCGTGTACTAAGTGAGAGATATAATAATAGACCATAGTGATATTATTATAACATTTTTGGAAAGTTGTGATTTTAAAAACTAGAGTCTCCTTATAGGTATCTAATATTTTAAGTAGATATTACACCATTCCATTGTTTACTAGATGGACTGCATTTAGTTACCACAGGCGATCAATTTTTTTCTTTTTGTTGTGTCTAAGATTGATTACTTCAACAACAAAATCATCTGTGACCTGATTGAACAGAACCACAAAGGAATCTTGTCAGTCATGGATGAGGGATGCAGGAATATTGGCAAAGTGTCTGATGAGGTATGCAAAGAATTTCCTAGAATGTTTTCAGTTGTTTAAAAGTCTCTTTAAGTCTTCATATGGAAGTGATTTCTGGCCAGCAGGATTCCCATTTAAAGGTGACATGGATGAACATTATTCTATTTTATAAAATCTAAAGGCTGACATTTGAGGTGTGGTACCATTTGAGGATCTAAATATGAATCTAAAATGACTGGCACTAGAATATCATGTTGGTAGCACTTGGGTCATGCATCAGGGAGAATCTGGGTAGAAACAGACATTCCTATACAGTACCTAACTTATTATATTTTACCTCATAAGGATGAACTTGAGTTACCCACTATTAAGCGACATCATGTCTTTGAAACCAGTCATGATAATGCAAAAACACTTTCACCTGTGTTCATTTTGTTGGCTGTTCTTCATGAGAAGTGCAGAGCCAAATTGGCACTTCGAAAAATAACCATACTTGGGGGTGTGTCCCAAGTTTTTTTTTACTCGGGATACTGTAAGTATACTGAGTTATAAAATGTGTTAGATTTCAGTCTTCTTTACAATTAATACAATTACGTGGCGGTGTTTTGATTGGGCAATCCACAATAGAAGGCATGTGGCGGTGTTTTCGTTGGCCAATGCACAATAGAAGGCACGTGGCGGTGTTTCATTGCAGTCCAAAGTGCAAAGTATTGCATCATTATTGCAACATCAAGAGCCTTGAGCTATGTGACTCATAAATTTCTTTCTGTTCAGCCTTTGTGGTGGACTGTCTTGCTTGGATTACTAAGGATGGTGGGATATCTTTGTTAAGTTGTGAAGACTTTAATCCAGTAGAGTTTGTCTGCGTGAAAAGGTTTGCCGAATTTAAGACATGGTTGGAAGCCTTGCACGTGCTGTGAGTATCGACTCAAATTAGAACGTTGTGACAGTTTTATATTTAGAAAATTGCAAAGTTGTTTTGATGTAATTTGATCCGGATGATATCACAACTCAGTCGGTGTTGTGAAGACTTTAATCCAGTAGAGTTTGTCCACGTGAAAAGGTTTGCCGAATTTAAGACAAGGTTGGAAGCCCGGGGTTGGAAGCCTCGCACGTGCTGTGAATATCAACTCAAATTAGAACGTTGTGATAGTTTTATATTTAGAAGATCGCAAAGTTGTTTTGATGTAATTTGATCCGGATAATATCACAACTCAGTCGGTGTTGTGAAGACTTTAATCCAGTAGAGTTTGTCCATGTGAAAAGGTTTGCCAAATTTAAGACAAGGTTGGAAGCCCGGGGTTGGAAGCCTCGCACGTGCTGTAGAACATTGTGACAGTTCTATATTTAGAAAATTGCAAAGTTGTTTTGATGTAATTTGATCCGGATGATATCGTAACTCGATAGCTGTGACAGTTCTATATTTAGAGACAAGTTTGTGAAGTTTTGGTTTTCACATGACGTCAGGAAAAACCTAAAATTAAACATTTAGATTTTTTACCTTCATCAGGTAAATAACATTTTAAGGATATATCTGCTGGCCTGTTTTCAGCCAAATAACACGCTTTGTTTTGAAAATAGAGCAGTTTGAATTTCGAGGTTTTGTTTACAATGCATGACATCTGGATTGCTTCTAAGAAACATGTCACATACACAGAAACGACTGGCCTTGTGTCTTCGAGTTTTGAATAACCAATATGTTAAGAGAAGTGTCTATGCAAATGTTTTCACAAGCTTAGCAGATAGAAAAAATGTTTTGAGAGAGCCAAAGTAAACTCCAGATGTTGCCACTTAATTTAGTTGTAAACAACGACAGCTGACAACGAATATGGATGGCAACTCTCAAAACAGTTTAACTCGCATGTGAACAAAAAGGCCTTATGTGAACCCAAAAGCAAACCACTAGCCGGATAGCTTTCGAGAATCAGAAAGCGTGCGTCCAGCTTCTGCAGCACAAAAGTATCCCGAGTTAATGCTCATAGAGTGTCTTGTTTGTAGAAACGCATGGGGTTTAGTTGGAAATTCTGGTCTGGGCTGGAAGTTCAAAACAACAACACCGTAGACTGCCATCCCATGCATTCAGTAACTTCTTTTAAAGTATGGGGTGTAACTCAAAACATTGCCAGTGGACAACGCTTTTTTTGAAAAAAACAAAGAAGAGGAGACCAGTGAGTTTGAATTCAATCTTTGTTAAGTGCCTGACTTTCATTGCTGAAGAAGCTGACGATTTTGGTCAGCTGTCTGTGCTCATTAAAAGGGCTGATACAACTGTATTGAGTTCTTTCAAATTTTGATCTATTTTCCTGTGCTCTTCTGTTTTAAAGATGCTTCTACAAACAATGGATCAGAAACTGGGGAAACATGATCACTACAGGAGCAGACTGGTATGATCCTGGTGTTGTTGTTTTCTTGCCATAATTTATGCACGTGATACTCTCACATTGTGACTCTCCAAAAACATAATCATTTACTTATCTTAAACTTTTTGGCACCCCAGACCGATCCCACAGATAAATCAATGGAGTTTCACAGGGATTTCTGCATCAAACATTATGCTGGAGATGTGATGTAAGTAGCGGGCTTAACATCATTGCCGATGACTAAGAGACAGTTGACTCTACAGTGCTTAAATGTTTATTTTTCCCAATGTTCAACGACTATATTAATTTTATAATAGCCACCATCTTTTACAAAATTGGCGTTGAAAGAAATCCTTCTACTATATATGTGCCCCAATGATATTGGTAAAGTGACCTCTCTTACCCACTCTTCCTTTTAAGTGTTGATAGGAAACCGTCAAGGGGCATATTTTGGTTTAGCACATTGATCCAGTGGCAGAGAGAGCTGCAAATTCTTTTGCTTGCTTGTTTGTACAATAGAAACGCTTCAAAGTCTCTATTTAGTATATTTTGTGGTTCAATTTATCCTTGGTTCAATTTTTATTTTCCTTTGTTTTGTACTCGTTACACATTACCATACACAAGAACAAAAGAAAATAAAAGTTGAACCAAGGATAAAATCGACAATATTGTATTCTCAGTATTGAACTGGATCTAGCATGAATTGGAGGCTCTTGCCAGGGGGAATCTCTTCATATGTACATGTATTTCCCCGCAAGTGCCTCCACTTCATGCTAGATCCAGCTCAATACCAAGAATGCAAATATTGTCTATTGAACTACAACAGATATTACATGAAGCGACGTTTTACCCCACTAATAGGTGTTGTGTGATACTAAGAGATGTTGCATGACACCAATCACTGAGAGGTGCTGCATATAAATGGCTGCAAAGAGGGTTATGGAGCCAGAGTTCCTTGTATTTGAAAGTATCATAATCCAATTTTGTGTCGTTATCCTGTAGTTATTCTGTCAGTGGTTTTCTGGAGAAAAACAAGGATAATTTGTACCAAGACTTCAAGCGACTTCTTTACAACAGGTGTGTGCAATTTACCACACAGTCAGTTTCCAAGAACCTACGTATGCACGCGGTAGGGTCTTTGGGGTATCGGATTTTTTTACCACAGAAGTCGGGTGGCCATGGTAGCGTTTTTTTTTTTTTTCGCTTACTTAGGAATAAAACATTACACTTTACTGGGCTGTAGCCAGACAAAAGTGTCACCGAGACAATCTGTACACCTCTTTAATATTCATTTATTATTTTTCAATGTATAACCTCTTGCAGAAACATCAAAACATGCTTATGCCTCTGTTAAACTACATAGCCTGCTTATATTTCTCTTAAGACACAGACTCGAGGAAGGAAAAAATTTAATGTAAAGTCAAACTTTTTACCGAGGCAAGTGCCTCGGTTCGCCTCGTACTAGCTACGGTCCTGCTTTAAAGGATTAATTGTGTTTGTGTTGTTTTTCCTTTCCACAGCTCGCATAAGATTCTCAAAGAAATGTGGCCAGAAGGAAAAGAAGACATTACCAAGGTAATTCAGTTTAGAATGATCTCATGTAATAATGGACTCATAATTTTGATTGAAAAATGGGGATTTCTTGTTCGGGCGTGTAGATTGATGAATACTGGCCTCGGATGTTCAAGATATATGTAGCCAGTTACAGCCAGGTCTAGGCCGACTGCAGTACTCTACTGTCAGTTAAAACAGATCTTCACTGAGAGCTCCCTCCGAATAAGGTTATTGTTACAAACCAGTAGCGTTGACGCCTTTAGGGGAGCTTTGCAATTTGAGACCCCCCCCCTTTTTTTTTTTTTCTATTCTCTTTTCAGAAAGCGTGAACGCTTTTCTGTTTGTGGGAATGAATATATGGAAATCATATATTTGAACTGCGGATTAATGATTAACTATGTGACTGATCATCGCAATTATGAACACCACTTAAGCAGTAGTGAAAATAAAGCCTTAAAAAAATTCAGGCTTATACGCGGGATTCGAACCCACGACCTCTGCGATACCGGTTTGTTTTCGTCAGGGCTGTGCTCTAGCAGCGTCCAGTGGCCCCTGCCGACTTACTTTTGCCTGTGGGCGACAAGGAAATCTTAGTTTTTGCCCAAAATTACTATAGTTAAAGGCTCCAAAAATATTTTCTTAGAGTATAGCCTTGGGTTCCCCAAGTTATATCTATTGTGACGGACTTGTGCGCAATCTGACGGTAAAATTATGCAAATTAGAGAAAAGAACGAAAAGGGAATGGGGTCTCTTGTGGCTTCTCCGCTTGCCGAACGCTTGATCCAATGCGCGCTACAGAACAAGGAGAAGAAAGAAGCTGCTCGCAGTCTCTAACTTCAGTTGCGGATGTTGCGCTTTGATTTAGAAGTTGAATATCCAGCATGTGGTAAAGTGGTTAAAATACCTCCTCTTTTCAGGCCAAGGAAACTATAACTTACAAGTACCACAGATATGCAGCTAAATCAGATTTATGGTACAATCCAAGTCTCAGCTGGGATGTTAGTACAGCGAAAAATTATCATTCACACGTGCACATGTGCACTTGAATTGGGGCTATTACAGTCCATGAGAATTGCTATTTCACGTCTGCTAAGCGTAATTAACCTGCACTTCAAGACAGTCCGTTAGGTTATGGCCGACATCCTATATCATTAATGCCAAGATACGGCCAAGAAATGTCGATTCTCATGAGCAATATTGATTGTCTCGGTACCGTTCGATACTGCACTTGCGGTAATATGGTAAACGATATTTAGTGTTGTTTCATTCCACACCGCGTTCGAAATACTTCCGTTTCGGCCATTACGTCTCGTATTATTTTAAGCCAAGTATTTTACTGTGATCCTGCATAAAATGGAATATCTTATATTCGATCGGTTACCTGCAGTTAATAACTGAAATTATACAGAGTATTGCGTTCTTGACGCCTTCAAGGCCACAAACAGTTTGGGGTGAGTCACGGCACCACGCAGAATGGTGTGCATGGCTTGTGATGTTAACCTTTCGCTCCTCATGGGTTTTCACGTTTTCGGAAATTTGCACCTAAAGGTGCAAGAGAACAAGAGACTCTTTTACAGCTCAAAGGTGATCTGGAACAATTTGAGCGAAGCTTGTACTTAATTGAATCGTCTTTCATTCTCGTTGCTAATCCAGGTGACTCAGCGTCCTGCCACAGCCGGTGCTTTGTTCAAGAGCTCAATGATTGCCCTCGTGGAAAAGCTAGCCGTCAAGGTAATACTTTTATAACACAGACAGATGAGTAGTGTTTGAAAGCATTTATAGAGGGTCTTTATACTGTTTTGCTGTTTCTTCTGCAGAAACCGTTTTATGTCCGGTGTATTAAGCCCAATGATATCAAGTCACCTGCTGTTTTTGACGAAAAACGAGTCGGTCACCAGGTTAGTAGAAAATGAAAAAAAAGAACATTGACTGGGTGTGTTTTAGAAATATCAGATCAGTCGCAAGTAAAGGCGGCGAAATACGAGATACAAAAACCCTCAACTCGTCGCGCAACATTGTTTCGTTGCAAGTTTTCGTCGATGTTTCCCGTTTTTCACCTTGCGTGATCAACTTGTCTCGCAACAAACACATTTGTTGCGGGTTGAAGAAAGTTGTTGCGAAAAGTAGAGCGCGGGTCTACTTTGAGCAACAAATTTTGGCTTTGTTGCTCGTTTTTCATCAAACTCACAACTTGTCGCGCAACAAATTTGCTCGTGCCCTGCAAATCAACCAATCAGCGCGCTACATTTCTTCAACCCTCAACAAATGTTTTTGTTGCGGGTCAAGTTGATCACGCAAGGTGAAAAACGCGAAACATCGACTAAAACTTGCAACGAAACAATGTTGCGCGACAAGTTGAGGATTTTTGTATCTCGTATTTCGCCGCCTTAACTTTTTTTCGCAACGCGAATGTGTTTGCTTCGTTTTCTCTTTTGTGGAGTTCGGTGTTTGGTTTATATAGCACGTTTGTCATGTCAGTTAAAATAATTGTTGAAAACAATCAGGTGCCGGTTCCTGAAAGGTGTAATAACTCTATTCCAGGGATAAATCTGCCTTATTATTCCAAAACGGTATTCCTGGAATAAGGCAGATCTATCCCTGGAGTAGAGTTATTACACCTTTCAGGAACTGGTCCCAGGGGAATACTAGAGTTAATCGTAATTTGACTTTTGTGCATTTTCCCGCGCTTGGAAACGGCTGCATGTTTTCCCGCGCTTCGGAGCGGTTTCTCATTTATTTTCCCGCCTATTACAGTTTCTTGTTTTGTTTTCCGCGTTTAATTACGGCTGCCTGTTTTCCCGCGCTGTTTGCTAGTTGCAGGTTTTCTGGCAATTTTTTCCCGCGCTTTGCAGTCGATGAATATTTTGGCTTCAAGTTCTGATTGGCTCATAACATGAATTCGTGAAACGTGCGTTTATTGCATTGCTATCGTACTGGTTTTAGTAAGGCCTAGTTACTGCCTCACAAAGCAAGATATTTTCATTTTCAAGGTGGATTATCTCGGGCTCATGGAGAATTTACGTGTTCGTCGAGCTGGATTTGCCTTCAGGATGCATTACAAGCGTTTTCTTCAAAGGTGAGAACATTTGCGATTAATTACTGTTATTTAAAAGGTCTGAACGTTGTTACAGATCAAGCCAGTTTCATTTCGCGCATGGAGGTGTGTTTTCACTGCATGTTGTGTGTCAGGAAAAGGTTTTTTTTTGGCTATTATTGGGTATTGTATAAACCAGTATGTTCTCTCGGCGTCTACAGGTACAAAATGATTGTGGCAAAAACATGGCCAAATTACAGTGGCATTGACCAAGATGGAGTCACTTTGATTATCAATGACACTGGCTTCTCCCCCGATGTCAAGTATGGCCGCACAAAACTGTTCATAAGAACTCCAAAGACAGTGTTCGAGTTGGAGAAAATACGAGCGGTGACCGTACCAAAACTAGTTAAGTTCCTTCAAAAGGTAAGATGGTGTTAGAATATAAAAGTAGAAATACGCCTATAGCAGGTCATTGCACAAAAGAGTCGAAAGTATAACCTTGTTCTGCATTACAAACATCAACAAAGGCGAGTAGTACTAATTTGCTTCTCTTTTTTGCACTCAGTCAAAATTTAAATCACCTTGTGTGGCATATCATGAGACAGCAGTTCTAGAAAGTACTGCTCAGTAGCTTTTCAATTACAAGGTTTCATCTCGGGGATAAACTGTAAGCTTCAAAACCAAACACAGTGCCACAGAAAAATACTGCTCAGTATCTGGTCACAGTTTAGGATTTCATCCACAGACTCAAAAGTTAGAACCACCTTGTACAGTATAATAAACAGTACCACAGGAAAGTAATGCTAGGCAGTTTTTATTTGAATGGCCACACTTTAAGATTTCATCCACAGACTAAGAATTATCACCACTTCAGCTCATTAGCCTCCATTTGGAATGGCCAAACTTAAGGATTTCATCCACAGACTCAAAACTAAACACAGAAACGTGACCTCTCTCTCGGGATGCTTCGTTCAACGATGTAGAAGTTAACAAACTTTTATATTTTTTTATCCTCACTCAGCACTGGCGAGGTGGACTGGCTAGAATGCGTGCCAAAAGGCTCCGCGCTATTTACCGGATTATGGACTGCTACAGAAGGTACTCGCGAAGAAAGTTTGTGCTCGAGCTGTGTGCTGCTTACAGGTACGGGTTAATATTAGGTTAGGGTAAACGTTTGCGGTTAAGATTAGGGTTAGAATTAGGGAATGGTGAATGCATATCATAGAAAGACCAGGCCGAAACCCTTCCCTAACCCCAGCCTACTGAAAACCGTCGTTACATGAACGATTTTGACTTGATTTTCACTACGATTTCACACTGTTCAAAGTAACGATCTTCTCGTGTAATTTGTCAAGACGATTTCCAGTCTGTTTTTACTTTGACTGTAGAACTAAATACAAACTATAGAATGAAATAGTATTAATTTGTAACCTCGTTGCCAGGGTCTCTCCTCTTCCCGCCCCCCTGGAGCAAGAGAGGGCGGGAAGAGAAGAGACCCTGGCAACGAGGTTGATTAATTTCTTTTACATTTGCTTTCTCCCTTCCAGAAACTGCAAGGATCGTGGTGATTATGGCAAATCGATCAACCCACCCACCCCTCTCCTGGCAAGCAAGGAATTCTCCTCTCATATCAAGAACATTTTTGACAGGTGAAGTGCCCCAGCTAAACGATCAAACTTTGACATTTCGTCCATCATGCTACAGTCGGAATACTAAATAAGTGAAATATTTTAATAATGTTATCGCGATCTTTACCCCCTTGGCATAGTAGGAACTTTAATAGGTGCTAAATACGTAGAAACCGTTAGTTTCGTCTACAGTCCATGCAGCGAAACGTGAGCGCGCGCAGAGACTTCCCGCGCGGATAGTGTTTTTCACGACTGCAGGTTGTGTAGCACCCTCCATTCACCGTGCAACCAGATGATAATTTGGCAGTGGTCACATTCTGGTGATAAACTTGAATTAAAGTTGCTTTTATCACAACAGCATTTCTTGTGCTAATTTGATTTTCTTCCAGCAAACCCAATTCTTGTCTTTATTCTCTGCTCGTCGCGAGTATTACGCGCGAGGCACAACCATCGTTGTTTAACGGGCTCCACCCTGGCGTATGGAGAGAAAATTAAAAGTATATTGCGTTACTTGCAGGTGGTGGGCATTCAAGGTGTTGTCACGCATTCCAAATGAAGATCATGACGAAGTTATGCTTAAAGCGGCTGCTTTTGACTGTCTGGGTGGAAAGCGAAAGAACTGGGCACTACGCACCCGCTGGCATGGCAACTACCTCGCCAAGGTATGACAGCGTTATGACATTTCATTTACTCACCACCCGTATGTTAGTGAGCGCTGTATTACGTAAGTTGTTGCTAGCCACTGACGACAACTTGACCGCCATTTTGTTTGTTACCTGCCAACATGCCAGCAAATGCTACCCATCATTTCCAACGATTTCAACCATGTTCTGGGCTGGATGAAAAAGTTAAGCAACCACATTAAAACGGTTTGTTTTGCAGCAGAACACGAAAAAACAACAACAACAACGACAAAAACAAACAAACAACACGCAAAAACAATCAACCCAAGTAACGAAAAAGGTTTGTCCCAATACAAGGCTGTCGTAGATTTTTCAATCTCAAGTTACATAACAAAAAGCCCTTCTAATTTCCGTTAGGGCTATTTATCGGGCTGTTTCTCTCTTTTGCAGTCTGAAGAAAACTCTCAGGCGGATATGTTTAACAGAAACGTTGTAAACCGATTCTCGACCAAAGGAGAGGAAGTGCTGTTTTCTTCGTACGCCAAGAAAGTAAGGTTATAGCCGACTGGTGCTTGTTTGTTGTTGGATTTCACACTTTTTGTCGCTGAAAATGTTGGATATGTCCGTACAGTAGGTTTTTTGTTGATTGAAAACGGTGAATTCTTTCTCAATCTATATCATATTTTATCGACGTTTCCAAAAAAACAAATTGCTACGGAGAAGGGGTTTTCTGTGGTTTTCTGTCAGGTCGCTAGTAGCGAGAAGAAGGTCATTAACCCGTTCAGACGTAAAACAAAACCATACAACTGGTGCCAAGCAAGGGAAAAACGTGCAACCGGTTTCTTGTCGGGAAAACACTCAAGGCTTGCGATACCTGGGATGACATGCAATGGGTGCTATAAAAGCGCGGGAAAACATGCAACGGGAGTAAGCGCGGGAAAATGTACTTACTAAGTGTTTTGCTCCATGCAGGTCAACATGAAGACGAAAGTTGCTGATCGTATTTTGGTGGTAACGACTTCGTCGATTATCAAGCTGGACAACAAGTTCAAAGTGATGAAGACAATTCCCCTTGAAAAGGTAAGTGACGTGTAAATAACAGCACTTAGGTAGGATGGGTCGCCGCCGGAGTGGCTCGGGGCTTCATTCACTCCGCACTCGTTGTTTTGGGTGTGGGAGCATTTTTGACTTTTTCTTTAATATATAGTAAATTATAATGCAGTATTTGTAGTGAGTGTAGTACTCACAGCAGTTAAAATTTACATTAGTTAAGATTTATACAAGGTTCCTCTGACAATCATCGTCAAGGTAGCGTCATTATCACCATCACTGTTATTGTGATAAGGGTTTGTAGTGTATCTTCAGAGTAAGTGGTTGAGGTCAGTTCACACTTCAAAGGGAGTGGGTCTTGATCCCCCTGACGTCACCCACTCCCCCTCCCCCCCCCCCCCCCCCCATTGAGGTTTTTCCTCTTTAGTATCTTCAGAGTAAGGGGTCGAGGTCACTTCACACTTCAAAGGGTGGTTGACTTTGTCCCTTGACGTCCCCACTCCCCCTCCCCCTCCCCCTCCCCGTTGATGTTTTTCCTTTTTAGTATCTTCAGAGTAAGTGGTCGAGGTCAGTTCACACTTCAAACGGTCTGGGACTTTGTCCCCCTGACGTCCCCCCACCCCCTTCCCCCCCCCCCTCCGTTGATGTTTTTTCCTCATTAGTATCTTCAGAGTAAGGGGTCAAAGTCAGTTCACATTTCAAAGGGTGTGGGACTTTGTCCTCCTAATGATCCCCCACTCCCCCTCCCCTTAGTTCTGCCACTGCCTCTGGTAGCTTCGTGTATGCACGCTTGATTAGAAAGTTCTTTGGTGCTTGTTTGCAGGTGAATGGTTTGAGTCTGTCACCAGGAGATGACCAGCTTCTGGTGGTGCATCTTCAGCATAATGACTTGGTGATATGTCTGTTCAGTGAGTCTAAAGCCAACAGAGTCTCTGAGTGCATGGCCAATATGTATCTGCAAATATACCAGTGAGTATACTTACCTGTTATTCCACTTCTACTTAAGTTTTCCACAAAGGACAGACAAACACACAAATTTTTAAGAGGTTGTTCATTGGAAAGTGGCGTGATAAGGATGAATGTTTCCGGTAAGGCCCTGGCAAACGACGACACATTTTAGCGGACACATTGTTTGCGGACACAAATGTTTCCCTGTTTGCCCGCGCGCGCAACATTTGTTGCGGACACAAAATTTGTGTCCGAGACACAAAAACTGTTTTTCTGATTTTTTCCAGAAACATTTTGTGTCCGCAACAATTGTTTCCCAGTTTGCGCAGCATGGAAACACAGCAGTTTGTTTTGTGTCCCGCTCGTTTGCTCACCTAAGAAACATCACGAGCAACAATGTGTCCGCAACAACGTGTCCTCGTTTGCCAGGGCCTGTAGGGTACTAACTTGTATGCGTTGTACAAGACCGCTACGCTATCAGACGTTTGAATCCTTTTGGTGTAGAAAACGGGTACAGGTCAACCATTTCGGTATAAAAACTGATCGCGGGCCGAGGTTTGACGTTTACTTCGCTTAACAAAATTATAATTGTCAAGCTGCCGCTCATTAAGAAATCTAACTAACGTGTTTTTCTTTCGCTTCAGAGCAATTGATTTTGATTCTTTCATTGATCAATGCAACGCTCTCCAAAACAAATGTTTGGGTTTCATTCAGGTTAACATTAGATGTCATCGGGCACTGCCCCTCAGGACACTTTCAGGCGTTTACACCATGTAATATTCCCCACCTTATGGGACTGACGTACACGTAAGGAGAATGATAAGTATCAGATACAGAACTGAGAGGAGACAGAGCTTTAGTTCAGCAAGGAACAGTGTTTCGGGGTGTAGCGCTGATCTATAGTATTTAAGCTTAAGCGCTGATATGAAACAGTTAGCTTTCAGTTATTGCAACTGTAAAGCTATGTAAAATATGTTAAGAAGTGGACGGTTCGTGTTCGAGGCGCCGATTCCGGCAACTGAATGCTTCCTTCTATTTCAAGCTAACTTTGAAATACGTTTTACTTCATGTAATTTCAAGTCAAGGGGAGAAGAGGCTAATGCTTACCTTTCACTCATGATCGTGAGTTGAAACGAAACCATGCGCACAGCCACCCTCTTCTTTAAGGAGAGCGGGAGCTAAGCACAGGCTACCCATTAATAATAATAATAATAATAATAATAATTATAATAATAATAATAATAATTGTTATTATTATTATTATTATTATTATTATTATTATTTCATCAAAATTTTTGCCTAATGATAGCGCGTCCGCAAATTTTAGAAAGTCTAATTATGGCGTCGAGTTTGTAGATTTGTATTCTAGGATTTTTTAATATTTTCTTTATTTTATCAAAATTTCTAGTCTATGATAGTTGTAAATAGGTATAATTTTTATTGTTTTTAATAAAGTTTTTATAATTATTTTATTATTATTATTATTATTATTATTATTACTATTATTATTATTATTATTATTATTATTATTATTATAACGTTATTACTTCCAAATTCTGGCTTTTCAAAGTAATTACAATATTCAATAAAATATCTAAAACTATAGAACAATAAGAAATGATTAAAATCATATTTATATAACATTCAACAAGAAATTTACAATATATCTTAAGATCAATGAAAGCTTCTAACATTCTCTTTGTAAATGACGCATACGTTCCTTTTTGAATGATGCAAGGTTTGTTAGCTCAGTGAGCCTTTCGGGTAAGGAATTCCACAGTGAAACTGCTCGATAATAGAAGGTTTTTTGGCCAAATCAAGCTCTCACTCAATTAGTATCTCAAGGAAACACGTATCATTGTGATTTATATTTGTTTTAACAGAAAATACGGCAGGATGGTGGATGTCCGCGTGGACTCGCAAGTGAAATGTGAACTGGGTAAAAAGCCTTTTTGCTTGACGGTCAAAAACTGCTCAGCGGATTCTGTCGTGACGTTCAAGAAAGTTGGAAACAGTGATCTGACCTTGCTGTGGCCGACGGAAAAGGCTTGAGAATACAACTCAACAGCTTGGAGTAATTGCTTATCTATTAGGATAGCAAAATACAAATGCAAACCGACTATCTCAGTAATAAAATGAAAGTGCTGTTCCACAGCTTCCATTTAAATAGTCACACTTGAGATTCAATTGGAACACCTTGTATGGTGTAATCAGAGTAACGTCGTAGACTGAGACACCGCGGGACATCTTTCAATTGAATGTTCACAGTTTAGGATTTCATCCATAGACTCGAAAGTTAGAACCATCTTGTACAGCATAATCGGGGATTATGCAAGACTGTTTACAGCTGATGTGTAATTTCGAAAGTACCGCTCATTAGGTTTCATTTGTACTGTAGATTGTCCTCTTGTGGCAAAACTAAATAATATTTTTTCGGTAAGTTACAGTCATATAGTGTTAGTTATAGAGTATTCTGTTAAATATTGTTGGAAAAAAAACGCTTTCATATCAATGTGAGAGCCCTACTTGTATGAAGAGTTACTTCAGAATTCGTGGTTGGTTTGTCCTTTATTCTATATTATTCAAGAAGATGGTCGTACAATTTTGTAGCGTGAATATAAATATATGAAGATCAACGAAGAGTAAAGGCCCTGGAGAACGAGGACACATCCCAAGAAACCTAATGAGCAACAATGTTTCCGCAACAATAGGGCCGTTTATACGAGAGAAAATAAGCCGCGGCTTACTCTGGCCACGGCTTACATAAGACGCGAACACTCCGTATAAATGGTACAAAATCTACGTTCACGGCTTTCTCAAGCTGCGGCTTATCCTGGCCTAGGAGTTTTTTCTCGTATAAATCGTTCCTTTCGCGTCTTATGTAAGCCGCAGCCAGAGTAAGCCGCGGCTTATTTTCTCTCGTATAAACGGCCCTAATGTGTCATCGTTTGCCAGGGCCTTAACCATTAGTATGGCTGTCCGCCAAACAGGTGCTACTTTGCCGTGAAGGTTTTTGTACTGTGTATAAATCATTGCTAAGGTGAAGAAATTGTCATTTGTGAGCGAGTAGGGCTGGAATTATGCCTCCCCCTTTCGCTATTGTTCTCATCTTTTGTATATAGCAGAATAAGTAAATTTTAAACAGGTCGTAAGGTAAAGAAACAAGATCTGAAGATGGCATTCTCTTTTATTACTCGCTTTGACAAAAAGGTTCCAAACACTCAATTTCAATGATGAATTCGATAAAAAGGCATTTTGTCTCGCCCGTGGATGGTTGAATCCCATGTTTATTATGGTATATTCGTTTTTGTATTAGTGTGACCCCATTTTGGTAAAAATTAGTAAATAATCATGTTGGTGCGATATCGTTTAAAATTACGAGAGAATATCGTCATGGTCTTCAGACGTAACATTTTTTAGCGTTTTTAGAAGTTCCATTTTAAACAGGATGTAGTTTTGTACTTTTATAAAAAGAAAAATGGTGAATTTCTGTATTGGGTCAGTTACTAAGTGCGCGCAAAGTATGCAGTTATTTAATTTGAAAATATCATTTATTCGATAAAGGGTTTGTGTAGGCCATGGGGTGGGAATTTGTTTGATTTTGTAACATTCTTGCGAGAGGCTCCCGTCACCTCGAAAAGTCGTGCGAAAAAAAAAACTGAGAAAGGAAAATACCATATCGTTTTAAAAGTCTCTATATAAGGTTCCGAAAAAGGATGAATCCTTGATTGCATATTTTCGGAACGATTAGACGCCTAGAGTTCGAGGTAAATACTAATTCGTTGCACACGGAGGTGTTTCTGTCTGATATATAAAATGGGTGATTCCGAAGAAATGTGGTAGCACAATTCTGTGCTACCTAATTTTGAAGTACTGTGCATTCGTGTAGATTATGTTGTAGATTTCAATTATGAAATGTTGCTATTTTGAAATTTGACGTATTTAAAAACTGGCCCATGGGAAATTTGAAATAAACAGATCACTGATAACTTATTATGATGGTTTGTGGTTATTTTTGGTGCGCTATCGTTGGCCGTTCGCTCAATATGAAAACATGTACGAGCCTCGATTATCCGGACTTGCTTGGCTGGTCCCAGTTTTTCATGAATATTAATTACCCATATTAAGGATCCACAGCAAAACGTTTTCCCTTGAAATTAAGTAATGAAACTCCGGTTCAAACTGAATTTGTTTCGCTTCAAAACACAAATCTGTACACGTTTTGAGCTCATTCGCACCGTACTACTGCAGTTTCAGTGAGCTCTGATTTGCTCAGGTGTTCTTTGTTTCTAAGCGAAATTTCACGCTCCACTTGTTCAGTCATTCGGTTTTAGTTTTGGCGATTATCCGGAATGTTCGAGTCAGTCGTGCGTAACTATGTCATGCGCACAATGCTCTGTAACAGACATTCATTTTTGAATGCATTTGAATGAGGCCTTCCAGGGGGTAGAAACGACAAGCGACACAGCTCCGAAAACAGGCAACAATCCTCTCCTAAAACACCGACAACCGACAGAAGTTGGCAGAAAACGGGCGACAATTTACGACAGCGACAATTCACTTTCCATTCCTCTTTGTTTTCGTTGCGACAGCGACATTTGTCCCTAACGAAACAAGCAACAGACGGAGTCGTAAACGAGCGACAAAGCGACACCAGACCACCCCTCGGAAGGCCTCTTGAATGGGAAAAAGTTGAAAACATTGCAAGATTAATAAATTTTTTCGGCTGCTTTCCTCGAGACCTACATTCAACCGATAGGAAACGAACTTGAAAAATACTTTCTGGGTCTGAAAACTAAGACACGGGCCCCAGACGTGACAAGTTTTCGAAAAAAACACTAATCTCAGTCAATGGTTACTGATCAACTTCGCATCAAAATTTTGTCATTCGACCACTTAAAATTCTGATGCTCCGTCAGAAGACACTTAAAGCACATTTCCCAAATCAAAAACCGTCTAACCCAGTGAGAATGTTTTTCCTTTTTTCTTTGTTTTGTGTTAGCATAATTCTTAATGATAACCATCTCGGCTCGACTTCAAGCAATCATTAACTACGCTGAAAATTTTACTTCAATTTAATTTGTTTAGTTGTAGCCAACTTGTGGTATAAAGTTGTTCTTTTGCCATAAAAACGTGATGGAATTCTCCAAATTCGCAACTTTTGTCACGGAAAGCACTCCGTACATAAAAATCGGCGCATTTTGTCCTAAATTAATAATATTCATACTTGCCATGGAAACAACTCCTCGAGAATGTTTTGATAAAGCTAATCACAGTGCTTGAGGTAAGGTAGTAATGGATTAATTAGCTATTTCATTGAAATGTTCTCGGTAAAAAATAGTACTTGCCTAAATTTTTCTGAACGTTTAGAAATTGGTATACGTGTTTGTTTTCTTTATATCAGCACCAGAAAAACTTAAATTGACGAATGCTGGCATTCATCTCTTTAATATTTCACGTGTTTTGACGTATAGCATGGAAACTAATTAACAACACTGTAAAAACACGTGCGAGGTGACAATGAAGAGTGCGATTTAATCATAAAAATATATATTATTCATTTCTTCTAATTAGAACTCTAACCCATTAATCAGTCTTCCTTTCCAATGCCGAGGTAAACGATGAGAATCAGAATTGTTCGTTGGCGTAAAGGTTGTTTCCTGATTTTTTCTTCAGTCGTAAAACCAAACCATGGTCATGCATATCTCATATCAATGTTTTGCTTACGCTTTTATGCGGTCGTTTTCTATCAGGTGGACCACGTACCGTTCTCTAGATTCTTTATTTTGAAACAATTTGCGATTAAAATAATTACCCTTGGAAAGGAACGGATCTGGAACGATAATTAAGTCATTTTCGGTGCATACTCCGTCGACGTTCTTGGCAAAATCATACACAATTTGCAGTGAATGACGCAAGTTCTCGAATTCGTCCACAGTCTATACCGGAATCTTTTACATGGGACTGAACGTGACTTATTCCCACCGCGGGGCACGGGATTTTTGTCAGGCAATCAACAGTTGAAGATGTAACTTCCTTTATTGCTGCTTTTGATTATTGCCTTTTCAAGTCTTTTGACGTTTCTGCGGATGGCGGCTTTTCAAGTGTTTTTATGCCCTTCACTTATTCCCGATTCTTCACGTCAACATCAGCTCGCACTTCATGATTGTGCTAGAAAAAGGTAGCTGTTTGCCAAAATATTTAGTTCTTCTCAACCTTAACAACCAGCTAAAATTGTTGAAACATTTTGATAAAAGTTGGGCACAAGAACAGTTATGGCATTTGATTTGATTTACTCCACTGGCCAACAATTGGTCAGGGCATACGTCATATATGCGTAAGTGAAAAGAATTGACGCCCTCTTATCTGCAGGTTCACTCTGCAAATTACGTCAGGACCCGACTTTAAGGTAAAGGTGATAATGAATTTAGGTCGATGTAATGTTTTCTGACGAACTTTCAAGAGTATGTAGACCGTCCCATGTTGGGGAAAAACATTAAGGGAAATTATGAAAATAAAACTGATTCTGAGTAGGAAACCGCTTCAAATGTTATGTAGGTGTAGAAGGACCTTCTTGTCCAACTCTTCCAGCGTGAATCCTTTCCTTCGATAACTGAATTCCAAGCCATGTCTTTCAACTTACATGGTTCTGTCGGTTCTCCCTTTTCGTTTGCATCTGTATCATAATAAACTTACTTCCATTCAAATGAAAGCTATTTTATTTCTGTGGTGATATATTTTGCCGGTACACTTAGGTTTAATACGGGGCACAAGGTGGTTCGAATTTTTAATTTTTGAGTCTGTGGATTAAATCCGCTAGTGTGACCATTCCAATGAATGGTACCAAACCGCCCTTTCCTGTGGTAATGTTTATAGAATTCTGTGCAAGAGGATTCCAGTGATTTTGTCCGTGGAGTAAAATTCAAAAGGGTAACCGCACGAGAACGAAAGCCTTTGAGCAATACTCTCGTGTGGTGCTGTTTATCAAGTTTAGTAGATTTCAACTTAATTTGTGCATTATTTAGAGTATAATACAAAGAAAGAAAATGTAGGCTAGTTTTCCAAGAACTTCACTGAAAGGTGATAATATCGCAATAGGTCTATACTCCATTCAAATGAAAGCTACTGAGCAGAACATTCCCGTGGTGCTGTTTATTATGCTGTACAAGGTAGTTCTAACTTCTGCGTCTGTGGATGAAATCCTAAAGTGTGTCCATTCAAATGAAAGCTACTGAGCAGAACTTTCTTGTGGTGCTGTTTATTATGCTGTACAAGGTGGTTCTAACTTCTTCGTCTGTGGACGAAATCCTAAAGTGTGTCCATTCAAATGAAAGCTACTGAGCAGAACTTTCCTGTGGTGTTGTTTATTGTGCTGTGCAAGGAGGTTTAACTTTTGAGTGTGTGGATGAAATCCTGAAGTGTGACCATTCAAACGAAAGCTACTGAGCAGAACTTTCCTGTGGTGCTGTTTATTATGCTGACAAACTTTTGGGTCTGTGGATGAAATCCTGAAGTGTGATCATTAAAATGTAAACTGCTGAGCAGTACTTTCCTGTGGTGATGTTTATTAAGCTACACAAGGTGGCTCTAACTTTTCAGTCTGCGGATGATGAAATTCTACATTGTTTCCATTCAAATGAGAGCTACTGAACAGTACTTTCCTATGGTGCTGTTTGTTATGCTGTTCAGGAGGGCTAGCCAGTTCATTAACTTTTCAGTCAGTAGATGAAATCAGTGATGAAATCCTAAACAGTGTGACCATTCAAACTGAAGCTCTTGGGCAATACTTTCTCCTAGTGTGGCAGGTTTTATTGCTGGGTCTAAGTTTAATTTCAATCTCAAAAATACGTTGGGCAAGATGAAGCTTACTGTTTTGAATCCGTCAACAGGAAACGCAAAATGAAACGGTAGTACCCTTAATTCGTTAGCCTGCGTGGCTAGTGGTATTGTAAGCACGCGGAGTAAAGAACTACAAAAGGCGAGTGGCGAAGCTGCGAGGAGAATGGTGAGGAGGTATTTCTCGCGCCTTCAGCGGCTCCACCACCTCCGCCTCCGCGCGCCCACAACTTTTTACCGCCAGCTACGTGGGCTATAAATTCGTTTATCTTTTCCTTTTTGGTGAAAAAATGCATTTGCCTTAAAGCGCTTTAGGACAACAACCTGGCTTTTTAATACAAATTCATCTTTAATTTCATTATCGGATTCCTGGATGAGTTTTAGCGGCACTGAGTCTGGAATATATATAGTTACGTCTTTGAAAAGAACTGCCTTCGGGCCTCGATCAAATTACACATGATAAAATTTTCACTTCTGCATGCAAGTAAAACTACAATCTGTAGACTGCATCAAGGGAGAAAACTGAAATTGACATTGTTGCAAAAATGGAAAGTTATTACTTTCACTTAAAAAGATATTGTTCACCTATGTCGTAATTTAGAAAGTAGGTGTTCAAGTGGAGAGTAATCATTAATCATTTATTTATCTTTTTAAAGTTATTTGATTAAAGTATATATTGGCAAAGCGAGCATTGAAATCTACGCTTTGTGAAGTCTGACATATTCGTGGAAATACCTCACAACTTTTTGTTCCCGGGCGTAAACGAGTTGTCTTAAAAGACTTAGATTCTCAGACGTTGAGATGTTTTGTTGCAGTTAGTCGTATTCAAGCCCTTCAAATGACTTTGTAGAAACTATTTTCGGACTTTTCGTACATCACTGATCCTGAAAAAAATCTCTTTCATTCGAATTTCAAAGTAATTCGATTGTATATCTATTGCGCCAAAAATTAAGTTAAAATCTATGGCATCCTCTTGGTATCAACATTGGTAAAACGAACGTACACTGGTTATTTTTAACTTTTGACCTTTAGAGTCAGCTATACCAGACGAAATCCTTCGTATGTTTTCTTTCCCATGGTGCTTTTTTTATGATAAATACCTTACAGCCTACATTTGATATAGTTCGATCTGTAGGGTGCCTTTTTCTGTCCTACTGTTTATTTCCACTTTTCATCAGTCTGTGCCTGAAATTCTTAAATGGGTCATTCGTGGTTGGTTCAATAAAAACTAATCTTACTCAGTGCTGTATCAGTTCCTGTGGTGCTGTTTATTCTGCTCTGCGAGGTGGTCCCAACTTTAGAATCTGTAGGTGAAATCCTACAGTTAGCTGGTCCATTTTCATAAAAGCTATATTGGGCAGTACTTTCCTGTAGTGCAATTTATTGTGCTAGTTTTACTTGTTTAGCACTTTAGTGTTTTAGGTGGAAAAATCATCGACACTGTTCATTTTATCTGTTTGTTGTGAAACTGACTTTTGCGGAACCTCTTTTTTTTTCATTTTTTATTCATTTTTTTTCTTTTCGTCATGGAGAAAAATGAGTCAGTCGGCTTCAAATCTCTTCATCTGCTATTAGCGACAACTTAGAAATAACGTAAGTAGACTCTCGAGAATTCAGTACAGTAATTGCTAGTTTGAATTATTTACTCTTCACGGTTTAATGGTTCCATTTCGCACAGCCAGTCGTTCATGGTGTCTGGGTTTTTGCCAAATGTTTGACAGTTCTTGATGGTTGTGTTGGTTAAAATGCTCCGGCCATTAGCTAATATGGAATAAACTTTATAATTTTAATCAAGCGAGAGGATTCATAGCACATATTTACACTAAGTGAGAGCTCAATTTTGTTTTTTTGGAAAGTTGTAGAATTATGTTTCATTTACAAAAGGCGTATCAATTGTCCTTGTCATGTCCGAAATCGAAAACTCGATTAAAGTCATGAGTTTAAAGATCGAAATGACATCCAACAAAATGGTGTACAAAATTCCATTCTCACTGAAGAAATAAATCACGAAAAAGCTGATGTAATAAAGAATTTAAATTTGTTTTACATACATCTCACAGGCACAAAGAATTTTATCGAAATACTCAAAATGTAATTTTGCTTGGGTTGTCACTGTTGTCAAGCCTAGATTTTTGGCGGATGTGGTAAATTAATCTTACATAAAATGCTAAATGGGATGTTTTTTAATCGTTCTCAACGTAAATAATAATTTATGCTAAAGTGCGATGCCATTTTCCAAACAAACATTGGCAAAGGTACAAACGTACGAAAACGTGAAAGAATTTTTTTATTTGTTTTTTGCAAGGGTTTTTCCCTCAATTTTTAATCATCTCCCCCGATTACAACTTACTTTGTCACACCTCATACGAGGCCAAATTTCTATCTTCGCAATAAGATTCCCTTCCAGTCGGCAACAGAAGGGATCAATTATTTCCTTTCCCATATTACTGAAATGTTTTTGCTAAATCGGTATTACTCTTTAGGAACTTAAGTCTTGACGCAGGGTAAAATGAATTCGATCGCAGCTCTAGGAAAACACAAGATTAATGGAAATTGCGACAAACCTTAACAAGAGCAAGATGAAACTGCATTACTTTTTAGGATCAAACATAAAAAAGCGAAGTGAATTGAATCTTGTTTACCTGACATATTTGTAAAACAAACTGGGCCGAGGTTCATTTCATTTTTCTGTATGTGATTTCAGCTTGTTAACGTTGGCAAAATAACCATCGAGTTCCGCGATTAAGCGCTCCCGGTTAAGTTGAATGAAACCACCCCGTAATATAAACCGCAATAGTTCTGGACTCAGCGAAAAGTAATGAAATTAGTATTCATCTTTCAGTGAGTCAGTGCTAAAATCGTTGAAGCGATGGATTTTTTTAATAACCGCAGAAACTGACCAAGTATATCATAGGATCAAACATGGGGAAAGAATGCACTCGCCCTTATAAGGATTTCGTGTTATAGAAAGGAAAAGGCGAAAATATGACTTTCAGCTAAGAATAATAACAAAAAACGCTTTTGGTTTTCGAGCAATAAGCTGCATAAGACGAGAGAACAATATCGCAACAAAGAGATTTATTCTTTGTGGCTTAACGTGCAAATTTATTTTCTATTTTGCATGTCGCAGGTTTCAAATTTCCGATTAAAAATTGGACTGCGGGTGGTTCTTTAGCGTGCCTTGCAAATTTTAATAAAATAAAAAACTATTTTCCTACGAAAGTGTAACTTAGGGCTGCGGTATAAAATCAAGGATGATATTTTTGATCTGGGAGACCGGATTAAACCTAAAGTACGAAGTCTTAGTTGAAACAAGTGTATACGGTTTGTTTGCTCCCAAGACCAACTACAAATTCCAAAATTCGCGCAGGCTATTTTAAGGCGAAATGCGTCAGAAAAAAAACGCGATCAATCTTAAGGTTAAAGTCTACAGGAAGCTGAGTTTTCACCTCGAATGAATGGAAAATAATACTATTCGTTGACGATTCACCACAACAATAAGGCGAAGAGTTATTGATCGACGTACCGTCCGTCTTATACTTTATAAGCAGGTAACAAAAAACCATGTCAGGTTCGATGAAAGCATAAACCCAAGAAGCCAGATGCTCTGTTATAAATAAAAATTTTAATAATCATTTTCTTTTATGTTCCATAAAATCTTTATTTTACATATAGATTGCAATTTTATTTTGGGTTTGTCTGTCTCAAGTAACTTTGTTTTCTACATCTGAACTACCTGCTCTGACAATCGGTCTTACGCGCGTGGACACCATGTGTTCTACACTCAAGCAGATTGACTTTATTTCCATTTATTCATAACGCCTAAGGTAACCAGGTTTCGCCAGCCAGCGTTTTATCCGTCGAAATATTATCGGCTACTTGCACATTTTTTCAGAAAATTTAACGCAAAGCAAAATCCGAAATTTATTGAAGATCGAAGATGCTTTTCTTTCACGCGTTATGTTGTTTTATTATCGTATTGCATTTCTTTCAATGCCAAGAAACGCTGAATAACTTATGACCATAAAATCAGCTGCAGTGTTTCAAAACAGAATTTTAGTTTTGACGGAAAGCGACGCGCATCGTTAATAAGCAAGTAGTTTCTTTATGTGGTTAAGAATATTTCTATACTTTGAAGTTAAGGCTCATAGTCTTAACTTATTCTTCTTTGACTGAATAAGTCACGGAAGTCTTTCGCTTCTTCCAGGAGAGTATTATTTTCGGAAGAAAGCAAAGGGTTCCATGATTCAGCTTGGCAGTTTTTATCCGTCTCTTCTGTCAATTACGTTTCCATAATTTTTCAGCTCGACAAAGAGTTTGCTAAAAAATTGAGGCTCTCTGTTCATCTGTAACATTTTTTCGCTCAAGTTGTTTGTAATGTACATACATCGATCCCAAAACGCTCTTCTGTCGCCATCTATAAGAAACGGTTTCAGAGGATAACTTATTTCCGGCCCGTTGTAGGTGTATGCCATGTAGAGGCATGTTAAGATTTCTGCGCGAAGTTGCGCTGGATTAGGAATTCTGTCCGACAAAGTTTCCTTAAGCAACATGAACAAAAACACAAGGTTGGGTGGTGTCAGAAACGCTTGATCCTGCCAGCCCTGCAAAAGTAACGCCCTGTCAACTCCTCGCAGCCATAAAATTACCTCCGAAGCGCGAAACCTTGTCAAATTCTTGCAGTGACAGCGCACAAAATTTCCAACACATCGCAGGGCATCGCTGCTGATCATGAACGAGGAAACGTGTATCTTGGGTTTTACCGCTGGAATAGCAACGGCTTCTCTGTTGACAACTTGCTCGGAGTCTGTCGACTTGATTGGCAGTTTAACTTCTTGGTTTAGCGCGGCAACAGCGACCGGTGCTGGCTCGCTTTTCGGTGGATTTTCATTTTCCTTTGGCTTGGATTTGACCGGTGCTGGCTCGATTTTGGACTTCGTCTTTTTCTTGCCGACGTTCGCGCACTTATGTAGGTAAGCAGCGACCGTGTCACAGGTTGTCTGCGGCGCCTTGTTCTCTTTCCCAACGCGCACGTCGCTGTTGCTGTTTACATGATAACAACACTTGCACTGGAAGCTCTTAGTGCTCTCTCGAGCCTTAATATTCCAAATGGAATACTCGTGGATGAGATCCTTACGATGAATCGAAAGCGTGGCGCCCATTGATCCTTATAGGGAACGGACCCAGCCGTCTGTGCTCACGGAAGCGCAGATACTCGGTATCTGAGTCCTTGCTTGGTAGACGTGCGTTCAACAAGCAGTAACTGCGGACAGGTGGCTACGCATTGGCGATTTCACCAAACTGAATCGATTGTGTGACTGCCCTGTTTGTTTTATGTTCCGCGGGGCTTTGACCACGTGACCAAGCAGTCACCATAGCAACGAGACTTATTTAATGATGATTCATCCACGCAAGAGTAAATCATTCGCTCTCCAGCCAATTGCAAGCGTTTTCGCCGGTCGGCATATGCATGGTCCGATAGATTTCCGCCCTAAAAGCAAGCCATAAAGGTGAAGCCTCAAGTCGAAACAAATTAAGTCAGTGTCATTTAAAAAGCATGCAAGCAAGCGGTCATAGATGGAAATAGAATACAAGGTCAGATGGGGAAGGCCTTTGAAATGGCGGGCATTCCTGAGATGAAAAATGTGTACAGTCTACAAGCCTAGGAACGCAGCACTGAAAACATTACTTATAAATGAAAAACAAATTGACACATACGCAGACACTAGCGCGGCGAATTTTCAATAAAGCCATTCTGATTCTTTATTCCTGTTTAAGCTTTTTTTAATGTTTAGCGAGAATCTGTATTATAAGCGGACTGTACAAAATATTTTGCTGTTTATTTTTTGTCGTTTAAGGGAAGGAAAAAAACTTTCTTTGAAACGTGGAAAGGGCCAGTTTAAACGTAGTTGATTCGATTAAAATTTATTATCAAATCCCTTGCAAAAAAAATCTGCTCCGGATTTTAATTATTTCGTTGGGTAAAAATATAATATTAAATTTGACGAAAGGGCGTACTCGGGGATTTTTCACTTTTGATAAAAGTGAAATCGAAACAGGAAAGAAACTGCTCAAAAGTAAATATATTCTCATAACGCGTTGACCGATTACATTAGTGTCAAATGCTAATCGAGCACTTTGGTTATCTTTAGCAGCTTCGAATGTAAAAGACTGATGAATGAATTATTGCAATGACTTGTCTGCCTAGTGACGTCTGAGTATTGACTGCAGGTGGATCAAGGTGGCTGATTGAAAAACACCGACAGATATTTCTAATACGGATTCGTTGGTGGAACTATGAAAAAGGCGCATTAGCTTTCGGTTATCTATATAGATATGACGCTTTATCAGTTTTGTTGTTTCGCCTTTTGAGAGCGCATAGTACCGAAAAAGAACCTTTTTGTTTCTTTGATATCTTTCATGTCCCCGATTAAGGCGACATTAAGCTCTTTAGAATTCGGAAAGTTCAAGAAACATCTAACACTGTCTAGGCTTTAAGCCAAGGACACCTGAACGCAAAGAAAGGCTTTTTCCAGCCAAGAATTAAAAGCGGTGAATGTCAAATTCTAGTTTGTCCGTCAACAGTTTGACATTTTTCACTTAGTCACGTTTTCAGGCAGCGGCCAGTTGAGTTTGATTATATACAAGAAATTTGAGTCTGAAAGTTTCGGTTAACAGCGAATTCGATCTAGCATGCATGCAATATTACCATGCGTGTGCGCGACCCACATCACTTGACGTTTGAATTTGATTGGATGCAAGAGTTGCCCATGATTTTTTCATTTAGTGCGTTCACCATGTGAATTAATCAATGACGTATTGAAAATATAAAAAGCTGTTTGCGGCTTTTTCCGCAATACCGCCATAGCAAGTAAGATGATTCCAAGACCCTCCCTCTTCCTTCCGACTCACTGCAAAGGACGTGTAAACAGTCTAAACAGTCCGTACACGCACGTAGCGTATACTGGAAAAATACTGCTGAAGTATAATGATGTCTATGTGTACTGACTGTGTGTTGTCCCTAAAATGTTTCGCATACGGCTGTTCAGTATACTGTACGTGTGTATCCTGAATTTTGCACCAGTGCATACATTCCTGATACATCTTGCATACACTGACCCTGTACTGATTTATTCGCATACAGGTCCGTTGCCAGTGGTGTACGGCCCGAGTAAGGGCCCATATAGAGATTATTTTAATGTGCAATGACTTACTTGTTCCCAGTAACTAGGCGATCACGACGCTTACATTCCAAAGAGTTATTTCCAAGATACTTTTATCCCTAAAACTTTCAATTTAGAAAATGAAATAGTTTATCTTCATCCACCTCGCCCCTCCCCCCCCCCCCCCTCCTAAATCTGCTCTCAGTGGTAACCCTCGAGTCTTTCAAAATGGGATCTGCGATTTGCCTCTCTGAGGCTCTGACACATAAGCCCCGCCCAGATGGTGCGCCCTTTTCTGGTAGATGAAGATGTTTTCTCATCAGACTCGTACCCAGCCGCTATTTTTGTTTTGTGGGTAGAGAAGATTGGATACGAGGAAGGATTGAGGCGCGCGGTGTGGCGTTGGAAGAAGCGAAGGTGTCTTCCCACGGCACCCCGCGCGCCTCAATCCTTCCTCGTATCCAATCTTCTCTCACCACAAAACACGTTTATAGCGACTGGGTACGAGTCTGTTTTCACATTGAGGCTGAAGCTGAAGCTGATGGGACCTACTTTAAGGTGGGGATACACGTGAATTGGAGGGGAATTTCAAGGAGTTTGAAGAAGGGATTGAAATGGGGGAAAATGTTTTGAAACACCACTAGATAGTTGACACCCCAGGAGGGCACTGCGAGTTGCTCGGGGAACTGTTTGGTATCCGTCTGCTAATTTCTAACTTCATATCCCAATTTTAGACCTTCATTAAATCTTCACTATTTCCTATTTCTCTCAATTTAACTAATCCTTTGAGAAAGATAATCTCTTCGCAAACATACCCCCAAATCACCAACAAATTTACAAATTATCCCACAACAAAGCTTCGTGTAATGAGTATAGGGATTTTTGATTGCTTGAAACGCGAACGAATTATTGACATGAAATCCATGTTAAGCGACCTAAAACCAGTGTTCACGTTAAATACTCAACAGCTCAACATAAAGGATCTGAGTACGAATTATAGCAAGATATGCACAAACAGGAAAAGACTGTTACGCGATTACACTTCATCACTCCAATCAGAACCAGGAACCATGTGCTCCCGTGAAGGCACAACCACAACTTTACTTGAAGTCTGTTTTACAGCCCTCGACATCTTGTTGGATTCTTAAGTGTGGTTTATAGGTCATTACCAATTTCTTAGTTGAATCAAAGCGTAATCTCAGTCATTTTCTCTTCTCTCAGTTTGTTATTGAGGGAGCTTTAGCAACGACGACGGCAATGGCAACGAGAACGCCACAAAACAATAGGCTTAATGAGCAAAAACAATCACTCTGCACGTGCATCTTACATTTTGGTACATTTCTTTCCCGTCCTCTGCAAAACAACAACGTGAAATGACCAAATTTTAGGTTTTCTCGAGAACGTGAGCGTGTAACTGTAAAAATTTCTTTCTTTTTCCTTACGTACTTTAACGGCGTTCGTAATAATTTAGTCCCTGAATAGTTCACCAGTATTTTCCAAGTTAAACAAATTGGAATAATAGCGAAAGCGTTACAAAAACGAGAAGTTATATTTTGAAGTGACGTTTTCATTGCCGTCGCCGTCGTCGTTGCTAAAGCTCCCCACGTGGACACGTGCGAGTTGGGTATCCTGTGCGAGTTTGCCCGAGTTCTCCTCAAAACTAGCATGTGAGAGAGCTTAGGTACTAGAATTATTTTCAAGATGGCCGCAAACGCGCATTCGGAAGCTTTCTAATGAACTTGTGCAAATATTTTCGCCGATTTTACCCATCAAATCAACGAGTTTCTTTGACAAAAAAATTGCTAGCAACATGTACCATCCATCAAGAGGCGGTGTGCGTGGAGGGCAAGATCAGTTTGACTGGGAAGACGTGAAAGCTGATAAACACAGGGAGAGCTATTTGGGTGAGTTAACTTACATCTGATACATACAACCATTTTTTTTTTCGTACTTTTGTTTCAAACGTTAACCATAGAGGATAAAAGGTGATTTCAAGGATTCCTAGATACGCTCTCAGTCTGAGGTTTTCTATGGATTAGGAGGAATAAATGATGAAATAATCTGTCGTCATTGCTAGAAAGAGCTCCAAAACTTTAGTAAAATACCCAAGTTTGGGAGACTTATCCTTTAAAATCGCAAAGTTATAGCTTTGCAAAGTCGGGAAATTTTACAGATGTTTGTATGCTGGGGGGCACAAACTTGCCCTCAGCATACAAACATCTGTAAAATTTCGCACTTTGTAGAGCTCGGTGTCTCGAAATCCAAGACCTAAGACCTAAGACCTCGAAACCTAAGACCTCAAAAACTAAGACCTTGTTCAAATTTCAAAATATAACATGTAAAGGCTCCTTACCTTTGACACCTTTACCGGCCATAACCACCTTGGGTTTTGAATTTCTTTCCACCAAGTAGAAGTACTTTTGTAGTGTGTGGTACTCGGTGGAAATTGGTGGCGAAATGGCGTTAAAACTGGCTGAAAGTCCCATGGTGGCTGTGGAATTGTATGCTTTGCGGGCTGCCTCTGGAGTGGCATTGAGCGGAGTCTTAATATCACAAACAAAAATCCGATACAATTGACTGTCAGTTGGCTTCCTGTTCCAGGTACTTGTTAATAGTAACAAAGTAATGGTAATGGATTTATATACCACACATATCACATAGTTTCATGGCGGTTTACAATTCTTCTCTAGAGTGAGATCGGACAAAGTAACGGTAAAATGCTGGAAACAAATCGTCAAGACCTTTGGAAAGGAAAAGGAAAACAATATGTGCTTGGTGCCCTACCCAGGTAATAACTGTGGGTAGGTAAAAAAAATTGGATTCAAGTTGGAACCACATAGATGCAGCGACATGAATAAATGAGCTCAAAATAGGCAAAATATTACCGGTAATACAATCTCTAGGGACTAGAGGTTCAATAGGCTCTGTCGAATGGGGCTCTGGAAACATGTTAGAATTGTGTGCTTGTTATTTTCATGGATAATCATTTACAGTGTACAGTAGTCTGCACTGCTTTTTTATTGACACAAGCTGTATATGTTACAGGTTAAATTTTATCTCGGGTTATTTTTTATTTAACCTAGGTCAAAATGAATTTCATTTCACAAGAATTTCATTTTGACCTAGGTCACAAGAATTTCATTTTGACCTAGGTTAAATTAAAAAAGCTCATTAATTCAGTTGCGATAAACCAACTGGATGAAACAATAGCTTATAGCATGCATTTAGTTTTAATGAAACTTCACAGCTATACAAGAACACAACAATTTTTCAACAGCAATGGCGTTGACAGGCCTGCATAACTTCCCAGCACGTTTTAGCCTTCTTCTTAGTTTGGCTCTTATGAGTATATCTTTGAACGATCGCCCTCTTTTGTACTATATGAGGGGCAGATCCTTGTAGTTGTCGCTCAGCAATGGTTACTGTTTTATTTAATGCCAGTTTTTCATGACGTTTTGTTTTAG
>JAEMWC010000010.1:2620000-2680000 GCA_016490735.1 Pachyseris speciosa
CACCATTTTGAATTCTGGTTCACACTCGCTGAAGTTTCTTTTAAAATTTTTAACCGTTGTTGTTAGATCGTGCTCGATTTTTCTTGGGAATAAACTCCATTCTGGGATTGCAAATTATAAAGAGAGATTGGGTAGGATTGTGCTTGCTCGAGCCAATTTACGGTTTGTTTTGGCAAAACACATTGCCTTGCGCCGTACATTGTCTACTTCTGTTCGTGCGCGTTATATGTCTTTGCATTGTCTGTTTTCCTTTAACTCTGCTAGGCACGGTTTTATTCTCATTGTTTGGATAGGAGGGAGGCCCAAAGGCCTTCGCTTCAGTGGGGGTGGTTAGATTTTCACTGCTCCGTATGGGAGCGAGAGCAATTATCGTGTTCAAAGTATGCACAATTTGTAGCCATTTTGTTCTTCAGCCAATTTTACAATCCGGGTTCTTATATTTTTGGGGGAAAAGAAGGCAAAGCACAGAAAATAAACTTATCGTTTCAATTTGCGCAAGCTCACTGGTCAGCTGTGTGCAGCCTGCTTTGTTGTGATATACAGCTGGATGCACGCAAAAGCTTCACAGCTGAATGTGTAAATAAATGAACAGCAAGCTTTCAGCTTGTTGCTTCTGCTTCGGTGTTCTTTATAAAAGCAATCATGTGAAACAGTGGGTGAGTTTTACTAAAGACTTCCATTTTCATTGGAAAGGATGCTTATTTGCAGTAGGTTGAACAAAATCGCGAGTTTCCTGCAAACGTCCCTCCATCTCCATATACTTTCTCCGTTCAGTTGAAAATCGTAGGTAGGGTTTGTGGCATTTACACATGGCGGCACGATGTGAATAACATTGGATGGATCGGGTTTTTGAAGAGCTCTAAAAAGAGCTCCCGATCACCATCATATTTATTGGTCCGCGCACGCCATCATTGCTTTGTCTGTAGATCCTGAGTAAAACATCTGATGCTTATGGCAATTTTAAAATTCGCAGTACGTGTGAATATTTTTTTAAAGCAAAGTGGTTTTCAACAATAGGCATTGTTTCATTTGACAGGTATTGTTATTCATGTCTGGGCTGAAAACAATAGCTCACCAGCTTGCCATTTTCAAATATCACTCACAATTTTCAAACTGAAAAACGTAAAGATTCCTCGTGACCAATTTTCGAAATTAAAACGGATTCTTTTCAAGGAAAGTCTCGTCTGGCATTTGCCGTGCATGAAAGTATAGTACTGTAGGTATGTTAGTTTTCCTAAAATTGTTCTCCAAAATGACCGTCTATACGAAAATTTGCACAATTTTCTGTATATTCAAGTGGAAAAACATACAACTTCTACTTTATCAATTTCATTCTTTTTCAGTGCAAATTATAGAATAATCCTTGATTTCCAAGAACCCATGCGTGAACCTTGAGATTATCATTTCTGGGAGTCGGGAAAGTGAATTTTGTGAACCCTAGTTGCCTAGTTTCGGCCCATTCTTCTCTAATAATTATTATTTATAGCCTTCTAAGTGAGATCGCATTCGAATTAGCCGCTTCAGTGGTTATGAATTATTCATGATGTCCAGGCATTCTGTGCAATGATTTATCCGCAAGAAAGCGACACATAAACTTTTAAAACAAGAAATCGCTTACTGCTATTTGGGCAACCCTTGATCAGCACTTGATCTACATTTGTTGCTCTGTTGTTAGAAATGAAGCAGATTTTCAGTCGGCTGATTGTTCAACTTGTTGATGAAAGTGGTGGATATTTACCTCACTGCTTCATAGCTTGGTAAATATCTACCACTATTCCAGGGATTTCAATAAAAGCTGGTTACCGGCAGTTTACCGCCTATCATGCCCCTTCCCGCCATCAATTCAGTTTTTATTTCTTTGTATTTCTTATGGCCCCCTTTGTTGCCACAGCAGCCTGTTCTTAGCCTGCGTCGCAGACGTAACAAAACCCCGGTTGGTAACGTCTACGAAGCAGCGCCAAATTCCTTGTTCTGTACCAGAATTTGAATACGCATTATGATTGGCTCGTCAACAAAAGGCTTTTGTTGACGAGCCAATCATAACGCGTACTCAAATTCTGGTACAGAACAAGGAATTTGGCGCTGCTTCGCAGACGGTACTAACCGGGGTTTTGTTACGTCTGTGACGCAGGCTACCTGTTCTACCTCCAGCAGCCACTTGTAAAAAAACGTATTGAAACCCCTGCTATTCACCTCCAGTTTGGTGAATAATTGTTAATTATCATTATCATTATTATTTATTATTGTTTCCTTTTTGTCGAGACGTGTATTCCTGATTTGGTAGTGATGTTGAACTTCAATATAGGCAAATTTAGATGCTGGTGGCTGTTTGAGGTCTTAAAGGTTTAGGACTTAAAGATGTCCACATGATGATCGCAGTTGTGAGCACTGTTAACAGTTGGGAAAGGAAGCTTATAAAGATGGCTTAGCACTTAATGCAAAACATCCAAGGAACAATAAATTATTTTACCTCCACTACACGACAAAAAGCAAGCACACGATATTGAGCGAATAGGTTTATTGTGGGAAGGCGTGGCGAGAACCAACCCGACCCCTGTTAATATAACATACCACGAACTGAATTGAAACTTTACACTCTAGCATGATACAGATTACAGGAATGCGGTGAAATTTGTAACATTAATGGAGTCCAACTGTAAGTGCAGGAAAAGACCAGAAAGAATGAGATAGATATAAGTAAACCCCAATCAAGCGACGTATGCTTGAGCAGTTACGCTGGGATTCAAGATTGGCCAACGCCAGGCTGACTGAGGAGTAAACTGAACTTCCAAACCAAGTATCATAAACTTGGAGCAGTTATGCTAAAATAAACCGTGGTGTCAATTCCGATAGCTACTGGCTCTTCTAAGCTTGATTTGTGGGATAAACATTTAGGGCAGTTACACTGAGCAATCCGGGTGAAATAATGCTTCGTGACTTATCACTATGATGCACCCCATGGCATCAGGGCCTGAGCAATTATGCTACAATGAGGCCAGCAAACATGAATTTGAAACTAATGCTAAAGTGCACTTTTTTTTTTTAAGATGACAATTACAGAAAAATGGTGACTAGTACTATTGTAGTACAGTATTTGGAGTTACAGCATATAGATGAAATCAGACAATCTTATTGTGGTGAAATACAGTATTACTAGTGTGCAGCTTACAAGAGTGGGCAACTGCTTACAAGAAACTGCAGTTAGAATGGAGGCCAGAAAAACCGTTTGGGAAAAAACTTGGCAGGAAATCTGGGTAGGAACCAAGGCCCAGCTCTATAGATTTGGTAGCCCATCCTACGAGGCTTTACAGATAAGGAAGTGAACTAGTTAAATCGTTAAAGCCGTTATAAGTCAAATTGATATAACAATGGTATGGAAAATGCAAAGTTAACATAAAAATAACAATAATATAAAAGTAAAATAAAATTTTGCTTGAATAGAAGACTGGACAGGTGATCCTGCGGCCTAGACTGAAAACCATGTGTCAAGACTTCCTTTATATACCCCCTCGGTACTACCCATGAGGCCCTGGGCAGTGCCCAGGCCTGACCGTGTCTTGTGCCGGTAAAATATTTATTTCAGCCTTATTCGCTAGCTTATTCATCAGAAGTAACATATTTTACCTCCACTACACAACAAAAAGCAAGCACACGATATTGAGCGAATAGGTTTATTGTGGGAGGGTGTGGCGAGAACCAACCCGACCCCTGTTAGAGACAAACCTTTGGGTGAGATGGATGATGTAGGGAAAGAAAATTGATTAGCTAGCTTATTCGTCAGAAATAACATATTTTACCTCCACTACACGACAAAAAGCAAGCACACGATATTGAGCGAATAGGTTTATTGTGGGAGGGTGTGGTGAGGACCAACTCGACCCCTGTTAGAGACAAACCTTTGGGTGAGATGGATGATGTAGGGAAAGAAAATTGATTAGCTAGCTTATTCGTCAGAAATAACATATTTTTTCCTCCACTACACGACAAAAAGCAAGCACACGATATTGAGCGAATAGGTTTATTGTGGGAGGGTGTGGTGAGGACCAACTCGACCCCTGTTAGAGACAAACCTTTGGGTAAGATGGAAAATGTAGGGAAAGAAAATTGATTCATAGAAACTACGCAAGACTATCAAAGACCAAGAAACTTCATGACTGTCAACCTTTTATCCAAATCGTCGTCAACATAGGTGTTTTTGGCCTGCACTGACCTCCAGCGTCCATGCCTCTGAAAAACCCTGTCATTTACCCCGTTGTTGGCTGCCGCAGTGGCCCTCCCGAACGTAAGGAGTGTAGCCCAAACTTGGAGGGGTCGACCCTGATGCTTTGCAGATCCTGACAGAATGCGTCGCAAATAGTACCATAACTGGTACTATATCTGCCGTGATGGGATATACCCTTTGCAGATTATACGATTAGAATTAGAATTAGAACTGATAGGTTTTTCTGGGGAAATAAGCTTGAAAGAACCTTTGCCTCTAGAAATAGGGAAAAAAATGAGTTCTTGAGATTCTGGGGGTATCTGGAACTTTTCAAGGTATCTTTTAAGAAGGGAGATTGGGCAAGCAAGACTTTGCAATTCGGCAATGATAACTTGGTCCCCTCTGCGGAGCTGATCGTTTTTACTTTTCTCTACTTTGATAGGCACGTAACATTCATGAAAAGAAATATTGCTTCTTCTGATTCTGGACATGTCGTCAAATCTGAAAAACCTGGAAAATGATAAAACATACATAGTCACGTTATGCAGTTCAACTGGATTTTCAAGATCTAACTTGTTAATTAAATTATGAATTATGCTAGATGATACTGGCTCTTTACGGTTTGAACAGCTGGTACCCAGGACTCATTTAGCAGCTGACCTGATGGCTTTGACGATTGGGTTATCTGTCGGTGATGGAATACCTGCCATGTCGTGTGCCCATTTGAGGCCATAAAAAGCAGTGTCTACGACACTATGGGAACGACTCTTCTCCAAAAGGTGCTGTAGAAAAAAGCGACATGAAACAAATTGGCTGGAAACACGCTGCACTTAAGCTTTCCTTTCACTTTTGAAAAGTTCGGTGGTATGCCCCTGTGGTCCTAGTGGCCTTTGAAGAGAGTACCATCATCTTAAAGGAGCACTGTCACCAGGATTTTTGATGTTTTTGGTTCAATTCTGCCAAAATTACTGCCTTTTACCTGTTATCATGCAAAAAATGCTCCTACAGAATCAGCGAGATGAATTCCAATGAAATTTTAGCAGCAAGAGCTAACCATAATAATTTTTTTGGTGATTTTTCAATACATAGCTTGAAATTTTGAAAAAACTGGCAAGTTTTTTCAAATTTCAATCCATTTCATTCAATCTGATTGTTAACACAGAATTGTTGTTATAAGCTCTGGAAAGCAACAACTGTACAATATTTGTTACCCACAGTTAGCATAGCTATTTGAGGTGGGTAACAATTAACGATAAATTTTGATTTTGACATTACAGATGCCTTTTCCCAGCATTCAGCATACAGTCTTTGGCAACAAAACTAGACCATTATTTTAAGGTTTCCACTGATGCATTGGCAGTTTTAAGCTTTTTAAAGTGATGGTACAATAGCGTGACACTGCCCCTTTAAGCCTTTCTGTCAGACCGTTAAGCAGGTGGTCAGGGGGGCATCGTGCCATTTCCAAAAACTGGAACAGAATACATCTAAAAGGAGAGAAAAACAAAAGAAACAAAACAGGAGAGAAATCGGGCAGCACACTTGGCGTATAAAATGTAGATAAATAAAATGTAAGGGAATGCTAAATGGTAGGCAAAGAGAGTAAATACTCAACGATCGTAGCTATTGGGAACTGCGATGGCGAGACATTGAGCGCAACTTATGTGGGGTAGATAAAAACAAACAAAAAGAAAAAAAAGGGGGTAAAGCATAGATTGAACCTTGCTTGGGTGCTATGATATAGACGGTTGTGCGCAAGAACTGCAACTGCCGGCGGTGCTTGTGCAGAAACCCATAAGGGCGAGAGAAGATCAGGGATGACGAAACTCGACTCGAAGCACCAACACGTCAAAATCTAGGGATTTGGACCCAAAAAGTGTGTTGCGTGTGCTTTGCCCCTGACAAATAAGCCCGGAAATCTAGGTAGAAACACCCAGTCGGTAATGAAGCTGTTCCAGTGAACTCTGTCGGTGGTGCAAGTATTCCAAAAGGGGGACAATTTCCACAATGGTGTGACAACGGTTCCCATTGCTTTACATAGTTCCATGTGCCTGAAAATACAAATTAGCAGGCAGACTGGTGGGCAGAGCCAGTTGTTTTCGTGACCCCAATGCTGGGAAAAGGCGTCGACTGCTTTGCAGCCAAGCTGATAGAACCTAGAATTAAATCTGGGTAGTTTACTGTTATACAGCTGTACGAACAGGCGAATCTATCGATGGTGTGTGGCCCCCAAAGCTCGTTGAGCTCCTGAAAAATAGAATTATCAATTGAGTAGTGGTCGAGATCTACTAGCTTGCTGAGGTAGTGGGCATTTGTGTTGTGGTTCCTAGGGATCCACTTTACATCAAGGGAAAAACGGCGTTCGAGACAAATTTGAAAAGCCTGCAGAGCTAACTCGTGCAAGTGTGGTTTCCTGGAACCGTTAAGGAGTATGGACTCTGCGTTCTGATTGTCGGAATACCAAATGACGCTAGAATCAGAAAGGTGATTAGAAAAAGTTTCCAGAGCGAGGCACACTGCTTTGAGTTCTCTCCAAGTGGAGCTTAGAGCTCTTTCGGCTGGAGACCAGTTTTGAAGGAAAACCATGTTTGTGTTTTGGACGAAAGCACCGCAGGCCGAGCTGGAGGCATCGGAGTACGTGACCTTAGAAGGGAGCACTTGTGTCTTCCAGCATTGTTTGCCATTAAGAAACTGAACGTTGAATCTCCACAAATAAATTTCCGAAAACGATTCTTCCGTTAAGACAACTTTGCTCTCCCAAGAGGCAGCTGAATTAATTATTAACGACTGAAAACAAAAAACTAGTCATGATGCGGGCAACTGAATCCACGCAGGTTGAGAGAGAAATAATTTGGCCAGTAACGCTAGCTACCACTTTGATCGAAATTTTGTGCGAGAGCGGAAGCTTAGATAACTCAGAAAGGCTTGAAGTCAATTTGTTGATGCGTTCATCCGATGCTTTTATGGTGCAGTCGATAGTATTCAAAATACCACCTAGCCAGGAAATGATTTGGACGGGTTCCCAGAGAGACTTTACTTTGTTAGAAACAAAACCAGACTTGAGAAGATCAGAATCAAAAATTAGCAAAAAATTAGCAGATCCAAAATTAGACTTTGTTTTCCTTAGCTGCGTGTGGAAACTGAAAGTGGGTTAATAATGTCTGGCACGCTAAAAATCTCTTCAGCAAGGTCAAGGCCAAGTAGGTCTTTAATGGCCTGTGACACAAAATGGCGGGTTTTCCCGCATTGTTCCTTTTTGAGAATGGCGTGGGCATGTCGAAGAACGGAATCTTATAACCTTTGCTAATTACATTTAAGACAAATTGGGAAGCCTCAAGGCTGCGCCAGAAATCTAAACATTTATTTAGCCTTCCTCGTACAGAGGAGCCAGTTAAATCAGCACCAGAGCAGCATGAACCTTCTGATAAATCAACTTCCAAAGGAATGTTACAGGCAAAAAGATCTGAATCACTGTTGGGTACACTACCTAACTCAGCCAACAAAATTAAGTCACTATAATCACAAAAGGAATTGACTACACCTGTTGACTCATCTAGTCATTTTGAGGCCGTTGTCTGCTTGGCGGCCATTGCTGGGCAGGAAGAACGCCAGTGACCAGGCTTATGTATCAGTCAATACCAAAAGCACCCATTCCCTCCCCCCCTGCGCAAACACCCGGGCCATTGGACTTCTTTGAAAAATTTTGGTCAAATACCCCGCTGTGTTTCCAGTTTAGATGGTCAAATGCCCCGCCGTTAGGGCCTCAAAAGGGGTCAAATTCCCCGTTGTTGGGGGCATATCTTATCCCAAACCATTTCCCACATGTATAATGGAATGCTTATTCAAAAGAAGAAAATTTCTATACAGTTAGTTGCCAAAAAGGATCAACTCAATACATGAACGCAGATATCCAAAGTCTCTTTAAATTTAACAGCTTCATTTAATTACAGGTAAAGGTTATCTTTTTAATACAGAAAATTGATCCATTTCAGAAAGCCAACTGAACACTTAACCGCATTCTTCAGAGGCACTCGCATGTCCCAGCAAAAACACTGAATCAAATTTCCTATATAAAATACTAACAGAAAACATAATGTTCATAAAAGTCACACTTCCCACTCATAATAAATATTTTGATATATTCCAAAAAAATCGCTGACTTACCTTCGTAAACGAAATCTAAAAAATTGCTCGCTAAAACCCCTTTTCTGACTGTTTTGTCCTCTCTCCACACTTTGAATATTAAAAGGCATATTGAATTATTATAACAAAAGCGGAGCGAAGGGTGAAGGGAGTGAAGCGGCTCCCGTGGTGAATGAATGAATTTTTGCACGAGATGCACGAAATCCTTTACATGGCGACTACTGACCAGTGTTTAGCCGATAGTCAAATACCCCACTGGCAGGGACTCATGTCGGGTCAAATTCCCTGCTGTTTGGGGCTACCCTCTGCTCAAATACCCGGGGTATGCCCGGGGGGGGGGGGGGGATGGGCACTTTTGGAATTCACTGATACATTACCGCAAGCAAAACATGTACCGATTGAAGGATGACGAGGTTGAAACGGGGGAACTGGCTAGCTGGTAATGGTATGTGGTTGAGGTGAGCTAGGAGGCGCGACTGGATTAAATGATGAACTACGTTTCTTAGTAGCCATTGTATTAGACTTTTTCTTTTGAGGAGCTACGACTGTGGTGCAGGCGCGTTGTTTGGTGCTATGGATACGTTTTTCGTCGTCGGAATCCTTGGCCAAATTGTGCTGTTTGTATTCTTCCATGGTGGCCCAGCCAAATTCAGATTTGTCAGCCAAAAGATGTGTTTTTGATGTTGGTTGAACATGCTCTCACCTTCTTCCAAAGCGACTTTAACTTTGTCGAGTTGTGACCTCCCCGCGGCTGTTTTTGCACAGTCAAGAGTTCCGCCTAATTTCTGGTTGAACTGAAACTGGTCCTCGTTGGCCTTCTTTTTGAATTTGCGTGGATCACGGAGTTTCAGCTTCTTTATTTTGTGCAATTGGTTCTCTGATTATTCATTGCTGGCTCGTTTAAGGTTGACAATGGACTCATTTAGGAGATTTTTAAATGACTCCATTAGCTTAGCATTGTTACGTTCAATGGATGACTGGATTAGGGAAGCCACTTCCTCTGTTTGATTGGGTCAGTAGGCATAGCTGGGTTACGTAAAAATTTTGCTTGAATAGAAGAGGACGGGTGATTCTGCAGCCTAGACTGAAAACCACGTGTCAAGACTTCCTTTATATACCCCTCGGTACTACCCATGAGGCCCTGGGCAGCGCCCAGGCCTGACCGTGTCTCGTGCCGGTAAAATATTTTTTTCAGCCTTGTTCGCTAGCTTACTCGTCAGAAATAGCATTTAGGATGCATGGTTGATTTCTTTTGTTAATTGCATGTGCGAGCGACCAACTCAAAAGCCTGAGTACTTTGGTCACTGGGTGCATTTTACCTTTCACCATTAATTTTATGTAATTTACCATTCATCCTTTTCTCTTCTTGTTATATAACTGTTACATAATAGTAACATCTGATAGTAGTGCAAAAACATAAAAGTCTGAAATTGAATCTGATTTCATTCTTGAGTCATATGCTAATTAATTTTTCCAAATTCAGGCCTTCAAATCACAAAATAACTGCAGGCCTATGTTACTGACACGATAACCAGTTTGTAGGCCAAATGAGAGCGAATTTTAGGGGAACTGAAATTTTAAGGTCAAATCAGCACAAACACCCCTTTTGTACCAAGTTCTTCTTTTATTGTCATTCTCTTTTTGTAGAGGGAAAGGCAATGTCCAGAAGAAAGCAGGTGGAGTTACAAAACAGGTAACTGGATCTTAAGATTATTTTTTTGTGGCTTGTTATGCTAAATAAAAAAATATAACATCCATTTGCAGCTTCAGAGCTTCTTAGTCATTCTAGCAGCCTTGTAAATAGCGACCTGGTTCACCCTTTGCCAGTTGGGTTTCTTAATCTTGTTAATTGTTTATTTGAATTATTTGTTTCTCATCTATTTGCCCCACTAGCCTTTGTTTTATGAATACTGTTGAAGGTAAATTAAAAGATCATTTATTGATTATTATTTATCATGCAATGTGCAGTATTCTGGCTGAACTCCGAGACCTACTGGTCAGTGATACAAGTTACTCAATCAGGGAATCCATGGAGGCTTAAATTAAATGATAATTATCATGATTTATTGATTCTAGTGTTTGCTTTTTGATGATAGGAATTGGCTGAAATTTGCCGCAAAGGCCAAATAGAGCGTGACTCTATGGACATTGAAAGAGTGGAAGGCATGGGCTTTTCAAGGTTCTTTGCAGTTCTGTTGACTATTTAGTAATCAATGCAATAAACTATAGTGTATGGAGAAGTTTTTCATTGTTGAAATAGGCAAGAGGTGAATGTAGATAAGTTTACTAGCACACACAGAAATCACAGATGTGTAGTCCAGTTATTGTAGACTAGAAAAATATTTTAAATTGGAAACCAATGATATTATAAGTTGCATAACTTTTTTTTATGAAAATTGAGATACATGTAACAAGGATAATATTAGATCTGCACGTAGGATGTGTGCCTATCTGCAAAGATAAAGAAATTAATAATATTTTGAGCTAGCTGGTCACCCCAAGATGAACTGATCTTCTCCTTGTTTAAATAAGTGGGCAGGTTTTTGTTTTCGATTTGAAAGAGAAAACATTTGAAGTAGATAGCACAGATGGTGTGTTCATGTTGTGGAAGGGGTGTACACTGTAAACGCTTGTATGATGCATCATGATTATTATGGTAAGTTATATTTTAAAGCAAGAGATTTGTTCCACAGTTCAAGAGCCAGGCTCATGGATGTATCCTCTGAACCTGTGAGGGAGACGTTGGATGCAACAGGAGGACAGGGGGTAAGATTGTTTGGAAAGTGTTTTACCACAGTGACGATATTTTACATCAATGTAGTGGCGTGCAGGTTCAATTTGCACAGTTGATGCCGTATGTGGCAAGAGCTTCAGTTGTTGTTGGCTCTTATCCTTGCTTTCCTATTAAAATTCTGATTTGATCTGGATAGAGAGGACAAAAAGCCCTTCAGTTGTTGTGGCACTGCTAAATCCTAAATGTATTGGTTTATTCTTTTATGTGAGTGCTCTGAGTAGTTTTGTTAACACTAAGCAGTAAACAATCCCCAACAGGTGCATTAAGAGGGCATGAGCTGCACATGAGCTTACACCCTCCGTATGGAGGCAGTGCATGTGGTTGGAACGCAATCCATTTTCTGTAGGTTGAAGCAACTACAAGTATCACTACTCCCTGTGAAGGGGATGCTAGTCTATCAATGGGTTTTATTCCATAGTTTTATGCAGTTCCCATCCATCTCTAGTACATGTTGCTGAAGAGAAAATGACGAGTGAAGTCATCATCATCGATCATCATTCTTTTATTTCATATTCCTCTTTGAGAGTCTAACAACTTGATGTTATAGGCTAGGCCTGATACTACTAACCTTGAAATCTGAACAAAACATGTGACCTCCATTTCTTTGAAAGACCAGGCCAGTTTTAAAGTCAAATGAGGCCTAATTTGAATCCTGATTTTTAACCATTAATTAATTAATTTATTTATTTGTTTATGCAAACTAAAATTGTTATTTTTATAGCAATTGAAGGGCTAAGTGTACAGATCGCAGAAGTGTCGATTTTGGCCATCAGAATGGTAGCTCTACTTTGTCATAAATAATGTGTTATCCTCAGGATATGCAAATTTTACAGCTATGGATCTATTCTTTGGACAATATGGGGTCAGATTGGTGCGAAGTGTAGCTGTCTTTTCTAAGTTGTAAAAATGTGTTTTCAACCACAGGAAAGAGCTCCAGATGCTGGCAGGAAAGGCAGTGAGAGGACTGAAGTCAGTAGTTCAACAGGAGAGGAACAATCTAGGGAAAAAACAAAGAAAAAGAAGAATAAAAAGGAAAAGAAAGAGAAAAAGGAAAAGAAACATAAGAGGAAAAGACATAGTGATGATGACTCGCCTGCAAAAAAAGACAAAAGAAGGAAAAGAAGACATGATCACAATGAAAGTGACAAGGATGATTATTACAGTTCTAAATGTGAAAAGAAAAAAACAAAAGTAGAACAAGGTCGACATGAAAGGAGTGATAGCAAAAAGCATTCCAAACGTAGGAGACACGACTCTTCATCAGAACGTGACTTATTAGAAGGAAAAGACAAATATTCCAGAAGACGCCATGATTCTTCTGATGGAGATATTTCAAGGGCATCTGGTGAACAACCCAAACAAAGAAGACAGAGACATGACACTGAATAAATAATACATTTTTATTTTTTAGTTTGCTTCCACTCCTATTTTCTATATTTTAAACTACCAACATGAACAGCTTTTATATACTTTAGTACATTTAGGAGAGGACAGAAACTTAATGCGATTTTAAAATGTAAGAGACTAGAATGGAAACTTCCAAATCAGATTTCTCCAGCACAGTCGCACTTTTACGCAGCATCAGCATTGAATGTAGAATGGGGGCAAGTAGTCTTCTTTGCAGCTGTTTTTAGGGACATCCCAAAAAATGGCTGCAAAGAAGACTATGGCGAAGGGGTAGTAGAAAAGAAGTGTTTTTATTTTTTTACGCTGTAGCTATGGAAAACTATGTTCCTGGCTACCAAATAACTTACTAGTAAACCGACAAGCTACAGTAATTTGATTAACTGTTAAATCATTGATTGATCGATCAATCAATCAATCAACATCTACACTGCTACCTAGAACTGCAAAATCTTTGACTTTGTAAATAACTAATGACAAGACAACAAACTGTTTCACTAACTATCAATAAATCAATCAACACCTAGACTTTTTGCCTCTTTGCACGCCAAAACTGTGCCTTTGTGCAAACCATATCACAACCCATATTACTTCCACTGGGTGTAAATACATAAAATTATTGTCATCAGTGTCCCGTGTATTTAACGTTTTGATCTCCATATAATTGGAAAGCTCTCACTTCTGTGGATAGGTTCCCCAGGTTTTAATCCTCCAGTGAAGGGGGGTGAAGTCTCCCAGGGTCTTGATGCAAATGTGGCATCTTCTCCCATCCAGCGTGTGGCCACCACTTGCCTCCCGGCTGAATCTATGGTCTGGTTGGCTTTGGATCCATGGAGTGTGCGCATATGAAAAGCTATGCAATCTCCAGGCTACGATGAGAGAATTCAAATTTACAAATTACAGTAAAGGGAGTTTGGAGTTGAGGAGAAGAAGATTGTTGAATATTGTATAGAAATGGGAAAATTACTGGTTTGCTCAACAAAACTATGAATTGTATGAGGTCGCACAAGTTTTAATTTGTTATATTTAACTAAATTACATCAAAAAATAATTCCAAGAATCACATAATTCACCTGTCAAAACATTCAAATTTTCCATGTTTGACTTTGCTTATGACCCATTGCCATGGAAACTTAATAGGTACTCATATAGAGTACAATTTGGGGTTAATATTGTATTGCTCTTAACCAATCAGAATCGAGTAATTTTGTTGAGTGTGATTTTAAATGAATAATAAATTACATGAACACACGCCATTATACCTCTAAATCCCAAGACAGCAGTTCATACTTTTCTGGCTCTGCATCAATATCTGGAGTGTTCTCAAAAGCCTTGTCTGCATTCATGTCTGAATCTGTGTAGTTGTAATTTGTTAATGAGGAAAACTTGGTAGGAATAAACCATTTTCCCCATCTGTGAGATCCGCTGACATAACTTAAACAGGATTCCTTTGCCACGGGCGTAATAGGTAGCCAAAAAGAACAAGACTATGAAAACAGCAACAAATAACAATAATATTAATCTGTAAACAAAACTGTTGATTTATTAACATATCAAAACTGATTTGTCAGGGTACCTTTGATAGTGTCAGTAATAATAATAACAATCATCATCATCCATTCTGTTTGTTCCAGGAAGCACAATAATTATTGAGAACACTTTTTAATTTTATTACCTTCCACCCATCAAAAGGGTAATATGACTGATCGTGGTGCCATGGTGTTGCACGATTTGTCCCAGGATCTTTAGTAAACACATGCTCATGATAAAAAACTGCAAACTGCAAAAATGAAATAATGTTTTAATCAAAATTGCAAAACTGTTATTTTCAGGGCTTGAAAGCCATGTGTGTGTATGGGGAGGCTCCACCCCGCGGTCCGACCCCTTACCCTTTTATATACCATTTTTGACAGAAAAGGTTCCCCTTTTGTATACCTTCCATTGACAAATGGTACCCCTTTCCTATACCTTCCATTGACAAATGGTACCCCTTTCCTATACCTTCCATTGACAAATGGTACCCCTTTCCTATACCTTCCATTGGAACAGTACAGTCATAAGGTATGTGTGTTCGAAATATTTTAATGAAGGGCCCTTTTAAATACCTAAATGACAGATTTCCCTACCTTTGCTTCTACTCGTGAAATCCCTACCCTTTCATATACCCGAAACGTAAAAAAGGCACCCCTTTCGGGTGGAGCCTCCCTGTATGGACCATTCAGTAGGGAGTACCCTGTGTGGTGTCTGAATATCCATTGCGGTATCAAAATTGTAAACTCTTACAAACCATATAATTTCTGGCAATGATTCGGTCGAGCGAGGGCGCGAAGCGGCTGAGCGAGTGACGAAACTTGTCGTCGTCGTTCGTGGGGAAGGAACGCGTGACGAGCCCAAAGACGTCTGCGAAGGAGCCTAACTTGTCTCGCTTGAAGGGTTTTCATTTGCGTTTCGCGCCAAAAATGGGGAGTCGCGTGACTCGCATTTGAAATCGCTTTCGCAATCGACCCCACGTTGGAATTTCAACCGCAAGTCACGTTTTGTTGCTCATAATTAAATTTCTCATATCAGTTATCGCTTGACAACGTTATCCTCGACGGTCCCAAAGATCTGATTGGTCTAAGCGCAGCGACCCGTTTTTGGGTCGCTAAACATTGGCGCCAATCAAGTATGAAAAGTCCTTCGTCCCGCGCCATATTAAATAGGACGAAAAACTTTTTTCGAAAGTCTAGCTGAGAACGAACTGGCCTGTTTGGGGAGTACGAAGCAACCTAAGTTGAGCATAAGTTCGAACTGGCTGAGTACGAAACGGCGCGAGTACGAAACGACCGACGACGCAAGCACAAGCGCAAGCATAAGAAGCTTATGCCAAGTGGAAACGAACACTACGCAAGCTAACGCAAGCATAAAATATTATGAGCTACCTCTGACTCCATGAGCTTTCCAGCAATTTCAGCAGCTGGTGATTCACGCACAAATTCCTCAAACTCAGGGATACAGCTCCAGTTGCAGAAATCGTTGAAGTAAAATGTTTGAGATTCCTCGCTTTTGAGCCATTGGCCATATTTACTGGGATTGGCGTGATTCTTGGCGATGCCCGTCTTTAACTTTTCGACCCATTCACGAAAGACATTCCGCAGACAAACGACACCTTGCTCTTGAAAAGTTCTTATTTCCTGGTCTGTGACAAAATTCCTTGAAATATGGTCGGCCATTTGTTTCCGGCAAAATTATGACACGACAGACGTGGCTTTTACTACTTGCTATGGTAGTATCATCAAATATATATGGGCTTTTTATTTTTATGTCATGTCACCATATAAGGTCAAGAGTGCGCGCAAAACATTGCTTGTTTACAATCCCGAAATTTTGATTGGAGTGTATTTTGGCTCCAGGCCTTTCGGCTTGGATCGCTCTGTAAACCCGACCTTCAGGAACGTTTCTGGAAAATGGAACATGTGCATCCCATGCATGGAAATTTTCATTTGGGTCTTTGATGCGTCCCATTTACTGCAACCGTCGACCAACCGATTACATGGTAAACAACCATTATTTATTTATTTATTTATTTATTTATTTATTTATTTATTTATCAGATTTACCAGTTTCAGCACTAGTACTCCTTCAATTAATCAGGGACGTAGCCAGGATTTTTCCACAGGCACGCACAATTTTGGAAATCTCCCTCTCCCTCCCCCCTCCCCAAAGTCTCCAATCTTTCCGAACGTGCCTTCATTAAATTTTCTTTAACCATCAACATGCCGAGGTTATGTTGTAAGCGTAATCTCTCTTTCCAACAAATTCAGAAATGACCTCGTTATTTAGAGTCGATTTCCTTATGTTTATGAAAATGTATCACGGATAGCGAGGACAACCTCGAATCTAACATAATTATAACGCCATGGAAAAGCCTAGCATAGCGAAGACGGGCCGATCCAAGGCTACTAAACGAGGTGACCACATCGCGTTCACTCTTTACCACCCCGCTTGCTTTTTGACCGCTATTTTCCCGCCTTCTTTGAACCATTCAGTGGAAAAACACCGTCTGTTGTTTTATCAACGACACTTCAAAGAAAAAAAGCAGAGTTAAATGAATCAGAGAGACAAATTGTCCTTTTTTACTGAAAATTATCTTTTATTTATTTGCCATGTCATTTAGTTTTTTTTTTCTTTTCTTATATTTTATTTTATTATTATTTTTTTTGGACTTTTTCAGGTATGCACGTGCCACGAGCGCGTACGTCCGTACAGAGCCACGCCCCTGAATTTGGCTACTGTCTGTCATTATTCTTATGCGGTCTCATCGATCTGTAGTCCATTTATGGAAGATTACGCCAAGCCGACCTCTCGAGCTGAGAGTTAGGTTAGACACCAGGGGTGGCTACAGCCAGAGTCCATTAGGTCCCTAGTGGTTCTTTAACATCCCACAGAAATCGGCGCACAGAATCAATTATAAAGGGTTGTGAGACGGGGCCTACGGTTTATCGTCCTTATCCAGTTTCATACAACTGAGCAAATACGATGGATAACAAAGAAACAATGGCCTGACTAAACGAACCGGACTTTTGATTTGTTTGTGTCTCTTACATTTGACTTTTTTAGTCGGACAGCCTCATAACAGGAACAGACCTGAACAAATAGAAACGACTGATCCGACACCAGTAATGTTGGTTCCAGCACTGAGCAACTGAAAAGGACATGCAAACAGAAACCTACATGCCACAAGTGAACGATGAAGATAACTATTTTATTGCAGAAGAAACATAATGACGTTTTTAAAGATGGGCAAAAGCTGTTAACGAAACTGTAAAACTTTTGGCAACATACCAAAAGACTTGACAAAATTTTAGCTCACCTTTTTTATTTAGGGGAACATAACAAAGCGAAACGGAGACGAATATGAACGTGACAAGCTAACGTCGATGTTACAAAGCGTTTGACCTTTTTATGAGGGGAAAAGGTAAACAATTGCAGTATACTCACGGACAGACAGTCCACGAAGGCTTCGCGTGCAGGCCATGCACCAGGGAAGGTAAAAACCAAACAAAGCGCCGGCACTCAAACATTCGGATTCAGAACTAAACTATGGAACCGCAAAGAATTTTTACTATAACGGGCAATAATTACTAACTTTTTACGACTGCCAAGAAACTTTGAGACGTTCATGGGCTGTTATTTAAAGCTGCAATGGTTTGCTTTCTTTTCGTTTTTTTTTGTTTTTGTTTGTTTTCTGTTTCCGATATGATGCAAGCACGAAAAATAGTACAGTTTTAGCGTGCCACTCACATGTCATTTATCTTTCCATCTTATCCAATCAAATAAAAGACATTTCCTGGCTTTTCGTCTTGTTTACGTCACTCACGCGCTATACTGATACATGCGAATTTATATACCATGCCATACAGAATACAGCCAATCATAATACAGGAAAGCCGTTGCATATTCGTAACCTTCCCGGCATCGTGCACTTCATTGATTGGGTATGGCTATGCATTTCCTAAAATGGTTATGTAAAGCTTTCTCGTAATAAGGCCTTGGAATATCTCACTTGTGCAACTTGTATTTTCTTATATCTATTTATTTAAAGTTTCCTTTAGCTATTGATTGATTGATTTATAAGTCGAACCTTCGCTTACTGACCATCCATTGCCATATAGATGAGCTTGCTAGAGCCAATTACGTTAATTACATATTAAAGATACACAATCGAAAGCCGATTTACCCTAATCCAAGATTGAAAAATTATCCTTGGAGTTTATCTCTGACCAGGCTTTGATATTCTGCAAAATTTTAGATTAGAGGACGTCGAACCTGAAAAGCAAAAAGCAGCAAAAGAAACTTTCATCGGCTTTCGAATAACCGAGCCTGGTCTTCATTTGTAAGAGAGTTTTAGTTTGAGTACTGGATTAAAGCGAATCTGAATCCAGTTGTGAATACAGCAGTGATATGATTTTCATGTATTCATACGTACTATGATCAGTGTGTAAGTAGCCTGCGTAACAAGCGTTCGCATTCAAAGGCTGCATAGCACGCGTTCCCGTACAAACTGATTTTACTGCATTCTGGCCACGTGAAAATTGGGACGAGAGAAAAAAAAAGGGAGGAAGGGGGAGGGGTGGGGCCCTCCTCCCCCTGTTCTTCAGGGTTTTTTTTGCTCTCGCCCCAACTTTCGCGCGGCCAGAATGCAGTAAAATCAGTTTGTACGGGAACGCGTGCTATGCAGCCCGGGGGAACGAGGTACTCCCAGAAAAATTGTATGGGGTGTGCGGCCCACTTCCTGAAACCCTTACCCTATTTCAGACCAAAATCTGGGATTTCAGACCTGACCAAAAATTCGATACCCTATTTCAGACCTATTTCACGTACACGGTTGGCATAAATATAATTAAAAGGCAAAAATGAAGGGTTTTTGTTGATGGTCCTATCGCCTAATGGTGAAGAATTAGTTTCTTCTAAAAAAACATACCCGATTCAAGAACAGAGTGCACAAAACATACACTATTTCAGACCAAAATGGTTAAAATCCATATCCTATTTCAGACCAAAACGGCTAAAACACCATACCCTTTGTGGCGGCACATACCTACATAGCCCATATAAGGGAGTACCCTCCTGGTTTGCATAGCAAACGGGATGCATAGCACGCGTTCCCGTACAAGTCTGGTTTCCATATGATCTTAATGGTCCGCGATCGGTCTGCGACACGATCGGCGCCATGATCGGCGATCGGTCTGCGTCACATTGCAGACATTGGAAACATTTGTCCCCGGCGTCTGCGGCGGTCTGCGACACACGGTCGGGATGATCGGGAAAGTAGAACCCCGATCACCCCGACCATGTGTCGAACATTGTGAGAACTGCCATGGGAGATACAACACCCCAACACACAATTTTCCCTCACTGTTTGTAAATAAAGAAACTAATTTCGACTTTGATAATCATTTCTTCTACTGTTATGACCTGTTCATGTATGTTTGATGAAGCAGTGACATGATGAGAAGGAAGCCGTTAGCTGCTGGCCAGTGTTGTGGCTCGTAAGTGAGAGGGAAGGTGCTGAAGGTGCCAGTGGCATCAATGATCACCGGGATTCAGACCAAGAGATGACCGACAAATGGCGATTTTTAAAAAGATCCCATTTTTTAAAATTATTTAAAAAAATTTGTAAGTTTTTTTTTAAATTTGTAAGACATCTTTCGATGTGACTCTTTTTCCCGAGCTGTTTATTAGAGACATTTGATTAGCGTGACGTACGAAATATGTGCCCACGATAGCGCGCTCTAATTGTTGCGAAATGCTTTTGTTCTGGTTACGTCATTAACTGTATGTTCGTATAGCTTACTCAGGAAATCCATGCAACTTTTCATTTCCCAATGCTTTTGTCGCTTTAATGGATAGGTTGATTTTGCCAGTCATGTATGGATAAATTACGAGTGTTTTAAGAACGAACTTCTTCCTTTTGGAAAAATCTTGGGGTAATAGCATTGCTGTTGAGAGCAATAGATTGATATCCCCACCTTAGACAATGACGTGGCACATGTGACGCGCCCAATAGTAACGAGTTTCCTTCCTCGATTATAACGACGTGGTCGAATTTTGGTGGGCAAATTTGTTGTCAGTTTGCCCTCAAATTTATACTTGAAACTCCCTACAACCCGTGACTTTTCTAGGGTAAATACTGCCTTTATCAAAGAATGTTCACAGACAATTTTGAACGGTACTGATGGCTCTCCAGCTTACTGTCGGCTAATTTTTTCTCGTTGTTTCAGTTTTGGTTTCTACTCACCGATAGACTGCCAACATGGGAAGTGTGTTCGCTAAACTATTCTCCGGACTCTTTGGCAAGAAGGAGATGAGAATTCTCATGGTTGGTCTTGACGCCGCCGGAAAAACCACGATTCTTTACAAGCTGAAACTCGGTGAAATCGTTACAACCATTCCAACAATTGGTAGGTACCGGCGACTTATCGGGGGAACGCATACTTGCTTGAGAGATCGTTCTATCGCGTGTATTTCGTTCCCTGCTCTTTATTAGTCAGTTGAGATTATTTGGAACATTTGTTTGTAGGGTTTAACGTGGAAACAGTGGAGTACAAGAACATAAGTTTTACAGTGTGGGACGTCGGCGGCCAAGACAAAATCCGGCCTCTTTGGCGACATTACTTCCAAAACACACAGGGTAAGCCAAGCTTTTTTGCCGGTTCGTGAATTCGAAATGTTGTGCAATATCGATCGACGACGATGAACCGTCTCTCTAAACCTTTGGGAATTAATTTACGTTATGCTTATAAGCTTGTCGAGGTAGATGTTTATTTGTCCTCTTTGATACAATGTTAGGTCTGATCTTCGTTGTGGATAGTAATGATCGGGAGAGAGCTGGCGAAGCTAGGGACGAACTGAACAGGATGTTGGGTGAAGACGAACTTAGAGACGCAGTTCTCCTCGTTTTCGCGAACAAACAGGTAAAAGAATTATACAGTTGGCTGAAATTATGCCAGTGTTGTCCCTTGTTTGAGCTTATATCTTAATAGTTGTGTTTGCAAGGTACGTAGAAAGGGAAAAATCCTCCAATATTTAAGTCAAGTTGACATAACGAATTGATTCCACCAGACAAATGAATTCATGGATTCCTTAGTTCGACGTGCCAGTGAACAGCGCTGTTTTAATGCGAACATGATCATGTTAAAGCTGAATGTTTGTTTAACTGTTCTTTTGCTACAAGTAAATTTGATCTGTGATTAGCTACGTTACTAAAACATGAAAATCATCAGAACTGTTCACTATAACATGAAGAGGAACATTTGATATCTTCTGGACGACCTCTTGGCATCTACCTTTGGTTGTAGTGGTCTTTTTTGGATGTTTGCTCGAAATTAGGTTGGTCATCTTAAAAGTATGTTCAGAATGTTGCAGTTGAATTTAGAATGTTTCATCTTTGCTTGTCCTCATTTTCAATGGGGTATGCCCATTGTTTCCCACAGGATACCCACAGTTTTTTAACTTAGTGTGAGACACAATAGAAAAGTTAAAGTAATTACTTGGACTAATCACAGCTGATGCGGAGAGTGTAAAGAACCAATGATTATTCTAACCAGATACAGATACTGTACATGGAAGAAGTGCTAAGTTGTGCAAGCAAGTCATGCCGTAAAAACTCGTGTATAAGCCACATCTTTTTGCCAAAATTTTGGGTCCAAAATCATGGGTGTGGCTTATATACGAGACCATTGCTTTCAGAGGGAGTAAACTGGCTTCTGTGGGGTCACAAATAGCACCAATAACCTTCTGTAAATAAAGATTAAACACAATGCTTTCTGTAGAAATGGTGACTCCTAAAGAAGTCGTTTGTATCTTCAGGTTCTAAACCTGAATCTTGCTCGCCAGTAGTTCTAAACTCTGTCATGGAATCTCCATACTTCCACAAAACTGCCTACAATGTCGTCTTCAACTGATCAATTCAATACTGATCTCTCCACTACATGCGAGAAAATACCACGCTATTCAGAAGAACTTGCAAGGCAAATGGCCAACCATTTCGTTGTCTTTCATTACCTGCATGGCGTTTTTATCCTTCGGGTTGTTAAACTCTTTTTTAGTGACAAGGTTTTCTCCGATCGATGGCTTCCATACATCTTAATGAACATGATATCCACGCACAGCTGATGGGACAGCGTCCCTTTCCATGTTGTTTACTGATTGCGGTCAGCTACTATGGTGTCCAGACTTCCCTCTGTAAATGTCTGCGTGGTTACTAACCAAACATCAAGTATCTTTCTCCTGCTCTTTATTTTCGTTCAAATTTCATTGTCTAAAATTCAACTGTGAGCTTTAACAATGAAGATAACCGTTATCAGTCCCAAGAATTAAGGATATTGATTAAAGATAAGCTTGAAAAAGGTATTTTAAGAGTTGTTTGATGTATTAAGTTCTCTGCAAATACACAGCATTAGATTTCCGCAAGTTTATTGAGTGAACAACTGCGAATAAGCAACTTTTTTGCCAGAGTGCTTTTTTCAAGTTTTTATTTTTTCTCAAATTCATGCTTGAAATTTGGGGGTGTGTTTTATCTATGATTGCGGCTTATACACGACTTTTTACAGTAGTTGGCTTTGTTTTGTTTTTGGAAGTAGTGGGGTAAGTATCACTATCCAATATTTCAGTCCAGTAAAATAAGGTTACTACTGGCCCCTTAATTTGGATTGAAGCTTGGATTGTTTAGGTGTGCAATGAATACCATGGGTGAACTGTCAGACTTGGGAGTTGAAGTGAAGGTGTCATTTGTGGCTACTTTCTTACACGATATATGTTGCTTTTCAGGATTTACCAAATGCAATGAATGCTGCAGAAATTACAGATAAACTAAACTTGCACAGCTTAAGAAATCGCAAATGGTTCATACAAGCAACTTGCGCAACAAGTGGAGATGGATTATATGAAGGACTTGACTGGCTTTCTAATGAGTTGAAAAACCAGAAGTAGTGAGGCTCTGTCAACGTGCAGTAAAGTGAAAAACAGTAACGCAGGGAAAATCGTAATGAATCCAATCTCAACAAAAGCCTATGATTGCACATTTCATAGTATAGTGTCCCTGCTTTATTTTCTTAGAGGATAAGTCTTCAGTGTCTTGTTTTGTTAGTTAGTTTGTTTAAATTCACAGTACAAGATATCTGAAACCGAACATTTTTCCTAATTACCTTTTTTTTTGTTTTTCACTACTGTACATTACTAGTAAAGGCCCAATTAAATGGAAAAAAGCTCATTATAACAACAGTGAAAATCATCAACAATATTTTCTGCTATACAAGTTTTAAAAAACTGAAGCTAGCCATGTGTTCATTGCCAAAGATTCTTTTTTCATGTAAAGCAAAATAAAAAAATTGTTGTGTTAAGAGTATTTTGCATGCAGTATGTGAAAGATAGACTCCTTTACAAACGCATATACTTTTTGTCCTGATCTGATTTAAATGACTTGTGGGATCCATGTCAGTCTATTGGTGAAATTTTTGGCTGGAACATCTTTGAGTAATCACGATATCAGTTGTTAACTGAACCAGGTCTCGCATCTTGGACCCCTAACTTTCAAAGTTGCGATCCATTTTGGAATTAAAAATAGGTGTCATTTCTTCCTTTTACTCTGTATATATTGGGTTATTGTTACTCTAGTGTGACTTGTTGTCATTCATTTCCTTGTGTTACTGAAATAAGCCTTGAACGATAGAACTGTTGCTCTTGCCAGGTAATGATAGGTGTTTTATCATCTTGGTTAGATAAAGACAACACTTTGATTATTCTTCATGTCTTCTGTGCCAACTAGTGATGTCGCAGGTAAAGCAATAAAGTTATACCCCAGAAAAAAAGGAACTTATTAAAACCAAAAGTTTTACTTCCTCCTGGAAGTGGTCGTCGCTACTTGCCTGATTTTGTAATACTGTCAATACTTCTTCAGTTGAAATCTAACTTTGCATGTTTCTTAGTGTATCCTTGTGTAAAGACTAGTTTAGTGAATTCTAATAAAATTGATGCCCAATGCTCTATTAGCTTTCTGAGAACCTTAGAACAAGTTACTGTACCTTTTTTTTTTTACTGGCTATGTCTTTAATCTCAACTTCACTTACCTTATTTATAACGTGGTATGCCTGTGACAGATCATGTTATAAATTGGCGGCATTTTGTTTTCATTGGTATGAGAGATTACTGTTTACAAAATTTTGTCACTGGGGGTAGCATTTAATTTGAACACCGTTTATTTCAATCTTGCCTCCTTTTGGTAACGAGAACATTGTCTGCATCCCATGTGAATGAATTTAAGTCCTGTAAATTTTAATTAGAAAAGCCTCCTGCATGCCTGAAGCTACATGCAGGCAATCAGCAAGGAGATGATGAATGTACATGACAACTTATTTTGTACATTTGCTGTTGTATAGCTGGTGGCTCTGGATCCAGCTTTAAAAAGTAACAAAGATTGGGTATATGGAAACTAGGACCTGTATATTTGTATATTTGCACCTATTGAACTCTGGCAGTGGTACTCTGCCTTGAATAAGTACACAGCCTGTCTTAAAAGTTCACTGCCAAGGGTTGCAGATGTGTTTGCCAAAAAATATCTCCATACTGTAAAACCTGATGAAAACATGTTACCAGAAGTGGAATTCTCCAACAAAATAAATAACTGGCCTTTATTTACAGGTACCCTCAGTATTTATGGCACAGAAAGGCTAGTGAGCCGAGCAAATGCATGCGACAAATCATAAACGCAACACATTAAGCATCCCAACTGGCATGAGGTAGAGTGGGACGAACCTGGGGCCATCGCACTGCAAATCAAGTGCTCTAACCGTTCGGCCACCCTGCCTCGTGTCCAACCATAAGCTACGTGTAGGGGAAATTGCCTCACTGTACATTGATTTGTGTTTAGATAAAGGTAAAACCTGTTGTTGGGATGTCTCCCAGTGTCGCTTGAGTGCATGATCGATGAAGGCAAACAGATGCAAAAAGCAGAGTGAGGCACAGAACAGGATCTGGTTGTGGGAATAGGGTGAAAGAAAGGCAGTGCTCTCCCTATTCCTCACTAGAGATCCTGTTCACAAGTTAGCGAGAAAGTGATGTCACTATGACTATTGCTTTAAACTGAACACTACAGTTGGTTCCATGGGTTTTCATTTTGTGTTATTCCATTAAAAAAAAGGCAGCGTGGACTGCTTCATTGTCCTTGAATGATCCAGTTTCTTCAAGAAGTAAAGTTACTATTCATTGCCTTCTTCTACGTGGTTTCAAAGTTTAAATTTTCTCTCTATGCATTTTCAAAGTGTTAAAAGTGCATCTAAAAGTGATAAAGAAAGCAGCTGATTGTTGAAATTACTAAACATTGAGAAGTCAAGGAAGGTGAAATGAGTGTCTTGTTTACTAAAATACCTTGTGAGTCAGGAAAGGCAAGGAATTTTTCTATTTGCTTTATGGCTGGCTTTAATGGTTGGTGTTAAGGAGCTGAAGTCTGAACTCCCATCACAGATGACAAGGATGGAAATGGATTGAAATTTGAAAAAAACTTGCCAATTTTTTCATTGAAAAATCACCAAAATAATTATGGTTAGCTCTCCCTGCTAAAATTTCATTGAAATTCATCTTGCTGATTCTGTAGGAGCATTTTTTGCATGATAACAGGTAAAAGGCATTAATTTTGGCAGAATTGAACCAAAAACAGCAAAAATCCCAGTGACAGTTCTCCTTTAAGACTACCAGAGTATTTGGTACTGCAGATTTGAACTCCCACATGAAACAAGGGGTGACACTACCCTGGGTACCAGAAGGTTTTTTCATTTGTTTGGCATGACTGACATCCAGAGTGGGGGTGATACTTGTCATAATGGTTTGAGGAGACCAGTGTGGGTGGAGCTCATTTTCATTTGAACCCCAAACAACTGAGAGGTTAACTGGAGCATTTTATTTCTCCCCCAATGCACCAGTGACCTTTTGGAGATTTGGCATGGGATTTTGTGGGGGTCAATTTTTGGTCCTGGTGCTTTTTTGTTTTGTTGGAAGCCCAAGGAATTTTTTGGTTTTGATTTTTGCCCCCATTTGATCATCCCCTTCACCTGAAATCTGGAGTATTGCTGCCTGTTACCTGTTTTCTTGCATGAAGGTCTATCACCTCCATATAAATACCAGTATGTACTCAGACTGTTTTATTCACAAAGCCAAATTCTTATGATAATTTATGACAAGAAAATTGGATGCTCTTCACATTTCCTGATGGTAGCATATCAGAGTAAGTTTACGAACAACAGCCAAATCTCCTAAGAGTTGTTTTCATACTACTAGAGGATGACCATCTCTCCTTCTGTGGATGGAAAACCTCTACACTGTTAAGATAATCCATCCCACTGGAACCACCAAGGACATACAAAAGTCCATCTATGACAGCTGTCCCAACCCCACTGCGAGGTTGTTTCATAGGAGCAGCTATCATCCATACATCAGTTTCAGGATTGTATATTTCAATGCTCTCCAAGCTCTGCCCATTGCAACCACCTACAGCAAACAAGCGAGTGTTTAGGACCACAACACCAGCCATAGAGCGTGGAGTTATCATTGATGAAACCTGCTGCCAGAGATTTGATTGACTGCTGTAGCGCTCTACTGAGGAGAGGTCCAATACACCATCATAACCACCTTAAAAATAAAATAAAATAAAAATTTTCAACGATAATGATATCAACCAAAGACCTGGGGGCATGACCAACCCATGGCGACTTGGAAAAGACATAACATATTTCCTCTAATAAGCACCCACCACCTAAGCAGAAATAGCAAATAAGCTCCCCCCCTCCCTTCGAATAAGCACCCCTCCCCTCCCCCTCACTTTCTTAAATAGTAGGGATACAAGGGAAACCTGTTTCCATTGTCACTGTATTTGTAACCTTTCAAGTTCCAACTACACCGGCATCAGTGCATAATAGGAGAACAGTCTATTTTCTGTAAGTCCCTTCCAGTTTATCTCCTTGTGCTTGCAGAGTTCTTTTTATGTGCATTAGCCAAAATAGAGTTAAAGTTCTTTTTAAGAAAAACTTAAAAAGTGCCCCCCCCCCCCAATTAAGAGCCCTCCTTCAAATAGCACCGCCTCTTTTGGCCAAAATTTTAAATAAGCGTCTGGGTGCTTATTTGAGGAAATACGGTAAGCCAGAAGTAACTGCTGGTAGTTTTTCAGTTGAATTCTGCAGTTATTGGACCTCATTTTAGTTCGTTCTACAATGGATTCAAACTTACCCACTGCATAAAGTGCACCATTCAGTGTTGCCACGCCAAGCATGCTTCGTTCTTTGGTCATTGCAGCGATTATGACCCATTCCTGTGTGCGAGGATTAAATCTCTCAACTGTGTTGACAGTCGTCTGTCCATTATACCCACCCACCGCGTATAGACAGCCATCTAGAATGCCCACTCCAACACTACTCCTGTGTTCAATCATATTTGTGGTGACAGTCCATGTATCCAAGCTGGGATCATAAAATTCTACCTGACAGAAAATATACAGACCAAAAGGTAATGCCACTGATAGAGCAACACGTACATGTATGCCATCAGTTATACGTAATGAACATTACTGTCTCTAAAATTCACACCTGACAGGTGTGTGGTTGGGCCCAGGGTATTCAGGAGGTCCTGGCAGGGTAAATTCTGACAAGCGACATGGCCCAAAAAGTAGCGACAGCACAGAGAATAAAATCCCAACAAGCGACATCATTCCCGGCAAAATTCCTACAGTGGCATCAAGGCCAAGAATTAGCAATTTAAACACCGACACGGGAGATTTTAAAATTCAGACAAGTGACACGGGACCCTCCCCTGGCAGGGCCTCATTAAGAGGTCCACAACTCTGCAGTGATATGTGATACAGACTGGATGCATGCCTACATGTATATGAGGGGATGGGTGGGGAGCAGGGGGAGTCTGTCTTTTGACTGGTACCCCACTTGTCAGTCTTGCCGGGGAAAAGACGGTAGAGGGGAGCAGAACAGGCAGAAATGGTGCTGGTAGCTTACCAAGTGCACAGCTGCATCACAAAGAAATCAAATTAATAGAAAGACTTGGCAACAGGGGGTTGTATCAATGCACTCTCACACCCATGCTCTCTCTTTTTTCCTCCCTTGTTGTTGACAGAGAGACTCTGGTTGGACCTGTCACATGACCGTAAAAACAACAATACCGTAGGGAGGGTGGGCCATTAATTGTCCCAACCACTTACAACCCATGAAGAGAATCAAAGGAGTGCATAGATCTGCTTTGAAGAGAGAATCTCGAATAGTAACTTTGCATGCTGTGGCTTAGACTGCTAGCAGTCCCATTTTGGACAGTCAAGAGTGCAGGATAGCTGAGAGCATGGCAGTGAGGCTGGCGCGAGGAGAAATAACCTCCTTTCCAACAGTCCTCCCTCAGTGCATTCACCAGTCTCACTACGTTGTTGGCTTGTGCTCCCAAGTATCTAGGAAGGGACTGCTAGCAGTCTAGCTGTGTCTAGGCTAGCAAACAGTTGATAACATTTGAGAGAATTTTTATCCCACCTTTGGAAACTACTTCTAGAATAGAATGCTACTGGAAATCTACTCACAATATTAACTATATGTTCATGACTCACAACCCAAAAATCTAAAAATTATTAATAAATGTTATCTACTCTCTGAACAACAAATAAAAAAGCTTTCATTTTACTAATGAAGCAACATACTTCTTGTAAATAAGTTCTTCCTTCTTTGCATTTATTTTTATTTTTCTCTTATTTTATTTTACCTGCCACTTAGAACCTAAATTGTTGAGGGAGCTAACAAGAAAACCAACTGGTTCATTTAGCTTCCTAGCTTTCCCATTGTTTTTATTAAATTTAGATTAATCATATATTGTAAATGTACTAGATTGTAATAAAAAAGTGTACACTGACAAAAGCATAATATCAAAAGATTATTTTATTAATTATTATTATTTCTAGTGGCATCAGTAAACTACAGCTGCAACCGGTGTGCAATTATGGGATTATTTTCAACAAGCCTGAGTGTGAAATTTACCATACACTGTAGGTGAATAAAGATGTTCCCTTAACTAAGAGTGAAAGGTTATCCAAACTTGATAAGAAAGTTCAATTAAAATCCAGAAGATGCATTGCAAAAATACCTGATTTAAGGGAGCAATTCCATCTGATCCACCCACCGCATACAAGATGCCATCTAAGGTAGCCACACCTAGTCCTCGTCGCGGTGTCTGCATAGGTGATACCTCCACCCATGTGTCTGAGGATGGGTTGTACTTTTCTGCAGTGTTAACTGTATGGCGCCCTATAAAATAGAAAAATTGACCTTGATCATGTGATAGAAATATGGTTGAATCATGGCGTCAGTAGGCTATGTAGCAAATAAAATAATGAAGTCCAATGTTATGTGTAATGTGAAGCATGAAGGATCATTAAGTCCTAGGGGAAAAAAATAAAGATTCTAATTTTGAAAAAAAAAAAAGGCCCAACCCAAGTAAAGATAGATCCCCCAAAACTCCAAATGAATAGGTCATTAGATCAGTTGGGGTTAGAAATGAGAGTGAGCTTTGTAATGGTGGCAATCATTGAATCAGTGTTTAATAATGATGATGATAATAATAATAATAATAATAATAATAATAATAATAATAATAATAACTTTATTTTAGTCTGAAATACATGTATTTAGCCAAGCACAGATGCTCTACTAATAGGGGAGACTAAATCAAATCAACCCTCAATAAATCAAATGAAATCAAATGAAATCAAATGTTGGTTTTTGGGGAGAGGGGAAAACTGGAGTAGCCAGAGAAAAACCTCTCAGAGCAGAGTAGAGAACCAACAAACTTAGCCCACATATGACACCGAGTCTGGAAATTGAACCTGGGACAAATTGGTGGAAGGCGAGCGCTCTAGCCACTGTGCCAACTCTGCTCCCCAGTGTTTGCAATATGCATAGGGTTCTGCATGCTGTTTGAATCAACATGTCACATTGAAGTCTTACCTAAATTTTGTTTTGGTATAGGATGCAAGAACTATGGTGTGTCAGGGCACTCACTGAGTTTTACAATTATACCAGTCAGGGATTCCAGTTATTGTGGTATAGTCAACATGGTGTTTTACTATCAAAGTAGATGGAGCTTAAACTCAAAATATCTCAGAAAATCCCTGTAAATAAATTATTGCGAATTCTTTATAGTGGAAGTGCACTAATAGCTGCTCTAGCTAGTTCATAGGTACCCCACTTAAAAACTTGAAATAAATAATATGCCATAACAGGGTTAAGAAACCCAACTGGCAGGAAGCAAACCAGTTTTCTATTTAAAGTGGAACCTTTATTTAAGGAGGCTTGCACCGGTTCTTTTGGCCTTGGGGTGTACCTATTGAAATAAAAATTACCTATAGAAGACAAGCTTTGATTTCCTTGACACTACGACGTCTTTTCTAAGTATGATTGTTTTCTCATTGGTTCCCAAGCAACAGCTGTTACCATAGTGATGATAACGTGTGGCGGGTCATTTTGAACAAGGCCAATTATCTCGAAATCCAGTCAGACACTTCATAACAAAACTTAAAGAGTGTAAACTACTCAAGTCCGGCTACTTGTAGGCCAAATTAGAAAAAAAAAATGTAATCTTGAGCATTTTCAAGTAAATTGCAAATAATGTTTTGAAGGACAGTTTTGTTTGAATTCCTGAAGTTTTCCTCAAGCTTTACGAGGAAATATTTAACTTTTACACTTATCTTCTCTGTTAAGGTAATTCTCATGGTAGCAAAACATTTTAAATTCACATTGAGCCACCTGTGATTGTAAAATATCTGAAAACACGGACAAGTCACAAAGATTGTAATTTGCATAAATTTAGCCCTTTTCATTTTTACTTAAATGAGGGTAGCAAAGGGTTTATACGTGATGCGGACAAAAATTGGTGTGTGAAACGTGAAAGGAACTAAGAGAGATACGTGATTCGTGAATTTACAATGCACATGACGCGTGATTTGTCTCTGGAGATATGCGGGACATGTGAACTGCATTTGTTAGTTTCGTGAAAATTCCAAAATTTCCTATCGCATTGCTTCGAAAACCATCGGGGCCGTCTGAAATTAGCAGAGTGAAAATAATAGACTTTCAGATGGACCCAATGGTCAAGCAGTGTGAAGTACAGAGTGACTGTTAAGGGACCTTGAAACCTTCTAAGATTAATTTTTCATTTATTACCACATCTGCTTGAGCTGGTGACTTTGCATTTTGGTTCGCAATAATATTATTAGTTATTTTGTGATTCTCACTGTCTAGCGACATTTCCATCCACTTCTTGCCATGTTGTCAGTTCTTTTACCAGTCCAACTAGACTGGCCAAAGCTGTTCTGACCAGATTAAAGGCTGTTAGTTTGTGCGGTGAGACGAAGTTTCAGTTATGTCAACTTATGATTTGTTTTCCCTTCATTAATTGCATCTGTGCGCAGCTCTGGAGCAGTCTGCCTTCAAGAGTGAAACTGGCCAGCAATGTCGCCCATTTCAAGAGTGAACTGAGAAAATTATACTTTTAACTTTTTGCGCATTTTATCCCACCAGTATTTTTATTAGGTTTTCAGATTTTATTGTATGTTGAGATGATTCTTTGTGTTGATGTTTAGTGAATAGTTATGTAGGTTTTGTAGTTAAAAGTACTCAATCCCATATATATTATAGATCATAGTAATTTTTAAGTTTTAGATTTTTAACTTTGTAACATACATAAATTTTTATATTTTAGGAATACACGTACGTATTTTGAACGAGCTTGTATAGCTCCTAGATGTAATGTGTTTAAATAAATTATTATATTGTACTATAACGAAGATTTGTAAATATACAGCTGAATATAACTGGAAAGCGCATTAATAACTGCTGATCTTTTTCGCATATTCTTTCTAATTAACACAAAAGTTATCGACACAACTATCAACAGCTTTCAGCGCCCTCCAGAACTGAGTCATACGCCATCGGACAGCCCCCTACGAAGCACTATCCCTTTCAAAAATAAAAAATTTGCCGACTTGGTTCGCAGACGACTTCGTGACCTCGGAAGAAAGATCAACCATGATCTACAACCAATTTTTATCAGAAGAAAGATCATTGACGAGCTAAGAGTTATGGAATTAAAGCCTCCCTTAGTGAATCAGCAGTGCGTAGTCTACGAATTCAAATGTGATTTGTGTGATACAAATTATATCGGTTACACATGCTGCCACCTCCATCAGCGTGTTGAGGAACATAAACATTCTGTAATCGTGAAACACTTCGAGGACGAGCATAATTTAAGGCTGTCGAACCTGCGTGAGAATTTTAAAATTCTTAAGAAATGCCGGAGCAAATTAGAGTGTTTAATTTTGAAATGCTCTTGATTAATCATTCACATACACACCTATTTCTGTATATATATGTAGTGTCAATTAAGTTAATGCATCCACATTCGACAATGATGACATGAGGTTGTTGAAACGTCATGTAACGTTTTAATCATTAATTTTCCTTTTGAAATGTTTTTCTAAATCGATCTTTAACGCAAAAGTTGACTTAAATTTACAACCATTAAAACACATAGCAGGCTTTGATTTGCCCCTCAGAATACTGAAATCGCATAAGTCCAAGTACTAAAATTTCAAAATTACCTGGGGGACCATGCCCCCAGACCCCCCTAGATACTTTCGCATCAGCAGTAGTTTATTCCAGTTGGCTTCCTAGTCCTGGATTCGCCCCTGCTTTTTTTGAGTCACAGTCGCTTCAGTAAAAAGCCTCGTGAAAAAGCCTGTCATCAGCAACAGATGGGATATCACCCTAATGACAGAATCAATACCCTCGTGTTGCGTAACCAGTCTGCCTCATTGCCTGATGAAATGCTAGCAGTGACAGTCGAAACTAGTTACTGTTATTACATCTGCCACGATGAACAACTTCCACGTATGACGCTGGTCTCTTGTCTCCTTGTTTCTGATGCAAGACTAGGTGAAAGCTGGGGTTTATGGTCATTTCAATCCATGATTCGTGAAAGTCTGTAAAAAGTATACAAGATGCGGGAATTTTCTTAAGATTTGTGCGTGAAACGGGATCACGACCCCCTTTGCTACCCTCTTAAATCACAGCCACTTAGAAGGCTTAATGTAAATTGAAATGCTTTGCTACCACAATAATTCCTTGAGCAGAGAAGATAAGTGTAAAAGTTTAACATTTCCTTGTAAAGCTTGAGGAAAAGTGCAGGAATGAGAAAAAAAAAGGCCTTGAAAACTGCAATTTGCTTGAAAATGCCTTAACAGATTTTTTTAAATTTGGTCTACAAGTAGCTGGACTTGAGTAGTTTATTCTCTCTAAGTTTCGTTATGAAGTGTCTGACTGGATTTTGAGATAATTGGCCTTTTTCAAAATGCGCTGCCTCATGTTATTATTGCTATTTTGGTAACAGTTGTTGCTTGGAAACCAATGAGAAAACAAACTTTGATAATATGTCGAAAAGATGTTGGAGTGTCAAGGGAATTGAAGCTTGTCTTCTGTATGAAATTTTGATTTCAACAGGTACACCCCAAGCCCCAAAACACCTGGTGCGAGCCTCCTTAACGAAGTACCTAGGGGCTAAGGACTGGGTCACCTTGTAGCTCTTACAAGGTCTCACCTGATTGGAGACTTTAACCCTTCAGGTGAGACAAAGAACAAAGAACACAAACAATTGACCCTAGCCCTAAAACAATAGGGATGCGACACTATCCCCGCCACTGAAATTTAGAGCTTATAGGAGCTGCGAGGCTACCATGGGGACTAGGGAAAATTGGTTCAATATATCAAGGGTTTGTTATATTGTACCCTGCAAGCAGAGTCTCCTTCAATCTTCCCAGAAGGAGTGAAGAGGACTCTGCTCACAGGGTACAGTGTAGTTATATTGAGGTCCTTTTCTGTACATTTTAAAAGGTTGGGCTGAAGGATACCAAGGACTTTGTTATACTGAGGGTCATTAAATCGAGGTTCCACTGTACCAGCATGGACAACTCCAACTAGCAGCCGGTCTCAGACTTGAACTGGGAGTTTCTGTATCACAAGCTCAGTGCCCTAACTGCTTGGCCATGCTGCCTCCATGTCCCCAGCTCTCCCTGTACCACAGATGGAAATTTCAACTAGGCCTTTGTCTAAATTGCTTGGTTGGAGTTGTGAAAGGGAGGGGTGGGAAGGGGGTGGTGGTTGGCGTTTGACTTGGCACCACACCTGACAGTCCAGATTGCCCTGACAACTGCAAACATTTCTTACCAGGGTTTGTCTCTCCACCAACCACGTAGATCCATTCTGCTTGACCATAAAGTTTGCGTGGTCTCAATCGGCTACACTGATTCATTTTTCTACGCAAATGAGGGCTCAAGTGGTACATTCTCGCTTCCTCGAAGAGATGGTAGGTGGAGGAGGCGTTTGTTATAAAACCGTCATCCAATACTTTTGTCACCAAGAATTCCCAGGCCATTAGTGGAAATCTGATGATCTCAGTCAACTTGGAAATTTTATGAACTCTGTCATCTTTGCTGTATTTCACCCACCTTACCGCAGCTTCATAAACTTCCTCCTCGTGTCGGACATACAGGGCATCTTCACTTAGAAGTTCAAGAACGTCTTCTAAAGAGCACTGCAAGAATTCTTCTAGCTGTGTTGTCTGGTTAAAATTTCGCATTGCATACTCGTATGCAGTTTTACCAAGAGAAAAGCAGCCGTGACTCTCAGCGAAGCGCCTGATGCCAAGACAATTTGATGGATGTAGTTCGCTCTCTAAAAAGCGGCAACAGCTTTCGACTAAACTTTCCACATGCAGTAAACAAGCGACAGTTAGAAGTGATTGCACATTGTCAACTGTGATGTGTGCCCTCGCGACGTAAACGAACTCGATAACCATTTGAACAGCTAATGGATCCAAGTCGTTTAACTGAACGACATCTTGTCTGCTCTCTTCAAGGTCTCCTGTAAACATGGCGTTAAAATATGGACTGACAGCCGCTAAAACAACACGATGAGCTTTGATCTCTGTCTCAGCAATCTTCAGGACCACATCACAGAGTTCTTCACGTTTTCGTAAACTTTCTAGCGCTGTGAGAATCGACTGTGCGTGTTGAATCCGGATCATCAGACTTGCAGTTTCGCTGCTTTCTGACACGGTACTTCCATCACTGCCATCTTTGGCGACCAAAAGTGATCGCTTAATTTTTCGCGGTAAGTCCATGTTTGGTCTAATGCAACTCTAGTACTGTAATTCTGCTTAAAATTTTTAAAATGTTGGATCATACCTACTTCCTGTACGGCTTTTTCCCAGGCTCTCACGATCAATTCGTTTCGGTGACGTAGCCGAGGAGCTGAAGCCACTCAAAGGGCACTAAAGCCCCCAGGTAGCGGGCATTACCCCTTATATCTACCAAAGCAGAGATTGAGCCCAAGCAGCTGTTTCGGCCTTGTTAGGCCTCATCAGCATGGCATAGCTAATTCTCAGGCTCAAGTACCCACACATCAATAAAACAAGCAATGAAAACGTAAAGCTTGTGGGATGTGGCTGGAGTGACAAGGATACTTCACAAATAATTAATGTGATCAAGTAAGCTGAAGCCACTCAAAGGGCACTAAGGCCACAAGGTAGCGGGCATTACCCCTGCCGAAACAGCTGTCCATGGCTGCTAATGCTTGGGCTCAATCTTTGCTTTGGTAAATTTAAGGGGTAATGTTTTAAAAAAATTTCTGAAATGTTCACTCGCCCGGTAAACAAGAGTTTCCCATAATTCCTTTGGGTCACAAACGCGAAAATGACAGACCTGTGGGAGCAACCGAAATCAAACGCCTTATCCACGCCGCGCTAAAGAAGTGAGCAGGAAATTGTGGAACAGATGGTGAGACGTGGAGTCGATGTTTGCTGGCAATGTAGACTTTTAGCTTAAAGAGGAATTTTTGTCTTAAAATTTTCAAGACAAAGTTACGTATTTTACGGTGTTGTCCAGGGGCGTGTTTGGTTTTGCAACGGAATAAAAGGTCATATTCATTGGAAATTAGGAGATTTGGCCAGTTTAGAGGGTGATAAAGTCTAAACAACTGATTATTTTGCAATAATAATGGTTCATTTGAAACATAGCCCGGGATTTGAGAAAGTTGTGGGTTTTCAAGGCAGGGTGCAAAAATGCACCATATTTGGTAAACCTGTTGGAAAAGAGTTAAAGAATGAATTTGTGAATGATCATCCCAGTTATGACCACTACTTAAGCAGTAGTAAAAATAAAGCCTGGAAAAAAATTTCAGAACCTACGACCCCTGCGATATCCCGATACCTGTAGAGCACTGCACTGGTATCGCAGTGGTCTTGGGTTCGACTCCTGTACAAGCCTGAAATTTTTTCGGGCTCTATTTTCCCCACTGCTTGAGTAGTGTTCATTACTGCGATGATAATTCACATATTCAAAAACTGAGACATTTGTCTCAATTTTTGGGTTTTTGTCTGGGCCATGTGACCCGAACAGACTGACCGAGAGCCAGAGGAAACAGAAATTATGTAATAGTTTGGAGTTCGCCATGACCGCTGAGTAAAAGTACTGAGAACGCATTTGTACGAGGTTAGCCTCGACCTAAAGTAAAATATTCACAACTTCCAGTGGGATGACCTGTTTACAGCTCTGTGTATTGTTTAATTTTCAAATTTGTGGCACCTTCCCGCCAGTATTTGCCAGATTTCTGAATATTTTACTTTAGGCCGAGGCTAACCTTGTACAAATGTGTTCTCAGTGCTTTTATTCAGCGGTCATGGCGAACTCGAAACTGGACTATTTGTTGATGCTGCATGTAGTACTTGGTGTAAGCGTTCACACATTGCACCACTGCGCACTCGTACGTATTGTACAACTGTGCACTCACACGTGGCTGTCACGTGGCTGCCGCAGTTCATGGTAATTCCTACATAAGCTCGTTCGCAGGGCTTTTCTTCCTTGGAAGTGGTTGCTTCTTACTGAGGTTGGTATGTCTGAGTGCACGTCGTTCAACATCAGTTGTTGTGGTGTATGTACTTTCTGTATTTCCTCTCCAGCACATTGCAACACATAAATATTTTATTATACGTTCCGCGTAGTTACATTTGTTCCTTTACGTCCTTAGCGATTGCAATAGATATTGGACGGGAGACTTCGCCGTATCTGTAGGTCAGTAGTTTTTGCAGTCGACTCGCGTTGCGGATTGTTTCGGATCTTCTTGACTCGTTACTGTAGCTCAGGTAATTTATATTCTTCATATGTCATAATTTTTGTCTTTCTGGCTTGAAAACTAGCTTTAATCGGATCCCTGTTCAGAAAAATTCCTGGGCCCCTCGGAAGTGGGACCTTGAGCCTTAAATGGGCACACCTTTCATGCCTGATCCTTCTTGAAGTCCATGTCGTTCATGTAATTTCTTTTAATTCATGTGTCACAACTTTTGTCTATCTGGGTTGAAAACCAGCTTTAATCGGATCCCTATTCAGAAAGATTCCCGGGTCCCTAGCGAAACGGGACCTTGACTGATCATACCTGAACCTTAAATAAATACTCATTTTCAAAGCAAAACAGCTAAAGAAATCATCCTCATAACTGCACACATCAGCATAAAACATGTAACGGAATACCAGGGACGTACCTATCCCACTACACCCCGGACAGTAACTCACAGGATGCCTCAAATAAAGTGATTTGACTAAAACAAAGTTCTTAACTTAATCTTATCCACCCAAGAATGTTCGTCTGTATTTATTAAATTTCTCCACAATAATTTTACATAAATAGGTTTAAAATTACACATCTTCAAGAGTTGATAATTAAACAGTTTCATAAAAAAAATGTACTCCAGGCAAAATTTTATTTGTACACCCTGGTTACTAGTTGTGAAACCCATCAGCTGACACCTAATGATTGCCATAAACATCGCTATCATTATCATCATCACCACCACCACCACCACCATCATCATCGTCATCGTCGTCGTCGTCGTCGTCATCATCATCATCGTCGTCGTCGTCATCATCATCATCGTCGTCGTCATCATCATGTCATCGCTGTCGTCATCATCATCGTCATCGTCATGGCCGTCGTGGTGATCTGCCATCGTTGTGACGCCATATTCTCCATCACCAGAATGTTTAAGCAGCCCAAGACTACGCACACTCGAAGCACAACGGCGTTTGAAAATCAACGGTATATTCTCTACCAACGCTTTTCGCCGTTGCAACGACAAAAACAACAACAACAATATTTATTATTTACACCTTTTTTTGCAGTTCAAAGCCTTTCGGGTCTCATCTAGGTAGCAGAGATAAAAACAAACCGAGGTACTTTTTTCGAACTATTTAAAGTTAGCTGCAGTCGTTATGGATTGTTTAAACTCCCAAGTAGGCCAATGAGATATCCGTCAGTCTTGAATCAAGATTGCAGCCCCTTAACAGAGCGTCATCTATCATTGCGTTCATTTCGTCAAGAAGAATGCAGCTAGTGCAATGATCCATACCTGTTGTTTTAGCCGTGTTTTTGGGCTTTTTCATGTAGTTTACAACTTGGAAGAATATTTCTCGGTTTTCCGGATGAAGGTTTTTGTTTCGGTACTGACGTCTGAATCATATGCATCACTGCTACTGCATTCCAAATCATTTCCTCTATGTTGATTTACCAATGAAGTAATTTCTTCTTTGTTACGTTCATTTGCTATGTTATATCCATATGTTCCCTCAATCATATCTGAGTCCTCTCTGACACCACATTTCAAAGCATTTCCTGTATGACCATTTGCGAATGATACAGATTCTTTGACACGTTCATTTGCTTGACTATTCTTATCCGAACACTCATTGCCACAATACTCTAAAGCATTCACTGCATGTTGATTCGCGCACGACAAAGTTTCATTGTCATGTACCTTTGTAACAGATGTACGAATTTCTTTCTGAGAAGGGACCATGGGAACCGAATTACTTCTTGGTCGCCCGTCCAACTCTGTTGGGGGCGGGGTCAATAGAATCTCTATCACAGTGTCTCTCGTTGAAAGAGTTTTCTTTCGGTTCGTACTCGGAAAATCAAACGCTGAAGATCCTTCTGTCTTCGTTCTCACGTTCAAACTTGCAGCCATGCTGCTAGTTTGAACGAGTGTAGGATAAGGATAAGTTTGTTTCGCTTTTGAAAGTTTGAGCAGATCCATTCTACTGTTGGAGCCAAAAGGTTCTGAATCCCTGCGGTCAGACAGAACCGTCAGGGTTGAGGAACGCGAGCGATCCGTTTCGGCACGAAGTTTCCTTCGAGGAGGCCTACACAGCTCGAATATCTTGCCGCACTTTGCGAAGCAACCTTTCCAAATCTGACGACAGTCTTTGTTCATAAGGAGTAACGAGAAGAACACTAGGCACAGGAATCCAGGAGCAACAAGATTGATCAGTGGCAACACTGTGTTATAGCTAGGTGACTTGCAGTTGGTCGAGGTCTGAAAGAAAGAAAAATGTTAACGAATGCACCTTATAGGAACCCAGTTGCTCTTTGTCTTAGGAATTATTCTCTATACTCATTTACGAACAACCTATAACTTTGAAGAATCAGTACTTGCTACTGAAAACTGATTGCTTTGTGAGTGACATTCTAGTTTCGTTCTTAAATTACCTCAAGTCAATTCGCACCTGAAATTCAAATTCGAACTCGTGCACTTGTTTTCTTTTGTAACGAGTACCAAACTCTTAATGACCACTTTCAATTTTCCCGCTTCAGTCCCACTGAAGAGCAAAGTTTTTGGAGTAAGTTGATGTATCATTCCATTCAGCCTTCCTATTCTTTTCTTTTGTCTCAGGTACTGAAAAACTCTTGAACATGTGAGTGATCATCGCAGTTAGGAACACCACTTGAGCAACTACATCGTCACTGTTTAATCCGCAGTTCAAATACATGATTTTCATGTATTCATACTCAGAAAAACTCTTAGTCTTTATCTCGGGTAATGCCCGCTACCACGTGGCCTTAGTGCCTAATGAGTGGCTTTCAGCTTACCTAGACACATTAATTTGTGAGGTATTCTTGTCACTCCAAGCCACATCCCACAACGACTTCAAATTTTTATCTCGCCTCAGTTATTTATAGAGCGGATAACGCTATGCAGTGGATAAGTCGCCATCGAGCGGATCAATGCCTATTAGCCGCAATAATTTTATCCATTTGATATCGACCTATCCGCTGGATGCAGTTTGCCGCTCTTTGAACAACTGGGGCTTGCTCTGGATGTGTAAGCCTTACCTGCAGACAATCAAAGTACATTTCAGAATCATGGATAAAATTCCTGACGTTGTAAATGATGACAGTATTGATTGACAGGACCACGCCCACAAGCAACAGCATCACCACTGCCATGGTGACGAACTGTCTCTCAACTCGCCGCATGGAGACTCGCTCTTCTCTTGCACGGATGACGCATTTAATTCTATCCAGACGAGCCTGGAAAAAATGTGCGCTAATGTTTAATTCAAAACGGGAATATTTTCCTTTTTTCCAGTTCCTAAACTCTTCTCATGGGCGGGGGTGCTCATTCATTTAACTTGCCGGAGTTGTTTTATTTGCATGCAAATGTTAAAGAGTTTTCCCATGAAACGCCGTGCACCAAATCTTGCTTTATAAAGAGGCCTAAAGAAAACTAAAAGTGCTGCACTGTCATATTACATGAGATTCTAGAATTTTGTTAAAGCACGCGTGCGAGATATCGGCTTTTGCTTCAGTTAAGGCAAACGCCAGATTTCTCGTTTATGTTTCTTCTGAAGAATTAACACACATGGAGAATTTGTCGTGTTTTGACTACTCATCCTAGCTCAGTTATGCACAGCCCTCAGAAAATACGATGCTTTTAAAATTTCTTACTCAGGCGTCTGCTTTTTGCGCTATATCAAGCTATATCGGAAACTATGAATTGGCCATAGACGGTACGGATAGCATGATGGCCAGTGAAAGCACAGTATTGAATTCTTTCACTAAGGTCAGCAGATCATGATGGTGTACCTGCCAACTCTCACGCCTGCGGACCAAAGACATCGTTATCACGCATTGAGAACAATTTCTCATACCTGACTTAGAAATCTGGATGACTTGTTCGTTCACACCCCACATTAAAAACAAATTCCCCGTAAATGTTCCAACAAATGTCGAGTTTGAGTCCTAACTGTGTCAGAACGCGCTAAAATGTCGCCATCGGAAAAGCTTCAAATAGCTCCGAAAGTGTTCGGAAGTCATCGTAATATCTTCGGGCATGTACGGTGGTGTTCGGAAGTCTTCGAGAAATCGTCGGAAGTCGCCGGAACATTTTCGGAAATTCCGGTCACGAGAAGACGAAAATGTCACGCATTTGACTCGGAAAAAGTTGGCAGGTATATGATGGTGAGAGTGTTCTAACTGTTGTTGGAACCGACAGCACAATTCCTGTAATGTACATATGTTACTTTGAATTTTGTAAACTGAACAGATAATCTAAAATCATGAAAAATGTTAATAAATGGTCAATTAAAAGTCAACTCAAAACTTTATCATTTAGCAAAGTTGAGATATTTGAAATAAAACCTTTTGGTAAACAGTTTCTGTACTGTCACTTACCGTTCTCAGATGCCATATAATGGACCAAAGCAAAGACAGTGACACCACTAGCGTGACCTGCATGGGCAGCGTGACAGCAAAGTAAGCCATTCGAATGCTCGCCGTGCCAACGGCCAGAAGATCCACGAAGAGAAACTTGTATCCAGGAGGAGCAATGAAAAGGCAGCCGGCCACAATTATCGCGGGCCCCAGCCAACATAGCAAGGACTGCATGAAGTGAATTTTTGTAGGGTGTTTGAACACCCCGCGTCTCTCTCGAACAAGTACTGCGAACGTGTTGGCAATGAAACACATCACCCAGAATGAAAGTGCCAATTGAAAATAATGAGACGTAGCACCTGGAAAATTCGATAAGATGGAAATAATCAGTTAAATGCCGAAAATGCTTTAAAGTAACCCTCAAATAACGAAAGGGAACATAGGTAGAGACCCTATTCAGTTTTTTTTTTTTAATCAAAAACTAGAATGTTCACAGTCCTGTATTTTTTAGTCTGATAGTCAAGATCTACGCATCGAACGAACTGTAGCCACCTTGATTCTAAAACCGAGGTAAGCGCAAAATTATCAGAGCGGGAGTGGCATCATAGCGGGAGTGACATATCCTTATCGTTTTCATTACATTTAGAGGATGGTTTGAGCCTTCTCTTCTCCGAAAATATACTCAAATTTATCTTTTTTTGCCAATTTTAGCATTTTGCTTACTTTACTTTGAACCAAAACGCTTCCTGAGATTTAAAGCCTTGGCCAAACGGACTCGCAAGTAGACGCAAGTAGCGGCAAGTAGCCGCAAGTTAAACTTACATAGAGACTTGCGTTGGGTGGCCAAACGGACTGGCAAGTTTCCTCGAAAGTCGCAAAAAGTGCCATTTGAAGGCTACATATCCTGTATTTCATTGGCTAATAAATTGCTATAACAACAAATGGACGTCACTCAACTTGCGTTGACTTGGGCTGGGTGGCCAAACGGTGAAAAACTTGCGTTGACTTGGTTGCAAATTTGATCTCGACGAAAGTGAGCGCAAGTCATCGCAAGTGCACGCAAGTCCTGGCCGAACGGAGTCGCAAGTAGACCCAAGTTTTCAACTTGCGTCTACTTGCGCGTCCGTTTGGCCAGAGCTTAAGTCTCTGAATACACAGTTTTTCAGTAACTGATCAAATACCTTGAAGTTTGACAGCCAGGGAAGAGTGGCCCGTAGGCTGCCAATACAACTGCTCGCGGCAAAACGTCTTTCCAAGTCCAATGCGTATAGGAATCATCTTGCAGAAAGCTGTAGGGGGTAAAATTAAAATATGTTCAGATTTGGAATATTCAAAAAGGTGATTTCGTCGGAAAAATATAAATAAACTGGTCACTATAATACAGAGCGCATTTTTTGGCACCAACCTACTTGTTCCTATTTCGGTTCAGTAGGAATCAGAAAATGGGTGGCCGGACTAAGGTTTTCCAAAAAACGCAGCGCAAATTCTGAAAACGGAATACACTTGGTGGAGGTGGCCTGAGAACAGCGCGACAGAGCACCTGCATCTGACTTCTGGTTTCACGCCACGGGTTTGGCCGGCCGCGCAAGATTTCCCGCCAAAACGTTTCCTGAAGAGACGTACATTTTGCGTACTCCAAGTAAACAATATTCTGTTCATTTTGATTGTGCAATATGCGTGTTACTTCTTCCTTTTAGAGTAATTTTTAATTGAGTGTTGAAAGTAATTCTCGTTTGCTTTTGTTTGTTTGGCAAAACCCAAACCAATCGTGACTTTCACGGGCGCATTTTCCCGCGCGTAATGTAGTAATCTAATGCATATCTTATAGTAATATTGTAATAGTTTATTGACTTTTTTATTTTACTTATTTATTTATTTATTTATTTTATTATTGTTATTATTATTATTATTATTATTATTATTATTAATTTTTTTTAAAATTCCTTATATATAAATGACTGATCCGCCTAGATTAGCCAGTGCTATTTGCGGATCAGTCACGTTTGTAAATGTGTTGAATCTTTTAATCTATTAAATCTTGAATCTCTCTTTCCATTTTGAAAGTGGCGGCAATTTCGCGTGAGGGAACATTCCTTGGATAATCATTTAACGTTTAGCCTTTTAAACTAAAGAGAATTTCTGCATGTTTTTCCTGTCAGTTTGTAATAATTCCTTGTTACGTCAGACCGGGTCTCATATCAGTACGAAATATATTCAACTTATATTGTGTACTTCATATCCTGAAAACCAGCGTGTGTTTGTAGTCACTCAACCAAAAAAGGAATGCATATCACTTACCAAGTAGGATACAGCAAGCCATGATGTGAAAACGCAAAACGTGGGGAAACTTGCGGCTAAAAGATAAAAAAAGTGAATTTAAAGAGAAAACTCGAGTTTTCTTTCCAGTCGCAACTGCAGTGAAGTCTTTAGAAAATTTTAATGGTATGTAAATAGGGTGCTGTTCAAATATTAACATCATAGTTGCAGTGTATTTGCCTTCTGAGGACGTTTGGGTGTTTGTGCGACTATTGGGGGACCTAAATGATGCAACCTAATTAATGAAGCAACCGCAGTGCTTTGCTGAGGTGGGAAAATATGTAATCAGACTGTCGGAGCGTGGGAGTTCTACCAAGCGCGGGTAAACGGGCTTCCAGCGTTCGGTTACACTTCTTAAACAAGAGCGAGAATTTAGTAGTGAAATATTAAAAGCACACAAGAGGCAATGAGAATCCATGAGAGTTAAACGCGAGAGCTTGAATTTCTGACATGTCTTAAGCTTTGACGAATTTAAAACTTTTCGAGAGTGAACCAGAGTCGCTAAGATCGTGTTTATCTAACTAAAAACAGCGAGATTTTTCTTGGATCTTGGTCGAATTTGCCAAGACATAAAAGCAAACTTGATTTATGCAGACGGATACTTACAGCTTTTTAATGTTGAACCAAGTAACAAACGTGATAATTGTGGCGATGAGAATGAACCAGAAACCCGTCACTACAATTCCATAGTACAACTTCTGGATCAACGGCGATTGTGTCGTCCAATCACACGGGGGTAGACATTGGCCGCTGTCGTGGTCAATGACTAGGGGCGAGTTACATTTAAGAGGTGGACCTGAAAGTAACAAGTGGAATTTAGAAAACGTACCAGCAAACTCTGGTTTGTATGAAAAAAAAAAGAATCATAAACTAATCGCTGATTTTTACCTTGACCAGATGTTTGGTTTGAACCAACCATTCCCTCATTTTTCCTCGGCGAAGTTCTGTAGAGGAATTCAACAACACAATTGCGATGTAAATGCAAATTATTTTCGCCAATATAAGACAACGATCAATATAAAATAATCGCTCACTTTGGAAAAGACTCAACCTCGTTCCCAGGGCTTTTCCCTAGAAAGAAAAATGGCGGGAAAAGACTGAGGTTCAATTGTGCCGCGTGATGGATTGTGGGATTGTTTGGGGCGGACGCCATTGTTTCTTCGCAATACTCGCCCACTCAGTAATCCCACAATCGCTTGCACGGCCACATGGCCAGACGTTTCCAAAGTGAGCTATTCAATCACAAATGCATCGGGTTCATGCAAAACGACTGCAACGTCATAAAAAGTTGGAAAAATTGATCTGCGATGTCAAGGCCACGAGCTGCTCACAGGCGGGGCCAAGGAGAAAGAGGCTGAAAGCTCCTTCCTGCATTGTTCAACTGTTCTTTCCTTGGAGTTATCAGTAGATACAGCGGGCTGAGATAACGAAGAAACGACTGACGTCCTCAGTAAAATTCGAAGAAAAGTACACACTGAATGGATAATTACGGAGATAAATCAATAAAGTTTTTTTTTAAAAGAGATCAACTAAAATGTGAAACAAAACGAAAGACGAAGAAAGGGAAATCTGCCGACCAACGCTGCATGTTCCGGTCAGTTTACGTAAATGCGGTTAAGGAGGCTCACAATGGTTTTCAGGGTTTTACAACTGTGCTAATTTGAGCAATTATAAATAACAAACCAGTTTAAATTTCTACCATTTTTTGGCAGCAAATACTAGTTCAATTATCACTGAACCCAAAAATGAGCGTATGACGTCATCGGCAGTTACCATAGCAACGGTGTGTGGAGGTCAAAGAGACCTATTTCGGAGCTTCGAACGTGAATAGCGCGAGAACGAACTCGGTAACCCCCATTTTTTTTCAATTTTATTCTATTTTACATGAAAAGAGGTAAAATTACTGAGATTTAAAAAAAAATTCTCTGGAGCGGATTTTATGAAAATGCTATAAAACGTTACAATTGAATGACCAAAAATCCGCTCCAGAGAATTTTTTTAAATTTCATCTATAGTTTACTCTCTGTACACACTGGCCCATTCTGCAAAAAAAATGTGGGGTCACCGGGCTTGTTTTTACGTAATTTCCTTCGCGACTTTCGAAAGACCCACGCGCGATCCTCGCGAGTTTTAAAATCTGGCTAGCCTACGTGTAGCCGTACCCACCCCCGAGGAAAAACGGGAGGAGGGAACGTCTACGAAAATTTGAAACCAATCGTGTTATGTGACGTCACAGTAATTCATGCAAGTTATGTAAATAAATTATATTTTCTGCGGAAGTGCGTATGTTTACACGCTTAGACAAAAGTCAAAGGCCGCGTAATGAAAAGGATTACGAGCGATTTTTGGTCAAAAGCAAGAAAACAATCTTTGATGTAAACATCGCTCTCGCAAAAAATTCGTTTACATAAGCGTACTATCAGCGAGCGATTTTTGGTCAAAAGCAAGAAAACAATTATCTTTGATGTAAACATCGCTCTCGCAAATTCTTCGTTTACATAAGCGTACTATCAGCTTAAATTTGTTGGCAGACAAATTTATTAGAAATAATTACGTAGCAAGTTTGGAGAAAGTTAGCCTTGTTTTCCAGCCGAAGGAACCGCTATCAGAAAGCGTAAATTTGAACAATCTGCACGTCCCTTCATTACCGTTTCGTTACTCATACACGTGCTAATATTCACCAGTCATGACTCGTTCGATGATATGATCTTCCGAATCTTTGGCTAGCGCGATCGTTTTCAATCCCAGATCATTCAGATGTTGGACCTGATCTTCCATGAGCGCTGTCAGAGGTGATACGATGAAAATAGTACACGGTTTCTTCCAAAGAAGCGATGCGATCACTAGCTGGCATCGCCTGAAATTTAATAGCTTTTCCATAGCCAGTTGGCAATGAAACACGGACAGTCTTTCCATCAAAAAACAAAGCTATGGCCTTTTGTTGCTCTTCGTGGAATTTCTGTAATCCAAAAGTCTCGCAAACCTCATATCTAGCTGCGTTAAACTCCACTTTAGTTTGTGTGGCTTCCGACACTCCGACCGCCATATTTCAAGTTTCTTCACCAACGAGCAAGATCCGTTTCGGCCAATCAGTGTTCTCGAAAGTATTGATCAATGCGATTAACCTATGAGAAACCATTATATATTTCCATGCAAAAGAGTGACGTCACATAACACGATTCGTGTCAGGTTTTCGTAGACGTTCCCTCCTCCAGTTTTTCCTCGGGGTGGGTACGACTACACGTAGGCTAAAATCTGGCCTCTACAAGATCGCACCTTCCGCATGCGCAAGTCTTCTCCGCTGCTTAGCTGAGCCCGCGACTTGTTTAAAAATGTTCGATTTCAGGTTGGTATTTATATGAATATATTTTCCGAAGCGGAGTTGGAACTTAACCTGTTGACCAAACTTCCATTGTTGGTGTGTTCTGGATAATTTTGGTCATCATGATCTGACTACTGTATCTTGTGCGACGTACGTAAGCTTACGTTTTCACTGAACGCCTGGCAGACGCACGAACATGTGACGCGGACTGCTGTTTACAATTCAATTTTCCTGCTGGCTGGTTAACATTGTCACAACTTACCAACAAGTGAAACTAAGCTGATCTGGTTATTCTTCTCTCGGAATTGTTTCCTGGAAGTGTTTTACAATGGCATCGAGAATTCTTTTCGTTCGAGTGACGCGAGGTTTTGTCGCTGTGCACTGGTAGGGAGGCATACTGAGGATCGCCAGCAATCCCTTTTTTCCGAACTTTAAATGCAACTCTCTTAAATTTGAATAGGACAGTCCGCTTCCAGCAATTTTCTGTGCCATTGACTGTTTAATTGCACCGTTGTCTTCCTTGGGGTCGTAAAGCCTTCCGCTGAATGTCTGGAGAATTCCATGGCGCCGATCCAAATACGACAAGCTAGCAACTGCTTGTTCGACACTAATAACTCCAGAACAATTTACAATTTTTTCCTTGTTCAGTTGAAGTGCAGAATTAAACAGAATTTTTTTCAGAGCTTTTGCATCCTCCAAGGCGTCGTGGGCTTCGAATTCTTCGTTGAAAAGGTGCGAGTAAAGGGCTGATTGGTTTGATTTGCAAGATCCCGATTCAAGTTGCAGAGCTGGGTGTTTTTCTTTCAACAGATGTTTGACAAGGATTTGACTGTCACCAAAGTAAACGTTCGTGTTTCTTAATTTCCTGTGAAAAGTTTCGCCGCTTTGCCGGAGAAGTATTGGCGTGTCAAATGTTGAGGAATTGTGGCCGATTAGGACTGTAAAAGATTCTTTCTGGGCTGGAGATTTAACTCGATCAAGAAAAGCTACGAACTCCTGCAGCGCTTCACTGAGAGATGCAGTTTCCACTGGTTGGTTTTCTTTAAATAATTTTCTAGTTCCATTAATGTTTTGTAGAGATAGTTTGTTCACTCGTGTAGCTCCAGGACTAACACTTCCAGTGGGTAGAATGTACTTTGAGAACAGGGTACTATTTTCATCAGTGGCAGACAGCTGACAGAGTTCAGCGTTTTTTCCAGTACAGGTAGTTTCGGTGTCAAAAACAACAAAAGTGTAAGTTTTAGTTGGATCAAAAGACAGTTTTGCTGGATCAGGTTGTGCAGAATAAGGTGGTACTATTTTCTCGTACTGAAGAAACTCGTTTTCTGAGATGTTTTCCAAGAGATGTTCAATATGAGTGTGAGCTGTTGATGTAGGCTGGTTTAAACTTGTATCTAGATTTAACCCAACTGTGGTTTCATATGTTGTTCCTTCCTGAGCTTCTTTGCGAGCAGTTTGCTTAGATTTTTGACCACGTAACTGGTTCCGCCTATACTTGAAATTTTTGGTAGACTTTCTATTTCTATCACTCAACAGTTTTTTATCCATGAGGTCTCCATGGGATACACAGAAATTCCCAGGCTCAATATTAAGGACTTCCAAAGTTCTACTTACATAGCCATAGCCAAGATTTCTTTGTACCACACCACATGCTACTCGAAAGTCATTACTTTCACTCCCCCCATAATACCGGGTTTTGGGATTTTTGTTGAAATGGTACTATTTAGACTTTCATTTCGTTGAGAGTTGGCACAAGGTGAAAGCTTCTTGACAACAATATCAGTAGTATATTCAGAAAAGATGTTATTTAAGACAGTTTTGAGGGGTTCACCATGTAAATCCTTGCCATTTGGTAGGTCTGTGTGTTTGTAGCTTGCAGGACTTTTTTTGTAACCACACCAAGATATGTTGCATGAACTGTGGTCCCCAAATGAATGTGGCACTATACAGCTGAGGCTTAATTTTAAACTTTCTGGATTTCTGGCATTTTGAGTCACGGCATAACTGAAGCATTTTCCAAAGTAACTTATTACTTTGTTACTCAATATTGAACACCTTGGATCTTTGAAGCGATCTTTCAGATTGTAAAGATGGGTTGTTAGGGATCGTTTTGTGTGAATTATGTCTGACCACTTTTCAACTTTGTATGGTACTTTGCCATGAAGATCAGCAAGAGTAGTACTGTCATCATCTCCAACATATGTAGCAAACTGAATCCCACTGTCAGCAACACTTGTCCAAGTTCAACTGCCACATCTCTTTCCATTGACTTTCATGAACCTGTATGATTTTTTCTGCAGTCATGCTTTTTAGCCATTTTTCCTGAGTTTTTGCTAGATTCACACACTCTACAGTATTTGCATCTGGTTGCATAAGATGGTACTTTCCCAGTGGCAAGACCCATTGTTGCCCCATGACCTGTCAGGGAGTTGTGCCCTTTTCCTCTCTTTTTGCCAACCCATGTCATAAGATACTGCTATACCCTGTGTGTCATCCATTTCCTCATGATTTTTAGATTTTTGTGCCATTTTCTTTTCTTGTTCCAAATATTCAGTACAACTTTCCTTTGCTATTTTTTCTACGGTGTTACCAATTTCTCTTTCTCGCACTTTGTACAGCTGGTTATTCATTGAAGGAATATTTAAAGTAGTGAGTAAATTATTTAGCTGTGTTTGGCCAATTCCAATGTGAAGTGAGCCCAGAACTGCTCTTGTATTTATGTCCCTGGCTTTTGGCCCTCTGCTACCTGCTCTGTGTTCACTGGATGTATGGACATTGTTTATCTTTCCACAATTTGAACATGCAATGTTGAACACACTACTTAATCCACTTCTTGCCTCACCAACAATGCAGTTCATAGACAGTGGACCTGGAATTAATCAAATTTGTATATTGTTTCACTTTCTTTTCTCCCAATTGAATGTCAGGAAAAAATGTAGGAAAAAAAGTAAACTAATTAGCCTGAGTGACCATTTTATGTCACAGGTAAGAATTAAATTCAGGTAAAAGTATTTTAACCTACAGCATGTAGGTCGAATCTCAATCTCTTTGCCTAGGAGACAAAAGAAATTGATTTTCAACTTAAGTTAAATTTTTTTTTACCTGAATTTGATTTTTACCTGCAACATTTATATGGACAATTATATTATTTTTTTGTTCACTAAAATAAGAAACTTATTGTAAATGCATCATAATACTTATTGTACCATGACTCCGAAGCTGTGTTGTGGTTCAAATAATATTGTTCTTTGTTTGAAAATTTTCAAATCAGTTTTGTTTTCCTTTGTCTATTCTATAATGAATTTGAGACAGAGCTGTGTGGTTGGAAACAGTTTATTGTTATTCTGGTGGGTACAAAAGAGGGAAATTATACTGTGTACTCTGATGACAGTATTGGAATGTGTATTCTGGGTTACCACCCTGGGAGGGAGGATACTTCCGGAAAAATTGGATGGGGGTGTGCAGCCCGCTTCCTGAAACCCTTACCCTATTTCAGACCAAACTCTGCAATTTTCCCTACACTATTTCAGACCTGACCAAACATTTGATACCCTTTTTCAGACCTATTTCAAGTACACAGTCGGCATAAACATGATTTGAGTCTGAAGGGCAATTGTTGATGGTCTTATCGCCTAATGATGAAGAAGTAGCTTGTTCTAAAAAACCTACTCAATTCAAGACGAGTGCACAAAGCATACCCTATTTCAGATTGAAATGGTCAAAATCGATACCCTAGTTCAGACGAAAAAACGCTAAAAAACTATACCCTTTGGGGCCGCACATACCTATATAGCCCATGGAAGAGAGTACACCCCCAGGGGGAGGAGGGCAGGCTAGCACAAGAGAGCCAAATGTGTTTTATTTATACTAGTTACAGCTGTGTTTTCTTCTGTGTATGCAAACAAAAATATTCTATGGTATGCCATGAGAAGGCATTGCATGACTATTTTATGCCATGCTCTAGAAATTGCAGTACATAGCCCTACAAAATCAAAGGCTTCCCTGCATTCTGATTGGTTGTATTTTCTATGGGATGAATCTAATTACAGTATTAAATGTGTATGTATCTAAAAATAAAGCTGCCACATATTTTCTCAGACACGTATTATTTTATTTGTTACCTGCACTAATGATATGATAGTAAAATAATATTCCAAGCTGCTTCCATTGTCTTGGTTTTCACCAGCATAAAAAGTGCAAAAATTATGACTCACCTACTTGACAATGTGAGCAAGATTTAAGGTCATTTGTCAGCACTTCCATATTAACAAGCCGTGTGCCTAAGAGGTGAGCGTCTCTCTCCTTGTTTTGCTATAAAAATAATATGATTGCTCATGTATTGAACGCTCCAAAAGAAAATGCGATATTTTCAACTTTGAACGTTTTACACAAAAAAGAATATATATTACCTGCTTTGACCTAGTCACTATTTTTGTGGGAGGCTCAAGTTCCTCTTCCACAGTTTCATATTTTTCCATGGATCTATTCATGTTTGCCTTTGAGAGGTTTTTCATCACGCTCAAGCGTCTTTTAGATGGAAAACGACCTTTGTAGCGGTCAGAATTGACACAGACAGGATTATCGTTTTCCTCGTCGCTTTCACCGGCAAAGGCCATTGTTGGAGAGTGTAAAGCATAGCCACAGAAGAAGCCGGCCAAGCAAAGGTAACGAAGAAGGCCAGGAGTGAAAGTGTTGTTGTGCGGCATTTCGTAGTCCAGTCCCGCGTCCAGATGATCGATCGCGGCATGTACGTAAAATGTTTTCCTCAGACCAAGATATGCTGCTTGAGGTAGATTTTTTTCTTCACAGGATGTCAAAAATAAAGACTTTGTAGGTCTAAACGCTTGTAGAACACGTGAATTGCTATCAATACATGTTAAAATTAGCCTTGTGCAAAAAATTTACGCGCAGCCATGTTTGTTTTGCTTCTCTGCGGATTTTAAATCGCGCGCGTGTAAAGTAACACGCGTGGCCAGGACCCAGACCCTCAACGGTAGTAAAACTGTTGTGAGCCTCCTTAAATGTTATCAATTCCTTCAGCTTGGCTGTTCAGTTTTAGCGAGACTGACAATAGAAAAATTTTCAATTTCTAGCTCGGTCCGGTGCACAGCCATATGTTTTGCTTATGTCACAACAACATGCTTCCAGAAAACCCAAAGAAAGATGTCCCGCTCTTGATCAAAGGTGGACCAAACCATTTTCGGTATCTGAGGTTTCGTTTTGTTTCACATTTTAGTCGATCTCTTCTAAAAATATTTACATGATTTTATCTCCTTAATTATCCATTCAGTGTGTACTTTTCTTCGCATTTGACTGAGGGCGTCAGTCGTTTCTTCGTTTTCTTCGGCAAAAAAAAAAGTTGCAAACCATTTCCATCTTCGATATCGGTACACATAAAGCCGGGCTTATTTGTTGCACGTTTTGATAAACTAGTACTGTAGTTGTAAACAGAACTAAAGTAAACCATTATTTTGTTTTTTTCTTCGCTTCCAACATGTCTTTTAGCTTAAAAAAAAAAACGCTGAAGATACGTGACACATCTTCATATGAGGGCAAAAGTTCATTCACTGTTTACGATGAAAAACACGCTTCGTTCTTTGTTGTTTGACAGCAAAATTATTTTTTTTTATGAAACGAGGTGACAGTAATCTCCAAGGAATTTAAAATGCTTGACAATATACTTCAAGGAATTAAAAAAAAAAAAAAAAAGAATTTTCTTCCCGGCTGACTGTATCCTACGCATATTTAGACTTGCATGACGGCAGGCTCGGTTGACACTAGGGTGGGGTCACCTTCCACCTTTCTATTAGCAAGGTGAATTTACACCCCCCTTCCTCTTCCTTCCCCTTAAAATGAAAAGAAATGAAGTTTTGTTTGGCGCCTACCTTTTTTGGAAAGGAACCAAAAGGAGCCAAGAGTGGGCAGGGTTCAAATTCGTCTTTATTCCGAAACTAATTTGTGATTTTGTGCCTTCAGAAAACCGCAAAAGAACTGTGGCAAGCGTCGCGAAGGTGATAGTTTGAGCTTTCAACACCCGAAAACGTTATTGAAAAAATTATAAAAATCATGTTCTATTTACACTATCGTGACTTTCATTTTCTGCTTGACTTCTTTCATACCAGGGCCTGAAAATTTCACTACTAGCCAGTCAGTGAGGTGGTTTCGCGCCCGGCTCGCAAAAATATCTATGAGACTAGCTCTGTGATATAACAAAGACATTGATATATGAGACCTTGTGGTAGTATAACGATAACTGAGATTTCTTTCCAGTTTAGTTAGCTCTGACGAGCATCACCTTGCTTCTCTTTATATGGGGCAGCAGGGGAAATAAAAATAAGGGTAAGGAATTTGTACCATTGAAACACCTTTTTACAAATGGATACAGATATGCCAATTTTAACGATTATTAAAACAAGTGGGTCACCAATTTGGAACATACATGCCATCGTGCATGCAGTTTTGTTCCACTACAAAATGAACCAAAAAAACCAAGGATTTCGGTTGGAAAAAGTTTAACAACTGAAGTTCTTTAAGCCTATCGAAACCTCCTACTCCGTCCGTTTCTTGTTATCGAAGACGTCCTTGGATCCTTGGAATAAAAACCAGCACACAACGGGCACAACGTTTATGGAGGCTAAAAAAAGTGTATCTGTTAAAATCTCCTCGCGGGTAAATACCCCTATATCATAGGAGACCTAAAGGTTAACCAATTGAAAATATATGTGCAGGGAAAATATAGGACCGTGACAAGCAACAGACGGTAATTATTGGTACAATTTTTTTCGGAGAGTCGCCTTTATTCGCTGAAAATCTCACCAAGGGAATGTACCACCATGTTGTAATATGGTGGCACGCGCGTCTTAAAACTTTCTGGAAAGCTTACGTAATAAGATTTTGTTATCACTGGCGAATATTTTAGTCGACGCCAAGAACGCTCTCAGTGTTGTCTCTATAGATAACAACAGTGTTCACCTCAAACGCGTCAAGGAATGAGACTCAAAATGTGTGATACGTCGATCGCAAAAAGCAGTGGTATGACTCAGTGGTCGTATAAGCCAGTTTCTTAACATCAGTCGAACAGCGAAGGCGTAACGTATAATTTCAGCGTACGTGAGCGGCACGACACCAATATATCGTTATAGAACAGTATAGAAAATTTACTTACTCATTTAAGATGAAGTGGGAAGGGTGATCCGGCTGGAAAATGTAGAATATCGTTGGTAAGGTAACGATTGTTACAAACACCAAGTGAACGAAAAAATAGGGCAGATTTTGCCGACGGATCTTCATCGATTTCCAGCGCGCTCGCTCCTCCGACGACATAGATTCCATGCTGATCAGAAGGATAATGTTTCAATATCACTTTTGGTAGGCAAAGTATGTTAATATGTTTACTTTATCGATCGCCAACAAGCAAGAAGCATAGAGAGATTTAAACCAGGGTCAAGAACAGTTACCATGCGTAAGTCCTCGTTTTGACTACGGATGTGATTAAATGTCTTTTTGGTGACCTGTTTACACAGATCTGTTTTACGATTGTGGTTTTTGACAGACCAGACGGAAATGAGAAACTATTAATAAATTACCAGAAATAGGAAATGTCTGCGAAGTTGTCTCATCAATTAAAAGAAAGAAATTTGAGTCCTGTATTCCTTTTAAAATTAACTAATGCTTCGGTCAAAATGATCAATTTTCTATTAAAATTGAGAGCTCGTGCAATACACACTGAGCGCTCGATATATAAGTAACACCTCTGTGGAAAGAAAGGTATGTATTTAATTGAACGATATTTGAATCGTAGCCTGTATGGAGATATGGAGAACAAACATCTTTTGTTCGTTACATTTTCATGTGTTGTCTCTGTTGAAAGGGAGGACCCGCGCTCTCGACGTGTAAGTAAATAGTTTTGATAAGTATATACGTGACATAGAAGGATTTGGACCTTGAATCTTCATGGGGTTATCTCTGTCACCAGCCCGCAGGCATAATCTCTTACATATCAAATGAGATAAGAAATCCCTGGGAAAGAAGAACAAAGAAAGCTGGCGTGGGTGGATAGGTGGGGTGGGGTGTGTGTCTGGCTGTACGTGCACAGAACTGAAGTACAGTTTTAGGAGCGGGTGCAGGACTAGTGGGTGTCCAAATAACCATTTTGATGATTGCGGAGATTGAAGAAGTACCCACAGCGGGCTTTCGGCTTTATTGCGACAGTGCTACAATTGTAGCGGCTTTCTGATACGTTTTCAACCCGCTGAATACAAGTTATAACCAATCAAAAGATAGGCGGTTGCGGGTTATTCAAAATATATATTGCTGTGCGCAAAAGCTCACAAGACAAAAGAACATTTCCTGCCTGTCACGGATGCTGAGACATTGGGAAGCCAGAGAAGAAATGGGTGTGAAGAGTAAACGTTTCAGGACGGTTGCGCCCTTGACGTAGCACTTCCATGTTTGCATTTTTGCCTCGCAATTTTTTCTCTTTCTTTTGAGGTCACATCACGAATGACATTTATGCAAATCATAAAAGAGTGCGCATATTGAAGTGATAAAACGCATTTCAATTAAGTGGGAGTCAAACAGCATTGTCTGGGGGTACCCCCAGAAAAATTGTGTGCTGGGTGTGCGACCCGCTTCCCTTGTGAAACCCTTACCCTATTCCAGACCAAATACTGTGATTTTCCCCACCTTATTTCAGATCTGACCAAAAATTCGATCATGGGCTCCTGTTCAGACCTATTTCACGTGATGAACAGTCGGCGTAAACATAATTTGAGAAGGGCTCTTGTTGATGGTCTTATCGCCTAATGTCGAAAAAGTAGCTTCTTTCAAAAAACAAACCCAATTCAAGCCTAGAGTGCACAAACCATACTCTATTTCAGACCAAAATGGTCAAAATCGATATCCTATTTCAGACCAAAACGGGTAAAAAACCATACCTTTTGGGCCGCACATACCTATACAGCCCATATGAGGGCGTACCCCCTGTTTTCGTGTGGTCACAGAGGAGGAGGAACGTTGAGTGACGAGACAAAGAGCGGCTGCGTAGGAGACTGTGTGATCCCATACAACACAAGCACATGGTGGGATTGTCTCCTTACGCAGCCATTAGTTTTGTCGTCACACAACCAGGTGTCACAAACGATCCTTCCCGAAATACTACCTTCTGTTTTCTAGTACTAGAAGCATTCTTACACCCTTTTTGTTTAAAGAGTCATCAGCGGGCTGCACCCCCCCCCCCCCCCCGCCTCAAAAAAAAAAAAAAAAAAAAAAAAAAAAAAGGAAGGACCACTGGGAAATCACCAAGTTTTCCTTTCCTTTTCTTCTATTTTCCACTTTCTTTTCGCGACGTTTTATTGAAAAAAATGCAAATAACGGCCTTTGTAATAAAATGTCTTCCTTACCACCGGCAATGCAACACACACAGGAAAGCATGTATAATCCTCCTTGTGAGTCATTACATAACCATGCGAACCTAAGAAATTTAAGACATGGGCTTCTTCGGGGGAGGGGCCTATCTTTTGAGGAACCTGAGACGAAGAAGTCGAATGGGTTTGCAGATGTTGTAATTATGTGAATGACGTATACAAATGTTAACTTGTTGTTACATGAGCTATGTCAGATTTATTTGTCACTCATAGGTACCATTGACAAAAACCAGGTCATGGCAGATTTGAGCACGTACAGCGCCCAAGGCGGTATGATGTCTGAAAGCACTGCACTGATAAATTCTTTTAAAACTTGATTATGACTTAGAGAACAAGAAAACATCAAATAAATATTTTATGAGGACCTTTCAACAATAAGCGCTATTAAATGTGTACACAGAATTTCAATGTCCTGATGTCCGTCATCCATGCATGGTACTTTCGATAACCTAGAGCACACGAACGCGCTAGCCTGCGTGCAGACGTCTCCTATTTCCTTTGTTGCAGGCGGAAAAGGGACGTCTGCGAAACAGCGTCGCTAATCGTGTTCCAGGGGCCTGCGTAGCTGGCGGTTTTGTCGGGGAGCACCCAAGCGAGCGGCGAAGCCGCGAGGAGAATGGGCGGAGGGCAATAGTCCGTACGCTGGCGTACGGAGCGTTTTGATTGGATCAGACTCTATAAACGTCAATCAAGCGTTTTGTTAATCTCCCAAGGGAGAGCTCCAAGGGAATGTGGTAGTCAAAACAAAATGACCCTCATCTGTTCTGTGAACATTTTCGTCCAAGCAAAATGCAAAATACAGAAACTACAAAGCTTTGGCTTTCCACAGAGACCAAAATGATTGCAAGAATACAAACAGAACTCGAGTTATAAATTTTTTCGGCAACATAAATATTCCGTTAATTGACTGCGTTGACAGGAAAGGGACAACTTGATAACGCAATTTTTTTATTCATTGACGGAAAACCGATTTTCAACTTCTTGAACGGATTTCGTGAGCGGCAATAACAAAATCTAAAACCTACACGTTTTTAGCTTTCCATAGAGACCAAAATTATCGCTTTACGACGAAACTAACGAGAGTTAGAATTTTTCAAAAACCGAGCATCGGTATTTGTCTATTGTGTGGGACGTCGGTCACTCAAAGCGCTGTTTTACTCGTACACGGAATTTTTTTCCATGTTCTGTGAACATTTTCGTCCAACCGGAATGCAAAAAGCATAAACTGCAAAGATTTAGCTTTCCATCGAGACCAAAATTATTGCAAGAATAGAAATAGAACGCGAGTTATAATTTTTTTCGGCAAGACAAATATTATCTTATTTCCGATGACAGGAAATCTTCGAAATCTTGACAAATTTTTGGATTGAGATAGACGAAGTCTTCTTAATCTTCAGCTGGCAACAACACAATCTGCAATTATCATTGACACTTCTTTGAGGATTGGAAACCTTTCCTCCCTTGGCAGGTTTTTTCGGACTCCGAGTTTCGCCGGCTTTCGCCGCCATCTACTCAGGAAATCACAATTGATTATTTGTTTTGATGATCGTCAAAAGCTGTCAACAGGTGTAGACAAAACGTGGACCCCCCTTTCTGGATCCCCTTTCTGGACCCCCTTCTGAATCCCTCGATTTTTCTGTTGGAAAATAATGAAATGATAAAAAAAAAAAGTCTTCGCTTTGGATTTCAACTTCGGTGATGGTTCGTTGATAATAACAGACAGTATTTAGGTTAAATATGCAAATTGCTGTTCGGCTTTCAACTGGCTTTCGGAGAATGTGAAAGTTGTTATTTTTATCGTTGGCAGATCTATGTCACGTGCTTGGTAACCAGAGTGATCATGGTTGTTTACCATTTACCAAAAAAATCCGGAAATTTCAGTTGGGATGTAAATGGAAAGCCTATTTTGGTCTTCCCAAATGGAAAATTTCCGGGGAAAACGGAATTTCTTGAAAGGTAGTCCAAAATTCCTAAACGGAATTTCCAAATGGTAATGTGCGTTCCATTTGCTCATTTCTACCAGTTCCAGGGCTTTCGGCTTGGATCGCTCTGTAAACCTGACCGTTGGAAATGTCTGTGTAAATGGAACACGCGCGTTCCGTGGAAATTTTCATTTGGGTATGTGATGCGTACCATCTACTGCAACCGTCGACCAACCGGTTTTCCCGTGTAAATGGTAAACAACCCATATTTCATGTTTGATGCCACAGCATTTGGCGGATTTGACGGCTCCATGATATTTCATTTGTTTGGACTATATTTTTTGTCAGCGTGGAGGAAAACATTGCTCACCTTTTTGCTGCAGTGTTATTCTAATCCAAACAAAAAAGGATAGTTTTTGAACTCATTTCTATGGTGGCCGGTTTGGACAAAGTATGTACATCGTAGACACAAAACACATGCAAACTTAAAAAAGAGATTGCAAACTTAATAAAGTGCGTGCAAAATTAAAAAAGTACATACAAACTTAATAAAACGCATGCAAATTTTATGAAACGCACGCAAACTTTGTAAAGAGTACATAGTGCGTACATCGTAGACATAAAACACATGCAAACTTAATAATTTGCACACAAACCTAACAAAAAGCCTGCAAACTTAATAAAATACGTGCAAACTTAAAAAAAGTACATACAAACTTAATAAGATGCATGCAAACTTAGAAAAGTATGTACAAACTTTATAAAACGTACACAAAGTTAAAAAAAATAATGCAAACTTTATCAAATGCAAAACCTACAAACTTAATAAAATATATGCGAAGTTAATAAAATGGCTACAAACGTAATAAAATAGCTACAAACTTAAAGAAATGCAAAACTGACATATGATAAACAAACTTAATGAAATGAAGAACTTACAAACTTAACAAAATGCATGCAAACTTAATAAAATGAAGTTACGAACATAACAAAATGCACGCAAACTTAATAAAATGAAGAAGTTACAAACTTAACAAAATGCACGCAAACTTAATAAAATGAAGGAATTACAAACTAAATAAAATGGCCACTAACTTAATAAAATGCACACAAACTTAATAAAACGGAGAACTTACAAACGTAAAAAAATTGCCCAAAACTTAATAAAGTGCACCCAAACTTGATAAAATGAAGAACTTACAAACTTAATTAAATGGCAACAAACTTAAAATGCACCCAAACTTCAGTAATAAATTACTGCGGTAAGACTAAGTCACAAAACTACTGTTAGTTCTAAAGTGGCATATTTTATGTACTACTTAATACAACCTTTTGGAACTCTTATATGGGTCTTATATGCGTCCAAGATCACCA